>CAMTDV010000028.1:50709956-51309956 GCA_947069175.1 Scalesia atractyloides | reverse complement strand
ACCTGTATAATCTGGGATGGTCCAAGTTTATGGACCTTATTAAGGAAACCTACTGCCCACCCATGAGGTGGAGAAAATAGAGACAGATTTCTTGTCTCTATCAATGAAAAAGCTAGACTGTCGGAAGTATGTTTCCGATTTCAATTCCCTATCTAGGTTAGTTTCCTATTTAATCACCCCTGAACCCAAACGCATTGCGCGTTTTATCAATGGATTAGCGCCTGAGATTAAGGGCATGGTAAAGGCTGCTCAGCGTAGTACCTATAGGTCTGCTGTTGACCTATCTCTCTCCCTCACCCTTGATTTAGTGAGGCAAAAGTCAGTCAAGCCTGAAACTGACGGGAAAAGAAAGAGAGAGGAAGACAACTCCCAAAGATTTAATAAGAAAAATAAAGGGAGATTCGGGTTCAAAGGGAACCAAGGCAAGTCGGCTGTGATGCCATTTTGCAAGACTTGCAACCGTAGACACTGAGGACGGTGTAATTCTGATTCACAAACTAGACCTTGTGGTATTTGTAAAAAGATGAGGGCATAAGACCCTAGATTGTAAAGATCTTAAGGATACGGTATGTTATATCTGCAATGAAAAATGGCATTTTTCAACTAACTGCCCTAAGAATTCAAAGAATAATAATTCGAAGCCTGGAGAGGCCAAGAAGGGGAATGAACGCGCTTTTCGACTGACTGCTAAGGAAGCTGTTAATGACAATAATGTCGTAACAGGTACTTTCCCCATTAAAATATTTATGCTAGAGTTCTTTTTGATTCGGGTGCAGATATATCTTTTTTGATCATAAGTTTAGTAAACTATTAAACCTGCCCATAAGAACTCTAGATAAAACCTATGAGATAGAACTCGCTGATGGAACGATAGAATCCACATCTTCCATTCTTGATGGATGCTCTATATCCATTAAGAATCATTCCATCCTTATCTCTCTTCTGCCAATGAGATTAGCGGGGTTCGATGTTTCTTAGGCATGGATTGGGTATCTTATAACCAAGCGCATATTGCCTTCGATAAGAAGATCATCGAAATTAAGACCCGTCAGGTGAAATGATCACCATACCCGGAGACTCGCACTATGGATTGCCGGACAAGGTGTCGTTATTTAAGGCATCCAAGTGTTTGAGAAAAGGTTGTGTTATCTACATGGCACAAGTCACCATAAATAAACCAAAGCTGAACATTGAAAACCTACCAGTTATCTCGGAGTATCCCGATGTTTTCCCAGAAGAATTACCAGGCCTACCTCCAGACAAGCAAGTGGAGTTTAGAATAGATATCCTACCAGGATCTGCACCAGTGGCTAGAGCTCCATATAGGCTAGCACCAACGGAAATGAAGAAATTGAGAACGCAGCTAGACGAACTTTTAGAGAAAGGTTTTATACAACCTAGTTCCTGCCTTGGGAAGCTCCTATCCTCTTTGTTAAAAAGAAAGACGGTTCAATGCGAATGTGCATCTACTATCGGGAGCTGAACAAGTTAACAATCAAGAATAGATATCCTCTGCCCGGATCGATGATTTATTTGACCAACTTCAAGGGGCTAGTTACTTCTCCAAGATCGATCTGAGGTCTGGATATCACCAGCTGAAGGTTAGAAGTGAAGATATTCTTAAGATAGCCTTCAGGACCCGCTATGGTCATTTTGAATTCTTGGTGATGCCTTTTGGGCTCACCAATACACCAGCAGCATTCATGGATCTCATGAATAGAGTCTGCAAACCATATTTGATAAGTTTGTCATTGTCTTCATGGACGACATACTTATCTATTCTCGTAATCAAGCTGATCACGAGAGTCACCTTCGGTGTATTCTGAACTGTTAAGGCAAGAGAAGCTTTATGCCAAATTCTCTAAGTATGAATTTTGGCTTAGAGAAGTCCAATTTCTTGGACATATGGTAAGTGAGCGCAGTATCCAAGTGGATCGCGCCAAGATTGAGGCTATAATGAACTGGGAAGTTCCAAAAACCCCGTCTGAGACTCGTAGTTTCTTAGGACTAGCTGGTTACTATAGGAGGTTCATTGAGAACTTTTCATGAATAGCTAATCCTTTAACTACATTGACCCGTAAGAATGTTAAGTATAATTGGGGTCCAAAACAACAAGAATCTTTTGAGGTTCTTAAACACAAGCTAAGCAACGCTCCTGTGTTATCTCTACCTGAGGGTATTGAGAAATTTGTTGTTTATTATGATGCATCACACACCGGTCTGGGTTGTGTGCTAATGCAAAATGGCAAGGTAATTACCTATGCATCACGACAGTTAAAGGTGCATGAAAGGAATTACACCACCCATGATTTGGAATTGGGTGCCGTTGTATTTCCACTAAAGCTATGGAGACATTACTTGTATGGTACGAAGTGTATTATATACACTGACCATAAGAGTCTCCAAAACTTGTTCAATCAGAAAGAATTGAACATGCGACAACGTCATTCGAGGAAAACTCTTAATGATTATGATTGCGAGATTCCTACCATCCAGGTAAAGCTTGATGCCTTAAGTCGCAAAGAATGGGTTAAGCCTATAAGGATTAACGCCAAGAGCATTGAGCTCAGAAATAGCTTAAGTGAGAAGCTATTAGATGCGCAAAAACAAGCCCTATTAGAGGCTAATATTCCTAATGAGGGATTAGGCGGAACTGTGGATCATTTAGCGCCTAGAAAGGATGGAATCCTTAGATTCAATTGAAGAATCTGGGTTCCAATCCTTGGGGGACTTAGAGATCTAATCCTCCGAGAAGCGCATAGTTCGAGATACTCAGTTCACCCAGGAGGTGACAAGATGTATCAAGATTTGAAGAAGAATTACTGGTGTATGGGTTTGAAGAAATCCATGGCCACTTATGTAGCTAAGTGTCTGACGTGTTCGCAAGTTAAGGCCGAACATCAAAAGCCGTCAGGACTTCTACAACAACTTGAGATTCCCACTTGGAAATGGAAATGGTAACAATGGACTTGATCACCAAGTTACCTAAGACTAAATGTGGTAATGACACGATTTGGGTCATAGTAGACAGACTGACTAAGTCAGCATATTTCATGCCAATTAAAGAAACTTATAATTCTGACAAGTTGGATAAGTTGTACGTGGACAAGATTGTGTCCCTACACGGTGTGCCAGTATCTATAGTATCTGATAGAGATACTAGATACACATCTCACTTTTGAAAAAGTTTCCAACAAACGTTAGGCACACGATTAAACTTTAGTACGGCTTACCACCCACAGACTGATGGTCAAAGTGAGCGTACTATTCAAACTTTGGAAGACATGCTTCGAGCATGTGTGATTGATTTAGGTGGAAGTTGGGATGACCACTTGCCCCTAATAAAGTTCTCCTACAATAATAACTATCATACAAGCATCAAGGCTGCTCCTTTTGAGGCCTTGTATGGGAGAAAATGTAGAACGCCCGTGTGTTGGGCAGAGTCGGGGAAGCCCAACAATCAGGACCTGAGATTGTCCTGGAGACCATGGAAAAGATTGTGCAAATCCGTGATCGTCTCAAAGATGCCAAAGATAGGCAGAAGAGCTATGCTGACAAGAGGCGTAAACCTCTTCAGTTCCAAGTAGGGGACAAAGTCATGCTAAAAGTATCACCCTGGAAAGGTGTGATGCGTTTTGGAAAGAAGGGTAAGTTGAGCCCAAGATATATAGGACTCTTTGAGATAATCGAACGTGTTGGCACTGTAGCTTATAAGCTCAGGTTGCCAGAGGAGCTTAGTGGAATTCATAATGTATTCCCCATCTCTAACCTTAAGATATGTGTAGCCGATGAGTCGCTAGCAATGTCGCACAATGATGTGCAAATTGATGAAAACCTGAGGGTCGTTGAGAAAGCAATTTCGATCGAGGATCGACAGGTTAAGCAGCTCAGAAGAAAAATGATACCTATAGTTAAGGTTAAGTGGGACGCTTTTAGAGGTCCCGAGTATACATGGGAGGTTGAGTCCACTATACGACAAAAGTACCCCCATCTTTTTTAATAAAATCTCGAGGTCGAGATTTCTTTTAAGGGAGTGAGGATGTAACACCCTGTAAAATCGTGTTCAATAATATAGTGACACGTGTTGTATTTTAAATATAGTCTGTTAAAGACTAATATGGACTAAAAGTGACAACATGCTCAAACTGAGCCTGTGAATAACTTTCGATTTCAACATGCATAAAAACGTAGCCAATGACCATTAGTATCGTTATGCATAAAACATAGCCTCTGAACGACCATTAGTGTCGTTATGCTTAAACTCGGCCTCCGAGTGACCGTTGTGTCAACATGGCTAGCCTCTGAGTGACATCGGAGTCAACATGCTTACACTGAGCCTCTGAGTGATCCTTTACATAGTCCTAACTCTCATATGTCCTGTTTGTTGGACGAGAGTGATTAAATCCAATAATATATAAAAGTTGGATAATGGAGGGATTCAAAGTGTCAACATATAAATTTATACCTCTGAGTGACCTTTTAATGAACCGAGAGCTCGACAATGTCTGGGCATAATCCCGAGTATGCCAAATATTGGCTACGGGGGGCTAAAAGTGCCAAAAAGGTATTTTAAAAGGTTTTTAGAAGCTTTATAAAGTTAAGGGGTTAAAGTGTCAAAAATTGAAACTGGCCATATGGTGGTCGCGGGCCGCGAGAGACATGGCCTGTGTCTCTCGCGGGGCGCAAGAGAGCCTCTGCTGCAGAAAGTTTTGCTTGGCTCCCAAACAAAAATCCAAAACCATGAATTCGAAACCATGGACTTGTAATCAGCTATGCCACGTTTTGGGACACTTGTAAGCTTCCTCTTACACCCCTAAACACCTGGCTTCACCTCCTTTGAGTTCTCCAACTATAAATAGGTGCTTAAGTTCACATTCCAACTTGCACCTTTCTCATTTATTCTCTCTTCTCCCTCCTCTGGAAGTTCCTAGCTAAAAGGAGCATCCAACATAGTTCTTTTGCACCTTAGGAATCACTGGTAAGTGTTCCTTCATTGTGCATTTTCGTTTATAGGCTTCTATAGCTAAAAGTCAAGAGTTTTTCGGAAAACGCTTTGACTTTCGGTTAAGACCATTATGGTCCAGCCATTATTCAAAATGAACATGGCAGGTGATCGTAATAAGGTAGGTGTTAATCCCTATAAAGGGCACCTCCTGAAGATCACGTTTGCTAGACCAATTGACGGGTCAAAGTTATGATATTAAAAAGGCAAACTGGCCATTTTTTGGAAAAATCATAAACTGATCTTATATATGTTATGAAACTTGTTTTGACACTTAAACAAGTTGGTAATAATTATTAGAACATGTGAGAACATGTTCGGCTCGTCAATTTCAGTTCTAGGGTCGGTTCGCAACCGAAAGTCGCGAAGTTTGACTTCTGCTTTGACTTTAGATTCTGACCCGATTTAGATTAGTTACCTACTGATCTAAAGTTGCATTATGATCATAATATAATGTAGCATAACCCTCTGAGGTTGTATTACATGATCATAATCAGAATCTAAGTTTATGCGCAAGTTCCATAATTATGCCATCTTTGACCAAAATGCCCTTATGAGGCATAGTTTCGTTTTAAAACCTTAACGGGCATATCAGTTGATATTCTACAGATATTTTAACCTATTTAAAATATAATGGCATATAGAACTTGTCCATGACTTATCCGGTTACCCATTATCGCTTATAAGCATACGGTTGATTATACGTAACTAGTTTACGGAAATTAACCGAAACGGGTTTAACCTTATCATTTTAATCTCAAAATCCAGAATGTTAATTGTTTACCCATATTATGCAAGTCAAAATACTTGTCGGGTTTAAACTACATTCTATCCAATCATCGTTTAATCAAGCGTTATACGTCTTGATCATGTACACTACTAGGTCTAAGTCTGTGACTTAAATAAAGGCCGATAGTATTTAATTGGTTAGCTTATGCCATAATCCAGACTAGAGCCTTGTCGACAAATGCTATCTGCAGTTGGTACTTTTGTATACGGCTGAGTTATTAAAATTTAAAAGAAGACTAGCTCAGGTAAATACTCTAGACTTATTTTCCCTATATGGGCTTGGGATACGGTAAATTATTACCGCTTGGTCCGAAATGGGGTCAATCGAATGCCCGTTTATGGCTAGTAAACCTGCATATTCCGTTTTAATCAGTTTTTTTTTAATAATTTAAACATCGGGGGTTAAATTACCGTGTCCTGGATATCCTCGACTCAATACATTAGTTATTGGCCACGACCTTCGCGCGGGGTGTAGACATACACCTGACAGACGCTCATATGCAAATTACCCAAGAAGTTGGGGATAACTCCTTCGTGAGTTCTAAGTGACGTGTATTTAATCATGTCTTGGTTTCTATACTGGGCCCTGTATGTATTGACAAACATGTGAATCTGATACAAGGTTGTAAAGTCAACTTTCCCAAGTTAATAAAAGATTTTCTGCCGTTTTGCACTTAAAAATCATTTTAAAGTTTTCAAAATGAGTTAGTTGGTGTATTTACCAGCGTAAGCTGACGTATTGTCCAAAGACTAAACTGCAGGTGCAATACGAAATAGGCCGGAAGTTGCTCGGTAGTGAATAAGAGGATCTTGCAAATCCTTAGATTTGCCCTAAAGTCTGTTTTATATTCTTTTATGTACAATTTATTATCCACCTGTGGATCTTCAATTACGAGCCTGTATATTATTTTGTATTTTCGAACATTCGGTTTGTAATAGTAATTTTACTCCAAGACTTCCGTTGTGCCGTTTTAATTGACTATGATGTTATCAACTTACGTCACGATACTTCCCACCCGGGGCACCAGTATATGGATTTGTGTTAGAAATTCGGGGTGTGACACGTTTCCAATACGCTACACTCTACAACCTTTTGTTAGTTGACTTTTGTTAGTGTAGTGAATTGGAAACGTTAAAGGTGTAAATGGACAAAGGTTTCTTAGGGACGTCTATAGTGATAATGTGGTCTAACCACAAGGTTGTTAATTGAGGTTTACTCAAAAGAGAATGAAATGCTCGTTAATTCGGCGTAATTTTTTAAATTTTTATAGTATGAGAAAACGCTGGGGAAGTGGGTTTATAAGTCAACAATATTGGATCTTTCCAAATACACTTATCTTTGAATGTCTCCTACAATTCGTACAAATTGGCTCTCTATGGAATAACCATTTCAAAAACAGTAAATAGTTTATAATTGCAGATCTGTGTTTATTTAATTGTTATTGAAATTGTTTAATTGGTCTGTTGTTAAAGTAAGGAATCTACATTAAAGAACATTGATTCATCCCTTGAAAGAACCTTCTATTTGGAAACTTCAAAAGGGTTTACAAACCGCCCTCGACAGCGCTAAATGGCAGGCAATTGATTGTAGGATTGGGAATGACCTACTTTGAATCTGCTTAGAATCAAATCGACTTATGTTAGGTTAAGTTATATAATTTTATATTTAGTTGATTGATACATTTTGCAGTAAAATTGTTTAATATTTAGGATGTTTATTATTGTGACTTTAATACAAGTCTAACTTTAAACTGGGATGAGTTTAAGATGATCATAATTAAACATGATAAGGCCTAGGAACCGTTGTTGAGTTTAAGATGATCATATACCCGCAATCGTAAGTTAACATGTGTTTGATTTTTTATAAAATAATTCAAAATTTGAGATCGAATATTATCTTGACTATGATTTTGTAGAATATATCTTTTTCAGGGACGAAAAAAGTGTAAGTGTAGGGATATTTGATATGCTCTAAGATGTAATTGTTTTAATAAACATTTCCCTACATTTTTTAACAACCTTAGAGTTGTTTCTATTAAATTCCACACGTAGTTGGTTTGTATTTGATTTTTAAGAGTTTCTAGACATACGGGCTAAAACGATTCCCTAGAAAAGTAAAGAAAAATAAAAGCACATCACATGAGATAAATTGAAATCTATTTTTTGTTCATTACTAATTTAGACAAATTAGTAATTTACTCTCAATTTCACTTGTTATATTGATTGATACATGTTTTTTATATGTTTGTCTGTGTTAACAGGATGTTATTATGAGCCAAAAGTATATTTTATGGGCTGAATTATTTATGTGATGTGAAATTTGATTAAATGGGTTTGTGCTGCCATAAGCCACAAGGACTTGGGCCACGTTGAGGACAAAAATAAATAAATAAAAAGATTCTAGTGGCAATTAAGAGATGTGGGAATTAAAAAATGCATCAAAGAATGATGATTGGTGACAACAATTAGAGGAAGCAATTAATAAAAAAATGAGGCATTATCTTTGGCGGGATCCACTGTAATACAAAAGTAAAAAGAAATACTAGAGGGCATACGCCATGATACAATCTACCATAAAATGCCATTGCCTCACTCTATTTTGTTTTGGGTCGGATAAAAATTAGTGAGCCCTTTTGGGCCTATTGCTTATGATACGCCAATGGAGGCCCATCTCGTGGGAAGGTGTATTTTAGTTCGAATATGATACCGTATATGAGGGGGAACTAATTTAGATAATAGACGAAAGAGGAGGCTGCCATAGACGAAAGAGAGAATATTCAAAGGGTGATTCAAGGTAGCAGAGTTATCACGATTCAAGATTCAGGTTCGGTTCGCAAACAATTAGTATTTTTAGTTTAATTACTTTGTGTTTTCAGATTTAAAAACATGATTTATTATTCATATGAGACTTTTTCTTTTTGTTGACTATGATTCTTGGCTAGTTCCTTGTACTACCTAGATTGAGATGAATGGTTTGTTAAAGTTTAAATTTTTATTATGGACTGATCGGCGTGTCGCGCCCCGGTCAAAGATAATATTTATATACCCTAGTTACCTTAACAATTGCGTTAGTGGTAGTAATGAGTCGAACCACGAAGAGTTTGTGGTTTATGGTCGGATATGATCAATTTTTTTTAAAATTGTCACTTTATGAAGCTTGCTATTTTAATTGTTTAATTTGGTTTATTGGTTTGAAAGAATGTTGGAATGGTCCGACGAATTTGTTTCTACTTTACTAACTTTGAAAACTCAATTGATTGCAAGAAAACTTTAATTAACTTGATGAAAACAACGTTTGAAAACAAGGTTCACACCGGGTTCGGTAATGCAAATTCTAGGGTTTCTACAGGTTTTAATTTCAACTCAATTGCAATAATGATCAAAGAATTTAGTGTTGCGTGGCTTAAGTGTCAAAAGCTATCAACGTCATAGACAACGGACTACAATACAACTTTATTACAAAAAAACATGTAAACTCTAACCTAGACAAGGCATAATCGTACATAAACATTTCGCAAAGTCAAATTTCATACTCATTCGACAATTCACAAATACAATACCAATGCGAGACAATTATCATAGGTTTTCAAGTCAAATCACAATTTGTCACAAATCAAAACTCAAACAATGTTAAACCCTAGAACTTACAAAAACCTACACCGGGGTGAAACCTTCGGAAATTAGCCCCTCATGGTGAACGGGACTTGATCAACAAAAGGTGAAGTCTTGAACATTGACATCTCGAGCTTGGTGATGATGATGGATGGTGATTCGGTTTTAGGGTTGATGGTGATGATGAACGGAATGATGGATGATTGGAGATGATGGTGGTAGTGGATTAGGGTTAGGACTGATGAAGATGATGATTCAGATGATTTGGTAGGGATTGGTGATGTTGGGGATGAAGGTTGGTGATGGCTAGGCTCCAAGAACAAGTACAAAACTCCTCCAAATCGTAACCCCCTCACAATTGGGTCAAACAAACATCATATCTCGTTCAAAATTTGAATTCAGCGATTGAACAACCAAAGGGGCGTCGCCGACGCCTCTCTAATGCTTGATTTCCCGTTTTCCCATTTTGTGATCCCGGTTGACCCGTTTTCCATCCCGATGCTCCAAAACGCTCCCGAATAGCTCCTTAAACTTCGTAAACCTGCAAAACACAAATCAAATCAAAAGTAGGCTATTCGAGACTAAAATTCACATAAAACGTGAACTTAAACTTAATAAACACATCGGTTTTCAACCACATATCACATCCCCACACTTATCCTTTGCTTGTCCTCAAGCAAATCTGTCTTTCACTTTCACGTGGGTCAAACAAGGAACACATTTCCCATTCTCGAGACATGAGTTAAGGTCATGTCATACTTGGTTCATAACTTTTATCATTCAAACTATTTAACATTAATATGATTAACACATACAAAAATGGTTATCCAAGATTAACTTGCCTTTAAAACTCACATATCATACGTATCCTTCACAATGTTCTCTCCACTCAGCTTATAATTTGGCTAATAAGTAATGCATTAGCACTTTTGATGCAAACACACAAACCGATTAGAACATATACACGCATAAGCTTGCAACTTAATCATTCTCCACCATTGAACACAAGTCAAAAGGTCTTGAAAGGGTTGAATTGGGGCCAGGCTAAGGGTATGGAATTGGATGTTTTGAAAATGGCTAATGGTGATGAAAACCCGATTTTTATTACACAATCACTATACTCGCATAACGATTAAGAAACAATAACTACAAGGCAAAGGTTTTATGCCTTTATTCAACAACTATCTATACATGCATTTTTCTTTGATTTTCTGATTTTTTTTCGATATCAAGTTTTCATCACACGTGTTAAAATAAGGTTCAAAGGTCAAGGGCTAAATGGGTTGGTCAAATGAAAGGTTTAGGCTCAAAATTGGCGACTAAGGGATGGATTTTTTGGGTAAGGATATATAAATGGTGTAAAGTAAAAAGGTTTACCTAATGCCTCAATCATTCTTGTGCTCATATTTGGTCTATGGTCTTAAACGTATCAAAAGTTGCAAGTTCTACAATACATGACTAATGGTCCACTCAACCAAAGAAATAAATGCATATATGATATATAAAAGTGGCTCAAAATCTCACGCATAGAAGGTATAATATGTATATGTACAAAGTGTAAGTTTCTTAGGCGGATTATCCCCAACCAACCACCCGTTAAATACCTGTCATGTTATTTATTTGAACTTCACCATGACAAAAGACCACATGGGTTTTGCCATCCCTCATTAACTTAGTTACTTGTGCTTTCTAGACCGCTTTAAACAAATACATTTTGAAAAAATTTTGAAAATTTTCCCCCATCCCCACACTTGAGATCAACATTGTCCTCAATGTATAGTGTATAAATGAATGGGTCAAAATTGAAAACTTTTTCTCCCATCCCCACACTTGAGGTCAACATTATCCTCAATGTGTAGAAACGGAGCTTTTAAAACGCACAAGGGATGTGACACGACCAACCTTCCCAAAATTTCACCCCGGAGAATAAAATACAAACTACAGTCCACTTATTAAACAAACAAGAACGAATCAAAGCTAAAGGAAACGTATGCACCTGGTTTTCGCTCATTCCTCGTGTGTTCTTCCACTTCAACAAAAATGGTCGTCTCACAAACCCAATGCGCCTACAAATTTCAATCTTTGTGTAGAAGCAAGCTTCACACAACTACAAAAATTTGTTAGTTATTTAGTTCTACCATTTTTATTAAAATAATTACCAAGGCATATAGTTTATTCAACTTGATCTTGTGGAAAAATATTTTACAACAACCTAAACTCACTTTCGTAGGAATCACGGTTGCATTTAGCGTATGCAACAAGCCCTTTTAACCTCCCGATAGCTCGGGAGGACGAGTAGGTCTCGTGAGGGTTATCTAGGGAACACACCCACAAAGTTCATTTAACTACTAAAAAGAACGGAATTAAACTAAAATTTACACAAAAATTACAAAAACAAAGAAAACGTACGCGCTCATCTTGGTATCGTTCGTTAGGATCCACCAGTGGGTATGGCTGATATGGATATTCGGTGAGGGCTGACATCATATCATGGATAATCGTCGAGCGGCCCCCTTTCGCCTTCAGCCGGCGGTTGGAACTGTGGTGGGATGAAACTGGAGCCAACTGCTTCGGGCCAGTGCGGAGATGGGTCAGAAGGCCAGTGGGAAAAGGTAGGTTCTCATAAGATACCCAAGGCGCGTGCTCTTGATATGAACGACCTGCTTCCCAATCTCGGTGGTGGCGCTCCTGATCATGCAAATGTTTTGCGTTATTTACCGCCATCTATTGCGCCACCGCCATGGCATGCCATCGGCGGTCTTCCAACGCGTTCTGTTCAGCACGCAACTTATCTTGCTACTCCTCCCAAGCTTGTCTTTGAGACAATTCTTGTGCTTGGTACAAGTATTGCCTTTCCATAAAAGCCTGTTGAGCAGCCCATTGCTCTTGCTGCCTCTCCCAATACTCTTGGTCCTTGTCCCACTTAGCAGCATGTTCCTCCCAATGGGATTGTTGTTGAGCCTCCCAGTTTTGCTCCCACTGATTGCCTCCTTTGCCCATATTCCCGATTTTCCCCAATACACGCGGAGACGTTATCATAAACGTCTTGTTATCCCCGGTTGTAGTTGGGGACCCGGATCTACGCCGGTTTGGGCTAAAAGTAGCCACCCGGCCGAAATTTCTCGGTGTGGCCGGGTGTATCTCTGACAGGGTCCTCTCGGACCTTGAGGCTCATCTTCATCCTGCTCTTCAGCCTTCTGTCCTCTCTCGCAGCCTCTTGAGCTGCACTTGGGTCGGTGAACTGAAACCGATGCCCTTGATCGTCAGTGACGGTGTATTGATGACCGTACACTTGAACTTGAATCTTCCAATGTTGCTTCATCGACGCGAAGCAAATCTGATCCACCGGCTTCAACACCCACAACGAATTGGTCGACAACTTATTTTATTGCACTATCATGGAGCTAATAAGTCGTACGTATGGTATCATCTTCCGAGTGTACGACTTGCGCATGTCCCAAGTGTTGATCATAACAAGATGATGCCAAGATAACTTGGGTACTCCATAAAGCAAAGAATGAAGCACCCGACAATCCGAGGCCTTCACCTTCCCTCGGTCCCCAAATCTAACCATTATGTTCTCGAGAGAGAAGGGTTGAAGGATCTTTCCTTCAATAGACAATTGACTACGAAGAGCAGCCCCACCATCAGCATAGGGCAAAACTGACTCAACCATTCCGTCGGGATCAGCAATATTACCCTTATTATCCAAAAACTGGTCGACAGTGTAATAATCATACTCGTCGACCCCTAAAGAATCAAATCAGGCAATACAGTTCATAGTCTCGAAAGACATAACATCTGCCCTCTCCCCGTGTCTCCCACCAGCTGCCATGTGTTTGGCGGCCATCCTTATTAACCAACTGGAGTGAGGCCAACCACTCGTAAAAGCGGCCAAGTATACCCGTGGTGTGATATCCTCACACCAATCCAACACTCTTTCCCAGCCGATTCTTTCAAACATTTGAAGATCCCGATCATTCTAAATTCCTCCACGTTTAATGTGCGCTCCGGCACGACCCATTCCGGAATAGATGTAGACACCCCATTAACCATTTTCCACTTCCACAACTTGACCTCCAACCGCCTGTCGTTAAACCTTGAAAGAGGTCTTCGTTTATTGTTCTCCCATGGCTTGCCTATATTGCTATCCCGTATTCTTTCCCATGCCCAATCTTGCATGAACACTCGATCATCATTATCTTCCAACCCACTTAATTGCTCCCACTTCCTTGCTCTATGCCCCAAAGACGATCCGGCTCCTGAAGACTAACCGGGCCCGAAATCTTGCTTCGCTTTCTGCTTGCCATATCTACAAGACATAAAACAAAGAAACAATTAAACATGGCAAATTTCAACATTTAAACCCTCACTTCAAATTCAAAACAATTTGACTTCTTGATCATAGCATACAATGTTGAATCATAACTTAAATAATTAGACAATTTAACCGGTTCAAATCTTTTAAATTTGTACTTTTGTCAACACTTTAAATTCAAGTACCTATGTTTTTAATCCTAAGCATATAAGATCTCAAACAAGATTCAACATTGTGTGTATGCTCAAACATGTCAAACTTACATAGCTATGTTGCATGTTCAATCCCACCAAATCACCCATATACTCAAATTCGAGCAATAACTCATATCTTGGCATCATAAACAACCTACTCTTAAACCTAGATTCAAAATTTGGAAGAAAATCACATACCATATGAAATCCATGCTTAAATTTAAGTAAAATCAGTGTTGGTTAGACAATAGAACTTCAAAAAGATGTAATGCACTTTGAAGAACACTCTTTTCCAAAAACCCGAAATTTGATCTTCACTAATCTTGCAAATACGCAAGAATTAAGGGAAACCGTGTTAAGGGTTTTTTTCTACTCTGAAAACCACACAAAATAGGCTCAAAAATCAGGTGATTTGGTAGAGAATTGAGGAAGTTATGAAGGTTTGAATGTTTTAGGGTTCTTGAAGGAGAAGATAAAGAAGATGATTAAGTTGTGGTGAATGTTCAGGAAGATGGGTTCTTTTAAAGATATTTATGCGGATAGGGTTAAACCGGGTCGAAATTGTGGCTAGGAACATGTTCGGTCGAGTTTGAATGGGTAAAAATGTGTTTGAGTCCGAAGATATGCGTTAAAAACGAATCAGCGTCAGCTGACAATCCAGGAGGCGTCGACGACGGCCCCCTGGTGCGTCGCCGACGCCCTCTAGTTTGTTCCAAAATCTCCGATGGCTTAAACCACTGTCTACGACAAATTTCACCCAGAGCCCACATAGAGAAGCCGTCGGCGATGACCTGGGGGCCTGTCCACCCCATTTTCATTTTTTTTGTTTTAAATACGTGACACGCTATACCACCCCCCCCCCCCCCCGAAAAACTGTGGATTGTCCCCAATACACAAAACAAGCTAAAAACATACCTTATGTCTTCATGACCCGTTTGCAACATCCGAACTTCACAAGTTTAACGAGATTAGTACAAAACAAGCTAAATCAAAACAAACACAACGCACAAACAGTCAAAAGATACAACATTCTACAACAAGTGTTCTTGGTCCTTTAGTTAACCTCATACGTCGGTACGCTTACCAAAAAGCTTACCGATTCCTTGTTCACTCCAATGTTGTCCTCGTTACCATCGATAAACGTTTAAGACGATGACCGTTGACCATTTGTTTTGATCCATCCTTTGGGTCCTCGATGGTAACATCCCCAAGCTTGCCAACCCTTGTGATCACAAACGGACCAATCCATTTGCTTTTAAGCTTTCCGGGAAAGAACTTGAGCCGTGAGTTGTATAACCACACCTTTTGCCCTACCACGAACTCCTTCGGCTTCAGCTTGGCATCATGTGCTCTTTTCATATCATCCTTATATTTCGAAGCACACTCATATGCCTCCTCCCGCAGCTCTTCCAACTCGCAAAACTTTAACTTGCGTTCCTTACCTGCAACATCATATTTAAGGTTAACTATTTTATAGCCCAAAATGCACAAAGCACAAGTTCGACCGGTAAATGACAATTTTTACCGTACACTAAACGGTAAGGAGTAGTGCCAATAGGCGTCTTATGTGCCGTTCGATAGGCCCATAAAGCATCGTTCCACTTCCTTGACCAATCCTTACGTCCGGTCGAACGGTCTTTTGCAAAATTTCTTTAATTTTCCTGTTGGACACTTCAACTTGAGCACTCGTTTGCGGGTGGTAGGGGGTGGCAATTCTATAGTCACACCATACCGTTTGAGCAATTTCCCAAAATTAAAATTCTTTAAAGTGAGATCCCCCATCACTTATGACTACTCGAGGTATCCCAAATCCAGAAATAATATTTGTTCGCACAAAATTGCAAACAACAGTATGATCATTTGTTTTGGTGGCGATCGCTTCGACCCATTTCGGCACATAATCTACCGCCACAAAAATATACAAATTCCCATGAGAATTGGGGAATGGGCCTAGGAAATCGATCCCCTAAACATCAAAAATATCGACAATAATGATCGATTGCATGGGCATCTAGAAATGCCCCTAACTTTTGACATTCAACACAGTTCTTAGCAAAGTTAAAAGCATCTTTGAAAATAGTCGGCCAATAAAGACCGTTATTTAACACTTTGTGTCCTATTTTATGACCACTTAAATGGCCTCCACAAGCAAAGGTGTGCAAGTGCATCAAACACTCGGGATCTCCTCATCTGGAATACATCTTCGCCCTACTTGATCCGGACATGTCTTGAACAAATCCGGGTCTTCCCATGTGTAGTACTAGATCTGAGAAAGAAAGTGCAACATTCTTCTCCTATCCTAATGAGCCGGCAAGTCACCTGTCACCAAATAATTTAAAATGTTAGCAAACCAAGGTAACGTTGACACTTTCAGAATGTGCTCATCTGGGAAAGTCTCCTTGATCTCCACACGAGAAGAACCCTCTTCTACCAACAATTGGGATAAGTGGTCCGCCACCACATTCTCGCTACCCTTCTTATCCCGAATCTCAAGGTCAAACTCGTGTAGCAAGAGAACCCATCGGATCAACCACGGCTTTGCATCCTTTTTCTCCATAAGGTACCTGACAGCAGAATGGTCAGAATAGATAATTACCTTATTACCCCAAATATAAGCCCGTAATTTATCCAAAGCATATACCACCGCAAGTAGCTCTTTCTCAGTTGTTTTATAATTCAATTGCGCGTCTAAAAGAGTCTTACTTGCGTAGTATATTGCAACGGGTTTCTTTCTACCCTTTGACCCAACACGGCCCCCACCGCATAGTCACTTGCATCACACATAATTTCAAATGGTAACAACCAGTTTGGTGATTGCAAGATTGGGGCCTCAACCAACTTTTGTTTTAACACGTTAAAGGCATTTGACAATCTTTGTTGAAGTCAAACGGTTGATCTTTTAATAATAGATTACACAAAGGTTTCGTTATGTCACTAAACCCTTTTTATAAACCTTCTATAAAACCCTCGTGACCCAAAAATGACCTAACACCCTTAACGCTCGTGGATATGGCAAAGTAGAAATAACTTGAACTTCTGCCTTATCGAACTCTATCCCACGACTCGATACCACGTGGCCCAACACGATTCCCTCTTGAACCATAAAATGTCTCTTTTCCCAACTCAAAACTAAATTCTTTTCAACGCATCTTTTTAAAACCTTTTCAAGTTGGTCAAGGCAACCATCAAACGATGACCCAAAGATTGAAAAGTCATCCATGAAGATTTCTAATGACTCCTCCACCATATCTTAAAAGATACTCATCATACACCTTTGGAAGGTGGCGGGGGCATTACATAGCCCAAACGGCATTCGCCTAAATGCGAAGGTACGGGCAAGTAAACGTGGTCTTAGCTTGGTCCTCCGGATAGATAGCTATTTGATTGTAACCCGAATACCCATCCAAGAAATAATAATATTTTTGACCCGCTAACTTTTCAACAATGTGGTCAATAAAAGGCAATGGGAAATAGTCTTTGGAAGTTGCAGAATTTAACTTCCTATAATCAATACAAATACGCCACCGGTTACCGGCCGAGTGGCGACCTCTTCACCTGCGTCATTTGTGACGACTTGGATGCCCGCCTTTTTAGGAACCGTCTGTGTAGGGCTCACCCATTGGCTATTAGATATGGGGTATATAATGCCCGCATCTAGTCACTTTAGCACCTCCTTCTTGACCACTTCTCGCATGTTCGGATTTAGTCTCCGTTGTGTGTCACGAGAAGGCGTGCTACCATCTTCAGTAATGATTTTATGCATCACTATGGAAGGGCTAATCCCCTTCAAATCAGCAATGGTCCAGCCAATAGCAGCTCTATTAGCGACCAACACACTCATCAACGTCTTCTCTTGCTCCCCGGTCAAATCTGCCGCAATGATGACCGGTAGCGTGTTGCCCTCACCCTCATAAGCATACTTCAAATGCTTGGGCAACACCTTTAGCTCAACAGTAGGAGGTTCAACCAATGACGGCTTCAGCTTGGTGTCAATCTTCTCAGGAAGACTTTCCACTTGGTGTGTCCAAGGTGGTCTTCCTTCCCTTACCGCCATCACCTCCATTTTCTTCTCCTCCTCTCTATGCTTCGATTTGTTTCCGATTGCAACCTGTCAAACATAAAGCACTCCTCTATTGTGTTTTCCTCCCCAACACCAATGTCGCAAAGAGGTATACACGCGTCAACAACATCTGCCATATAGCATTCGTCATTGACTAGAGGATCCGTTAATCTGGAAAAAACGTTTAACCGCAATCGACGGTTACCAAAAGTCATGTCGACCGTTCCTGTTTTGCACTTTATTTGAGCATTTGATGTATCCAAACACGGTCGACCCAAAATAACCATGGGGTTGCTTGGTTAGGTCCAATGAAACATAATCAAGTACAAGAAAGTCCACCGGATAGTAAAAGTCCTCAACTTTGACAATCACATCCGTGACTATTCTAGGGGGTAGTTTAGGAGTTAAATCGGCTAACACTACGGTAGTGTTTGCCGCTCTAAGTGGACCAAACTCGTATTGGTCATACAAACTACCCGACAAAATACTCACACTAGCCCCAAGGTCCAAAAGTTTCCCTTGTCATTTTAAATTCTCCAACTTGAGTGGAGATGATAGGCACTCCCGGATCTTGTAGCTTAGGTGGAAGTGCACCCGAAAGAATCTAACTAACGTTTTCAGTTAAATCAAGTTTATTTGGAAATTTGTGAGTTCGCTTTTTGGTACACAAATATTTCAAATACTTAGCATAAGATGGAACTTACTTAATGGCATCCAAAAGAGGTAAATTTATTTAACTTGTTTAAAAATTTCCCACATTTCTTCTTGGTGGGGACCTCTTTTGTTTACCACTTTCTTTGATGGTCCCAATAAAGCTTCGGGATAAGGGGCGGTATTAACCTCCACACCCTTTTCCCTAGCTTCTGGACGGGGACGGTCACAACGGGTGTACTTTTTTCATTTTTTAAAACATTTTCTTTTTGACCCTTTGACCGTCAACACTTTCATCATCGCTAACCTCTTCCACCACCCTTCAACAAACTGAGGTGGTGGTGACACGACACCATTATCAACAACTCGACCACTACGCAAAGAATTTTTATTAATTGGTACCTCACGTGTGTTCTTCGAGCTCGAACCTTGATGCTTCGGATTCACGGTCGTGTCACTAGGTAGCTTTCCCCCATTACCTCGCAATTGCGCCATCTCCTCCGCAAGTTGCCCCACTTGCTTCTCCAAAGCTTTATGTGACTTGTCACAACCTTGAATTCTTCTTCATTTCCATCTTGATCTCTTGATTCGAAGTTGTGATAGTGTTCATGATAGCATTAGCTTGAGCTTACGGAGTCTCACCACCCATTGAGGATTAGAATACCACCTCTATTATTACCTTAGTTGTAACCTCTTTGATACCCACCTTCACGGTTTTGATAATGTTGTCCACTCCCTTGATTATAATTTCGTTGGCACCCTCCTTGATTACCGCCTTGACGGTTTTGGTACATCGAACCCCCTTGATTCCCACCTTGATTGTTCGTCGGAAATTGGGTTCATCTGATTTGAAGCATTACCATAGCGAAAGTTGGGATGATTTCTAAACCCGGGGTGATAGGTGTTTGAATTCATATCGAACTGTTTTCGCTCACCATAAACCCGGTTCACCTCTTCATTCGCTTGTACCATGCCCACTTGACATTCCTCGGTTCGATGCCCAATATCCCCACAATCCTCACATACCGCAAATTGGACTGCACCAACATTTTCTTCTTCATTCGCGCCAACTCTCTTTCCAAAGTGGCATTTCTATTTTTGGCGCTTGAATCGAGGTCAGAAGGAGATCGAGAAACCGGATGCTTCTTTGACCGGTCCGCTGTGGCGACCGCTTTAGAATTCTTGCTCAACCGTTCCAAAAAATCCCAATCATCTTCCTAATGATTGTTCAACAATGTCCCATTACTAGCCGATTGTAGGTATTTGTGATCGTCGGCATCCAACCCCCTCACGAATCATTTGAGAAAACTCCCATCTTGGAATTTGGTGATGAGGACACTTCCTAACCAATTCCTTGAAACGGGTCAAGGCGTTGATCGAAGTGTCGCGCCCCGGTCAAAGATAATATTTATATACCCAAATTACCCATAACAATGCGTTAGTGGTAGTAAGGGGTCGAACCACGAAGAGTTGTGGTTTGCGAATGGATATGATTGATTTTGGGTAAATGTGTCACTTTTTATGAAGCTTGCTATAATATTAGTAAATTTAGTTTGTTTTGAAGAAATGTCGGATTGATCCGACAAAATTGATTCTACTTTATTAACATGGAAAACTCAAATGATTGCACAAAAACTTTGATTAACTTAATGAAACACAATAGTTTGGAAGCAACGGTTCACACCCGGTTCGGTAAGGCAACTCCTAGGATTTCTACACATTTTGGTTTTAACCCAATTGCAAACAATGATCAATGAATTTAGTGTTGCGTGGTTTAGGTGTCAAGAGCTATCACATCATAGACAATGGATTACAATACACTTCATTACCAAGAACATGTAAACTCTAACCTAGATAAGGCATAATCGCACATAAACATTTCGCAAAGTCAAATTTCAAAACTCATTCGACAATTCACAAATACAATACAAATGCGAGACAATTATCATAAGTACTCAAATCAAATTGCAATTTGTAACAAATCAAAACCCAAAACAATGTTAAACCCTAGAACTTACAAAACCTACAACGGGGTGAGACCTTCAGAAATTAGCCGCTCATGGTGAATGGAACTTGATCAACGAGAGATGAAATCTTGAACATTGACATCTCGAGCTTAGTGATGATGATGGATGGTGATTCGGTTTTAGGGTTGATGGTGATGATGAACAGAATGATGGATGATTGGAGATGATGGTATTAGTGAATTAGGGTTACGGATGATTCGGATGATGATTCGGATGATTGATATGGATTGGTGATGTTGAAGATGAAGGTTGGTGGTTACTAGGCTCCAAGAACAAGTGCAAGACTTCAAAAACTCGTAACTCCTTCACAAATGGGTCAAACAAACATTAAAACCCGTTCAAAATTGAATTTCAGCGATAGCAATTTCTGGAGGCCGTCGGCGACTACAAACAGGGCGTCGGCGACGCCCTCTAGATTTTCCAGTTTTCTGCCGATGCCTTAATCCACTATCTACTAAATTTTGGCCGACGCGAATAACCAAGGGAGGTCGCCGACGGCCCATATGGGCATCGGCGTCGCTATGTCCAACTATTGTTTCCATTTTCTTCATTTCCAATTCCCAGTTGATCCCGTTCGCTCCCTGATGCTTCGTAAAGCTCCCGAATAGCTCTTAAACTCCGTTAGACCTGCAAAACACAATTCTAATATAAAGTAGGCCATTCAAAACCAAAAGTCATGTAAAAACATAAACTTAAATACAATTCATCATCGGTTTTCAACCACGTATCACATCCCCACACTTGTCTTTTGCTTGCCCTCAAGCAAATCTGTCTTTCACTTTCACGTGGGTCGAATAAGGAACACATTTCCCATTCTCGAGACATGATTAAGGTCTAATGTCATTATCGATTCATAATTTTTATCATTTTCAACTATTTAGCGCTAATATGATTAACACATACCAAAAATGGTTATCCAAGATTAACCCGCCCTTGAAACTCACAATTCATACATACCTCTCACAATGTTCTCTCCACTCGGCTTATAGTTTGGCTAATAAGTAATACATTAGCACTTTTGATGTAAACACAAACCGATTAGAACATATGCCCGCATAAGCTTGTAACTCAGTCATTCTCCACCACCAAACACAAATATCAAGCACAAGTCAAAAGGTCTTGAACTGGTTGTATTGGGGCTAGGCTAAGGGTATGGAATCGGATGCTTTGAAAGTGGCTAAGGTGATGAAAACTCGATTTTTATTACACAATCACTATACTAACATAATCGACTACAAAACAAAACTATAAGGCAAAAGTTTTCCGCCTTTATTCAACAACTATACATTCATTTTTCTTTTCTCAATTGTGTTTTTTTTTTTTTTTGCAAATTCTAAAATCAAGTTATCATCACAGGGTTAAAATATAAGGTTCAAAGGTCAAGGGCTAAATGGGTTGGTCAAATGAAAGGTTTAGGCTCAAAATTGGCGACTAAGGGTTTGATTTTTGGGTAAGGATATATAATTGGTGTAAAGTAAAAAGGTTTACCTAATGCTTAATCATTCTTGTGCTCATATTCGGTCTATAGTCTCAAACGTATCAAAAGTTGCAAGTTCTACAATACATGACTAATGGTCCACTCAACCAAAGAAATATATGCATATATGATATGTAAAAGTGGCTCAAAATCTCAAGTATATAAGGTATGGTATGCGATATGTATAAAGTGCAAGTTTCTTAGGCGGATTATTCCCAAATAATCACCCGTTAAATACCCATCATGTTATTTATTTGGACTTGACCATGACAATAGACCACATGGGTTGTGGCATCCCTCATTAACTTAGTTACTTGTGCCTTTTAGACCGCTTTAAATAAAGACACTTTGAAAAATTTTTGAAAATTTTCCCCCATCCCCACGCGTGAGGTCAACATTGTCCTCAATGTATAGTGTATAAATGAACGGGTCAAAATTGAAAAACTTTTTCTCCCCATCCCCACACTTGAGGTTAACATTGTCCTCAATGTGTAAGAATGGAACTTTAAAATGCACAAGGGATGTGACCCGACTAACCCTCCTAAAATTTCACCACGGAGAATAAAATACAAAATACAATCCACTTATTACTAACTAAAAATCAAAGCTAAAAAGAACGTATGCACCTGGTTTTCGCTCATTCCTCGTGTGCTCTTCATTCTTCAACAAAAATGGTCGTCTCGCGAACATAATGTACCTACAAATCTTAACCCTCGTGTAGAAGCAAGCTTCTCACAACCATCAAAACTTGTTAGCTACTTAGTTCTACCATTTTTATTAAGATAATTAACAAGGCATATAATTTCTTGTGGGAAAAAATTACAACAACAACCTAAACTCACTTTCGTAGGAATCACGGTTGCATTTAGCGTATGCAACAAGCCCTTTTAAACCTTCCGATAGCTCGGGATGACGAGTAGGTCTCGTGAGGGTTATCTAGGGTACACACCCACAACGTTCATTTATCTACTTAACAATAAACGAAACACAAAATGAATAATTACACAAAATTATACAACAACAAATGACATACCACCTCATGGTGGTCGAACAGAGTGCTGGTCGCCCACAAACTTTCCCATATCACCCACGGTGATTCATACCATCTGGTCTCAAATGGACCAAACCTTCTCAACCTCTCCTCTTCTGTTTTCTCCTGAGGTGACTTCTTCACCTTCTTCTTCTTGACCGGCTTCTTCTTTATTTCCCCAAACCTACCAACCATAGCACATATCTTTTTGTTCGGATTCATGTCCACCTTAGGACACTTATCCTCACCTAGCGGGTTAGTAAATTTAGGAAAAAACATTCATATTTAGTTCCCGGTCCCCAAATTTCATGCTTACCGTTCCCGTGGCATAATTTATTATAGCATTAGCAGTTGCTCGGAAAGGTCTACCCAGTATGACTATCGGTTGTGTGTCCTCAACACACCCAACATAGTCAACTACCAAAAAGTCAACTGGGTAATAGCAATCTTCAACCTTCACTATCACATCTTCCACCATCCCCCTTGGATGTGTGGGAGTCTGATCGGGTGTCAAACTTTTTCAAAGGACCAAAATCATATTGGTCGTATAGACTCCCAGGCAAGATACTTACACAAGCTCCAAGATCTAGGAGCGCCCTCTTAATTTTAAATTTACCAATTTGGATTGGAATCAAAGGGTCTCCTGGATCTTGAGCTTTTTGGGGAGGGCACTCGATAAAACAGCACTAACATGAGATATCAAATCAACCGGTTCGGGTAGTTTGTTGTACCGTTTTTTGGTGCTTAACTCTTTCAAACATTCGGAATGAGCAGGATCCTTTATTATGGCATCAAGCAATGGTAAATTGATTTTTGCTTGTTTAAAATTTTCCCACCTCTCGTCCTTTAGTGGGGTTTGTTTTTTCACTGTTGATGCCTTAATTGGTTTCAATAGAGCCAACGGATATGGGATGCTTTCAAACTCCACACCCATATCATTGGCCCTAGCATGCAAATCAATTAAACAACTTTCACAAAAAGACTTTTTAAATTTTTCTTTTTCTATTTTTAATTGTGAAATTGTTTCCTGCCCATGTTCGTATTCATCATTAAAATCCTCCACTACATCATCAACAACTTGTGGTAGTGGAGTGCCCTCAACACTATAAACCTCATCACATGGAAGAATACTTACCGCACTAATGTGCACATTTCTCACATTGTTCATGCTTAAATTTTGATGCTTCGGTTTTACCATAGAGTCACTTGGAAGTCTCCCACCGCCTCCTTTGAGTTGGGCCATTTCTTCCGCAAGTTGACCCACTTGCTTCTCCAATGCTTTGTGCGACTTGTCTCGCACCTCAAACTCCTTCTTCATCTCCGTCTTGATCTCTTGATTCGAATCTCTAATCACGTTCATGATCGCGTCAAGCTTGGAGTTCAATGGGTCATCACTACCCGATTGGGAGTTCAAATTACCACCACCATGTCCACCTTGGTTATAACCCTTTTCTTCATCTCCGTCTTGATCTCTTGATTCGAATCTCTAATCACGTTCATGATCGCGTCAAGCTTGGAGTTCAATGGGTCATCACTACCCGATTGGGAGTTCAAATACCACCACCATGTCCACCTTGGTTATAACCCCTTTGATAGTTGTTGTTATCATGGTTGTTGTATCCTTGGTTGTAGTTGGACCGTTGGTAACCCCCTTGATTACCACTTTGGCGGTTTTGAAATGACGATCCACCTTGGTTACCCGACTGAAAATTCGGGTTCATTTGATTCGAGGCATCACCATACCTAAATTAGGATTGTTCCTTAAACCAGGATGATAAGTGTTGGAGTTCATATCAAATTGCTTCCGCTCCCCAAACATTGATTCACCTCCTCGGTGGATTGTGCCATATTAACTTGACACTCTTTGGTCCGGTGCCTAATATCTCCACAATCCTCACACACCGCAAACTGAACCGCACCAACCTCCTTCTTCTTTATACGGGCCAACTCCCGTTCCAAAGTAGCAATTCGATCCTTAGCACTTGAATCAAGGTCGGGAAGAGATAGACAAATAGGATGCTTTTTAGATCGGTCCGCCATGGCAACCGCTTTGGAGTTCTTACTCATCCTTTCCAAGAAATCCCAATCGTCTTCTTCATTGTTATTCAACAAGGTTCCATTACTTGCCGATTGCAAGTACTTATGGTCATCGGCATTCAAACCTCTCACAAAACACTTCAAGAGTTCCCACCTCGGTATTTGATGATGTGGACATTTCCGAACCAACTCTTTGAAACGGGTCAACGCTTCATGTAGAAACTCTACCGAATGTTGTCTAAATGACCGAATTTCATCCCTTGCATCATCGGTCTTTGAAATTGAATAGTACTCATCTAGAAAAACTTGTTGCATCTCCACCCAACTATGAATACTATTCACCGGAAGTGTGAGGAACCATTGCTTAGCTTTGTCTTTCAATGAAAATTGAAAAAGTCTCAACTTCACCTCTTCAAACTCAAATTTGTCCCCCAATTGTGCCACATATGGCCGAAAAATCCGCCAAATGGGTGTATGGTTCATCATTGGTCCTACCATTAAAATGAGGTAAAATGTTGATGTAGTTTGGTTTGCATTTGAACGACCTTCTCCCTTGAGGTGTAGCACAATTGGTGAGTGGTTTTCAGTGACCACCGGTCTGAATTGCCCATTAACACCCCTCGGAGGTTGTTGATTTACTTGGCGTCTTGAACCATTTACCTCTTGATTCATCGGCCCGTAGTTACCTCTTTTGTCACCACCCCCATTTCCACCTTGATTTCCCCCGCCTACAAATTGTGGAATTCGGGCATGGTTACCACTGTTGTTGTTGTTACCGTAATCCCGATTCCGTCTATTATTTCTTGGCTGGCGATCATTCCCATAACCATCGTTTCTTCCATAACTGCCATCATTCCCTACAAAATTGGCATTTTGATAACCAAAATCGTCATACTCAAACCCCCGCGCATTGTAGAAGTTTCCCATATTATTATCCCCCCATTCATCATCTCCGAACCTCTCATCATGATTCCCTCCGTCATCTGAGTATTCCGAGTGGATGCTCATGTGATCCGGTGATTATAACCGGAACACTATATGGTGCATCATCCGGGATATTGTTCCTCAACTCGTCAAGGTCAATGAACTGAGCTTCATTCCTAGGATTGCCACAACAGTTATTAACTCCACGGTTGGCGTTAACGTTTCGGTTGTCGATATTGGGTGGTATCGGGTTTTGCCGGTTTTAGTTTGAAAGTGGAGGTGTGCATTGGCGATTGCTTGAGTTTCGGTTATGGTTTTGGAATGGTGGTGTTGGTGGTCTAGAGTTGTGACCACCACCCGATTGATGGTTTTGGTTTTGGGTTGGGTAGTCATGTCGTTGATGTTGGGTGTTGGGGTGGTTGGAATATTGAGGGTTCCATTGGAACAGTCTAAAGGATGGGGTAGATGGTGAATTGGTGTTGGGTGGGTTAGAAGCAAGTGTGCCTCTAACCGGTTGGCTAAATTTCTTCTCACGACACGCTCGATTTCCGGTTCGAACACTAATGGTGAGGTCCTCCCGTAGTTCTGTGTATGCATGCACTACCTGTAACCTGCACACGTAACACACCCGTATAACACAAAAGCAAAGACGATAATAAGAAATAAACACTTTAAACAGTTAATCACAAAATAAAACAATTCCAAACACAAAGCGCATAAACTCCCCAGCAACGGCGCTGAAATTTGATCGGAGTGTCGCGCCCTGGTCAAAGATAATATTTATATACCCAAATTACCCTTAACAATGCGTTAGTGGTAGTAAGGGGTCGAACCACGAATAGTTTGTGGTTTGCGAATGGATATGATTGATTTTCGGTAAATGTGTCACTTTTTATGAAGCTTGCTATAATATTAATAACTTTATTTGTTTGAAGAGATGTCGGATTGATCCGACAAAATTGATTCTACTTTACTGACTTGGAAAACTCAAATGATTGCACGAAAACTTTGATTAACTTAATGAAAACAATAGTTTGGAAGCAAGGTTCACACAGGTTCGGTAATGCAACTCCTAGGATTTCTACACGTTTTGGTTTTAACCCAATTGCAAACAATGATCAACGAATTTGTGTTGCGTGGCTTAGGTGTCAAGAGCTATCAACATCATAGACAATGGATTACAACACTTCATTACCAAGAACATGTAAACTCTAACCTAGATAAGGCATAATCGCACATAAACATTTGGCAAAGTCAAATTTCATAACTCATTCGACAATTCACAAATACAAATGCGAACAATTATCATAAGTTCTCAAATCAAATTGCAATTTTTCACAAATCAAAACCCAAAACAATGTTAAACCCAAGAACTTACAAAACCTACACCAGGGTGAGACCTTCAGAAATTAGCCGCTCATGGTGAACGGAACTTGATCAACGAGAGATGAAATCTTGAACATTGACATCTCGAGCTTAGTGATGATGATGGATGGTGATTCGGTTTTAGGGTTGATGGTGATGATGAACGGAATGATGGATGATTGGAGATGATGGTATTAGTGAATTAGGGTTACGGATGATTAGGATGATGATTCGGATGATTGATATGGATTGGTGATGTTGAAGATGAAGGTTAGTGGTTACTAGGCTCCAAGAACAAGTGCAAGACTTCAAAAACATGTAACTCCTTCACAAATGGGTCAAACAAATATTAAAACCCGTTAAAAATTGAATTTCAGCGATAGCACTTTCTGGAGGCCGTCGGCGACTACCAAACAGGGCGTCGGCGACGCCCTCTAGATTTTCCGTTTTCTGCCGACGCCTTAATCCACTGTCTACGCGAGTTTCTGGCCGATGCGAATTACCAAGGGGCGTCGCCGACGACCCATATGGGCGTCGGCGACGCTAAGTCCAACTATTGGTTTCCGTTTTCTTCATTTCCAATTCCGGTTGATCCCGTTCGCTCCCCGATGCTTCGTAAAGCTCCCGAATAGCTTCTTAAACTCCGTTAGACCTGCAAAACACAATTCTAATCAAAAGTAGGCATTCGAAACCAAAAGTCATGTAAAAACATAAACTTAAATACGATTCATCATCGGTTTTCAACCACGTATCAGCGTCATGTAACAATTCCCCCGGTAATTGCCTAAATGACCGAATCTCATCTCTTGCATCATCGGTCTTAGCAATTGAATAATATTCATCCAAAAATACTTGTTGCATCTCCGCCCAGGTGTGAATACTATTCACCGGTAATGTGAGAAACCCTTGCTTCACCTTATCTTTTAGTGAAATTTGAAAGAGCCTCAATTTCACTTCTTCTAGAGCAAAATCATGACCGCCATTTGTGCCACAAATGGCCAAAATTTCGCCAAATGTGTATATGGCTCCTCATTGGTTCTACCTTTGAAGTGGGGTAGAATGTTGATGTGTTTGGCTTACAATCTAATGCCATTCTTCCTCGAGGTGTAGGCACAATTGGTGAGTCATTTTTGGTGACCACCGGTCTAAATCACGCGTTAACACCCCTCAGAGCTTGTTGATTCACTTAGCATCTTGGATCGTTTACTTCTTGTTTCATTGGCCCATAATTACCCCTTCGGTGCTCGCCACCCCCATTTCCACCTTGATTCCTGCCACCTACAAATTGTGAATCCGGGCACGATTTCCGTTGTTGTTGTTATTACCGTAATCCTGATTCCTTCTGTCATTTCTTGGTTGACGGTCAATCCCATAGCCATCATCTCGCCCGTACTCTTGCCCATAACCACCATTGTTCCCCATGAAATTTGCATTTTGATAGCCAAAATCGTTGTAATCAAACCCCCATGCATTGTAGAAGTTCCCCATATTGTTGTCCCCCCATTCATCATCTACAACTCTCTCATTATAATTTCCCCGTCGTCCGAATACTCCGAATGGATGCTCATGCGATCCGGTGATTGATAACCGGGAACACTATATGGTGGATAATCAGGAATATTATTCCTCAACTCGTCAAGGTCAATAAATTGAGCTTCGTTTGTGGGATTGCCACGGCTATTGTTAACCCCATGGTTGGCGTTAACGTTTCGGTTGTTGAGATTGGGTGGTAATGGGTTTTGACGGTTTTGGTTTGAAGGTGGAGGTGTGCATTGGCGATTACTTGGATTTCAGTTACGGTTTTGGAACGGTGGTGTTGGTGGTCTTGAGTTATTGCCACCCCCCGATTGATGGTTTTGAGTATTTTGGTTTTGGGGTGGGTAGTCGAGATGTTGGTGTTGGTTGTTGGGTGGTTAGAATTTTGGGGATCCATTGGATTGGGTCCAAAGGATGGTGTAGATGGTGAATTGGTGTTGAGTGGATTAGAAGCAAGGTTGCCTCTGACCGGTTGGCTAAATTTCTTCTAACGACCCGCTCAATTTCCGGCTTGAACACTAATGGCGAGGTCCTATCGGAATTTCGTGTATGCATGCACTACCTGTAACCTGCACAAGTAACACACCCGTATAACAGAAAAGCAAAGACGATAATAAGAAATAAGCACTTTAAACAGTTAATCACAAAATCAAGCAATTCCAAACACAAAGCGCACGAACTCCCCGGACAACGGCGCCAAAATTTGATCGGAGTGTCGCGCCCCAGTCAAAGATAATATTTATATACCCTAGTTACCCTTAACAATGCGTTACTGGTAGTAAGGGGTCGAACCACGAAGAGTTTGTGGTTTGTGGTCGGATGTGATTGATTTCTTTTTACAATTGTCACTTTATGAAGCTTTCTATTTTGATTGTTTAATTTGGTTTATTGGTTTGAAAGAATGTCGGAATGGTCCGACGAATTTGTTTCTACTTTACTAACTTTGAAAACTCAATTGATTTCAAGAGAACTTTAATTAACTTAATGAAAACAATGGTTTGAAAACAAGGTTCACACCCGGTTCGGTAATGCAAATTCTAGGGTTTCTACATATTTTAATTTCAACTCAATTGCAATAATGATCAAAGAATTTAGTGTTGCGTGGCTTAGGTGTCAAAAGCTATCAACGTCATAGACAACGGACTACAATACACTTTATTACCAAGAACATGTAAACTCTAACCTAGACAAGGCATAATCGCACATAAACATTTCGCAAAGTCAAATTTCATAGTCATTCGAAAATTAACAAATACAACACAAATGCTAGACAATTATAATAGGTTTTCAAGTCAAATCACAATTTGTCACAAATCCAAACTCAAACAATGTTAAACCCTAGAACATACAAAAACCTACACCAGGGTGAAACCTTCGGAAATTAGCCGCGCATGGTGAACGGGACTTGATCAACGAAAGGTGAAGTCTTGAACATTGACATCTCGAGCTTGGTGATGATGATGGATGGTGATTCGGTTTTAGGGTTGATGGTGATGATGAACGGAATGGTGGATGATTGGAGATGATGGTGGTAGTGGATTAGGGTTAGGAATGATGAAGATGATGATTAGGGTGATTTGGTAGGGATTGGTGATGTTGGGATGAAGGTTGGTGATGGCTAGGCTCCAAGAACAAGTACAAAACTCCTCCAAATCGTAACCCCCTCACAATTGGGTCAAACAAACATTATATCACGTTCAAAATTTCATTCAGCGATTGAACAACCAGAGGGGCGTCGCCGACGGCCCCTAGAAATTCCACTTTTTCTCCGACGCTCTAAATCACTGTATACGGCAAATTTTCTCCGATGATACTTCTGAGGGGCGTCGCCGACGGCCCAAGAGGGCGTCGGCGACGGCCTCTTAATGCTTGATTTCCCGTTTTCCCATTTTGTGATCCCGGTTGACCCGTTTTCCGTCCCGATGCTCCAAAATGCTCCCGAATAGCTCCTTAAACTTTGTAAACCTGCAAAACACAAATCCTATCAAAAGGAGGCTATTCGAAACTAAAAGTCACGTAAAACGTGAACTTAAACTTAATAAACACATTGGTTTGGTGTATATGCATGCTTAGTTTTGTTGAATTGTCGTTTATTACTTCATATGAGTCTTGGTGGATGTCTTTCACATAATAGGTTCATGCTAGATAATAATATTGTTTTATAATCTTTTCGGTTAATTGGCCAATACACCTTAGAAGCGATAATTGATAGTTAGATAAGTCAAGTGTTCTACAAATCTCAATAGCTGCGAGGTGCGAGGTTATTGTTAGGTCTAAGTCCCTAAATTGCTAGGTATGAGCCTTGTGAGGAGTCTGAACTACTTTACCTATTAACCGTTGTTTAACAAGTCAAATTGAGAACCCAAGCTTATCCTAGGTTTATAGCTTGTGAGGGAGTAGACCAGATTAGGGTACTTTTGTAAACCACTTAGATAGCTCGTGAGGGAGTCTAGACCAACCGGTGTCCATAACAGTCTTTAGAGTTCCATAGGTGTATTCTTGAGAAGGGTCGGGTAATGCGCGGTGTCTCGGTAGGCTTAACATTAGAAGATCCGGTTTCATAGTAACAAACATCCTAATAAAATGAAAATAGTACAAACTAGAATTCCAATCTAGGTAGTCCTTCATCATCATCCTCTGAATTAAAACCAAGTTAATTAGTGTCTAGTTAACTTAGTTCATTAATTTAAGTGCAATTTTAGGAATTTTGGAAACCCCCCCCCCCCTAAAGAAAAACATAAAAACAATTAAGTCGAATCAATTAGATAAGTTAGTAGAGTCTAGTAAACGTAGTTAGTAGAGTCTCGGGAGTTCGATACTCGGAATTACTTTAGTTGTATTGCATTGACCGCTACACTTGCATGTTGTGTGGTTTAGGTTTAGGTAGAATCTAGGTTTATAAATTTAAAACTTATGGATCTAGTTTAGGTTAATTTTAGTTAATTTAATTAAACCACTTTACACGTAAAGTTTTTGGCACCATTGCCGGGGACTCTTGGCGATTGCGTTTATTAACTTTATTACACTTAACGGTTAAATCTCGTCTGCTTGTTTTTTTGTTTTGTGTTTTTCGTGGTGAGTCTTGTGAGTCTATTGCTTTTGTGTATAGAGTCGTAGGAGTCTAATTGTCCGCGCCTTTTGTTATTTTTGAGTCTAGTATGTGTGAAATTTGTGGAGGACCCCATTTTACTATTAAATGTCCACAATATGTGCGGTCCTCTGCAAATTATTATGCTAACTCGTATTGGTAAATTCAGCAAAATGGTATAGAACAAGAAATAAATTCTTGGTTGAAATTTGATAAGGAAGAGACAAAGAGGCATGTTCGGTCTGTGGTAGAGTGACGGGTGGTGTTTTGGACAACCCGTAAGTGCGTTAAGATGATAAATTTTCCATGCTTTAAACGTTTATTTGTTACGATTTGATGTCTACGGTGCGTATGTCTTTGCAGGTACCGAAGAGCATAACGAGGGAACTTTACCGTGTTTTTCAGGGAATCGCAAGTGGCTAATTGAGGCTTTGGACTGGAGAGATTGAAGAAGGGCAAAATGGGAAATTTATGCTGACCACCATAAGCTACGGTGGCCACCGTAGCTTACGGTGGAGTCCACCCTCAAAAGCCACCGTAAGACAGACAATCATCACCGTAAGGAAAATTTGCCCACCGTAAGCTACGGTGGGCACTGTAGCTTACGGTGGTGAACTACGGGAATTCTGTAACTGCCCATTTTAAGAGTGTTTGAAGAGTCTTTTCACATTATCAATCATTGGGGACGTTTTGCAGAGCACAGGAGGGCGATTTTTAGTATTTTTCATTGACTCTAACAAGTTCTAAATGTTATTTTGGTGTTGTCGATTCTTATGAACAAGACACTTGAAGTATGTTTGATTGTGAGAACATGAGCGGCTAGACATTTGTGTGATCATCTTGGGTGAAGGTTTGTTGAACAATTGTGTTTGAATTCTTTATTTCTAGAATAATTACCATGTTATGGTTATTATGGTGTTGATTGATTGTTTGTACTTGTTGGTTGATATTTTGCTCATTGCTTATTTCGTACGTTCTTGATGTCGTTGACAATCAAGATATCACGGGAAGGTTTATGGGTTGGGTATTAACAAATTAGTCATCGGGTAACGACCTCGCATTATAATCCGAGTACTTTGTTCCCTTTTATCACAAACAGTTAATCAAGCACGAGTCAAGTCTATGTGACTCTTTCTAGTAAAATTGAAACACATGCATTTTGAACCGGAAACCCAAGATGATCATTTCCTTATTAATCTGTTAACAAACCAATTTTTTAATTGTTAAGTAGTTAAAGTCTAAATTCATCAATCAAAATCTGAAATTAAATTATTGCAAATTAGGTATTTAGTTATAGTAGCACAACCTTTTGATATCACTACTTCCTCAATTCCTTGTGTGTGATACCCACTTACCGCTAGCTAATAGCAGTTTTGGGATTAAATTTGCGTGTGACAACGACCTCACATCAAATTTGGCGCCGTTGCCGGGGAGTTGTGCGCAACGTGTGCTATTTTGTGTTAGTATAGTTTGTTATTTTTCCGGGTTTACGCTGGTTGTGTTAGTGTGCAGGTTCTTACAGGTGTATGCATACTAGAGGATCTAATCGGCTATCACCATTGGCATTTGATCCGGAGATTGAGCGAACTCTACGACGCAATCAGGTTTTGTTACGAGAGAATAAGATTAGTGATTCCCCAACAACACCATCCACACCTATTTCACCACTCAATACTATGGAACAATTGCCTACCACCACAAACCAAACCTCACCATCTACACCTCCACCAAATTCCACCACTCACCCAACTTCGACACATGAAGTTGACCCATCTAACGTCACATCATTAGTACCACCATTCTCATCTTTCTTTCCCACATCCAGTCAATCCTCAGCCACCCAATACCCTTTACCAAATCAACCTTTACCTAGCTCCACCATTATCCATACTTCACCTACATTTCAACAATCAAACCAACAGGTTCCTATAATCCTTCTTCACAGTTTGTGCAAACATCAGGTGTAGGAGGAGACGGGTATGATGATGGTTATGAAGAGGAATTCGGAGGTTATGAAGATGAAGGTTACTATTATGGGGGTGAAGGAGGTAACTTGGGACCGCAAGGGGGAATGGGGTACCCACAAAGGCAACCTACGGGGTGCAACAAGTTCGTCCGCAAGGACCACCATTCCAACAACCAATGCCTTTAAACCAACTCCAAGTTCAACATCAACAACCGCAATTCCAAAGACCGATGCATCAACCTCCACCTCAACAACACTTTGTACCTCAAGGGTTAAGACAAGGTCCAGTGGGCCACCAAGAGTACCATTGGGTGCCCCGCGTCGACATCATCGAGAAGTAGTGCGGGGGGTTGAAGCGCATTTTCGTCCGGTTATTACCAATAATCCTTCTCCGGTAGTAATACCTCAACGCCCGGACGGGAGGACATTTGAAGTTAGGATACTACATTGCAAAGCTTGCCGAAGTATAAGGGTCTAGCAACGGAGGAACCGTACTTCCATTTGGAGACTTATGATTCCATTTGCAACACTATTGGGTGACAAGGATTCTCGTCGAATGATGCTAAGTTGGTGTTGTCCCAATTCTCATTGGAAGATAAAGCGAAGAGGTGGTTTCATACTTTACCTTCCGCTTCTATTTATACTTGGGCCGATATGCAACAAAGATTTCTCGAAGAATTTTTTTTGGCCCAAAAGACAAATGAAGCAAGGCGGAGTATGAAGGAGTTTCCAAAAACAAACCAAGTGAGATGTTTCATGAGACATTTGAAAGATTCAACATGATGTTGAAGAATTGTCATCATCATGGTATAGCATTGTGGGAGTTATTGAATGCGTTTCATGAAGATTTAAGCTCGGAGGACGCTCGGATTTAATGTCTATCACAAATGGTACTTTAGGAACAAATTACGAGCAAAATGATTGGGCATTTCTAGAACAAATGGCGGTCACATCAAAAAGGAAAGCACAATCGTCAAGGCGAGCTAGAGATCTAATCACAAGGCCTCAAGTGCATGATGTGGAGGATGGAGAAGCACAAGCATCAAACCAGGTATATAATGTTTGTACTAATTGTAATGAACTTGGTCATGCAGCGGAGGTATGCTTGGTGGGAGTAAATGCAAATCAAGTCGAGGTGGTGAATGCCATTGGAGGGGGTGGTCGAAACTTCAACATGAATTCAAACACGTACCACCCCGGGTTACGGAATCATCCGAATTTCCGCTATGGGAACCCGACGAATCAAGCTAACCCTAATTTCCAAGGAGCTCAACGGAGTTTTGCTCCTCGTCATAATATAATCAAGGGAACTTTAGGGGCGGAAATGGTCCAGGGTATCAAGGTCAAAGTCAACAAGGGGGTAACCGAAGTGGAAATATGGGTCAAAATTCATCGAGCGGTAATGAAGTGATGGATATGCTCCGCATGATGCAACAAGACATGCAACGGAGAAATCAACTTGATGAGGCTCGTTTGCAAAGGATGAAGTCCGTGACAAAAGCATCCAAGCACTCACCACACAAATGGGTCAACTCGCATCGGAGGTAGCGGAGCTTAAAAAAGGTAAGGGTCAACTTCGAGTGACACAAAGGTAAATCCCTCTCACAATACTTCACGTAACATTAACATTAACCATGTAAGTGTTCTACGAAGCTGTAAAGAATTTAGAGCAAATTTAGAACCGGTTTTGGTTGAAGGGGTGGTTGAGGATATTGCGGGTAATGAGAGTGATGAGGAGGATGTCCCATCACCAAATGTGTCACGGGAACCTTTTGTTAAAAATGAAACTAATAAACCGGGTTTGGGTGAATTATTAAACGAACCAAAGGATGAAGGGGACCGAGTCAACTCCCGTTTCCTTCCGCTTTAGTCGACCCCGGAAAGAAAAATTTTATTTCAACAAGGGGTCCCCAAAAGGAAAACTCTTAGGTGTGTTTAAACAAGTGAAAGTAAACCTTCTATTGCTTGATGCTATAAAGCAAGTACCCGCTTACGCAAAATCTTAAAATAATTATGCACTCAAAAGAGACAACAAAAAAAAGAAGTTGCCTAAGCGGGTAGATCTGACCGGACAGGTTAGTGCGGTGCTTAAAGGAATTCTTCCTCCAAAGCTCCAAGATCCGGGAACACCGGTAATCAATATTCAAGTTGGAAACTTTCCAATGTCAAAAGCGTTGCTAGATCTTGGAGCCAGGGTAAGTATACTACCGGGTGGGTTATACGACCAATATGATTTTGGTCCATCGGCTCGGGTTGAGACACGGTGGTTTTAGCCGATTTGCTCACAAAATACCCCGAGGGATGGTCAAGATGTAATTGTAAAATTCGACGAGTTCTACTACCCGTGGACTTTTTGGTACTTGACTACTCGTCCGCTGACCCAAAACAACAACAGAATGTTATTTTGGGCCGACCATTCTTAAGCACCGCTCATGCTGTAATTGATTATCGACTTGGTACGGTTGACATAACATTCGGCAACAGAAAAATGCGTTTAAATGTTTTTACTAACACATCTAATTCTGTTGGTGCTGACGAGTGTTTCATGGCAGATTTGGTAGATGGGTGCGACCCACATTAATATGCCGAAGAGGATACTTGTGTTTGTGTTTGTGATGTATCTGAACAGGTACATGCTGATGATTTGCGGGTGGAGGAGTAGAACCAAGATGTGATGGCAATGAAAGAGGGGCGACCGCCGTGGACTCATCAGTTCGAGAGTCTACCGGCGGAAAGCAATTCAGGAACAAAACCATCTTTGGAAGAGGCCCAATATTGGAGTTGAAAGAGTTGTCGAGCCACCTGAAATACACATTTCTAGGGGATAATGACACATTACCAGTCATTATTGCCTCTAATTTAGAGGTGGCTCAAGAGAAGGAATTGTTAAAAGTGCTCAAGGCGAATGATTGCTGATTTGAAGGGAATCAGCCCATCTATTGTTATGCATGAGATAATTACAAATGATGAGGCCAAGCCATCGAGGGAAGCACAACGAAGGTTGAACCCGAATCTGCGCGAGGTAGTGTAAAAAGAGGTAATCAAATGGTTAGATGTAGGTACTATCTATCCTATATCCGATAGTGCTTGGGTAAGTCCTACCCAAGTAGTGCCTAAAAAGGCCGATATTCAAATTGTTAGGACGAAAATGGTGAACAGATCGCCACCCGACTGGTCACCGGGTGGCGTGTTTGTATTGATTATAGAAAATTGAATACCGCAACCTCTAAGGACCATTTTCCATTACCCTTCATTGACCAAATAATTGAAAACTTTCGGGTCAAAAATACTCCTGTTTTTTGGATGGGTACTCACAATACAACCAAATTTCTATTCATCTCGATGACAAACACAAAACCACCTTTACATGTCCTTATGGTACTTTTGCCTTTAGACGAATGCCGTTTGGCTTGTGCAATGCTCCAGCAACTTTTCAACGATGTATGATGAGTATTTTCTCGGACATGGTTGGAGAGTCGCTTGAAGTGTTCATGGATGACTTCTCTATTTTCGGCACAAGCTTTGAATCGTGTCTCGACGAATTAGAAAAAGTTTTAAAGCGATGTGTCGAGAAGAACTTAGTGCTGAGCTGGGAAAAAGTCATTTTATGGTTCAGGAAGGTATTGTGTTGGGCCATGTTGTGTCCGAAAAAGGGATGGAGGTAGATAAAGCAAAAATTCATGTAATCTCATCGCTACCTCCTCCTAAAAATGTTAAAGGGGTAAGGTCATTCTTGGGACATGCTGGTTTTCATAGAAGATTTATTAAGGGATTTAGTGTAATTACTAAACCTTTATGTAATTTACTACTGAAAGACGTTCCATTTGAGTTTACTGATGAATGTTTGCAAGCCTTTAATGTTTTTAAGGAAAAGTTGGTGAAGGCTCCTATCTTGCAGCCACCGGATTGGTCAAAACCGTTTGAAATCATGTGCGACGCCAGCAATACAACTATTGGTGCGGTTTTGGGGCAAAGGGTTGATAAGAAGCCGGTGGCGATCTATATGCTAGTAAAAATCTGTCTGAGGCGCAACTAAATTACACCACAACCGAGAAAGAATTATTAGCGGTGGTGTACTCCTTGGACAAGTTCCGGTCATATATTTGGGGGAGCAAAGTGGTGGTTTATTCTGATCATAGTGTGGTGTGGTATTTAATGGAAAACAAGGATGCTAAACCTCGGTTGATTCGATGGGTAATTTTGTTGCAAGAATTCGACTTGGAAATTCGAGACAAAAAGGGAAGTGAAAATGTGGTGGCGGACCACTTGTCTCGGATTCCAATTAAAGGGGCTGATGATCTAAGTGAGATTAATGAACGATTTCCGGATGAACACTTGCTCGCTATCTTTACTTCTACGGCTCCGTGGTACGCACATTACGTAAACTATTTGGCCACGGGTTCTATTCCCGGACATTGGACAAAGAGAAGACGGCAACAGTTCATGGTACAAGTTAAACAGTATATTCAGGATGAACCGGACTTGTTGAAAATTGGGCCTAATCAGGTAATTAGAAGGTGTGTTCCGGAATCGGAAGTGGCTGAAATCTTAACCCATAGTCACTCCTCCACTTGTGGGGGACACTTTAGCGGTCATAAGACGTGGTACCGGGTGCTCACGTGCGGTTTCTATTGGCCCACAATTTTTAAAGACGCATGTGAGTTTGCCCAGAATTGTCTGAATTGCCAGAAGTTAGGGAGTATTTCAAAGAGGGACAAAATGCCTATGCAACGTATCTTGGTAGTAGAAATCTTTGATGTGTGGGGAATAGACTTCATGGGGCCGTTTCCAAGTTCAAATGGGTTTTTATATATATTAGTGGCCGTGGACTATGTTTCGAAGTGGATTGAAGCCATACCGACGCGGACTAACGATCATTCGGTTGTATGTAAGTTTGTGCAATCGAATATCTTTGCTCATTTTGGAATTCCACGTGTTATAATCAGTGATGTCAGTTCGCATATTAAGATTTTAATTTTGGAAAATTATTGAAGAGATACAATGTGAACCACCGAGTTGCCACACCGTATCATCCACAAACCAGTGGACAGGTCGAAGTGTCTAACCGTCAGATTAAAGAAATTTTAATGAAAACGGTGCAAACAGACAGAAAGGATTGGTCAATTAAATTAGATGACGCATTGTGCGCATACCACAGGGCCTACAAGACTCCTATTGGTACAACTCCTTGTCGGATGGTGTTTGGGAAGGGGTGCCATTTACCAATGGAGTTGGCGCATAGGGCGCATTGGGCCATTAAGACGGTAAACCCGATTATGATGAAGCGGGAAAGGTTCAGAAACTTCAATGGAGTGAGATCGAAGAGATTCGAGATAAAGTATATGAGTGTGCAGCAGCATACAAGGATAAACTCAAGAAGGTTCACGATGCAAAGATTCGGAAGCGAATTTTTGAAACGGGTCAAAAGGTATGGTTATCCAATTCAAGGTTAAAGATGTTTGCGGGCAAATTAAAAAGCAAGTGGATGAGCCCATATGTTATTACACGTGTGGGAAGGTTTGGAGATGTTGATATCGTGGATGAGCGGACCAACAAGAAGCAAACGGTGAATGGGCATCGATTCAAACCATACTTGGAGGGGAATGATATTAAGCATCTTGAACTTGATAAAGTGGGCTACATCTTACGGCCCTTGGATGAGAATTAATACAAAAGGCCCAGGTTTGGTATTGTAAAATACTTTGTTGTTGTTTAGTTTGTTTCACGTCTTTATCCATACTTGTTGATTTGTGTCTGAAACAAGTGTGGGGAAGTTTTTCGAAACTTCTCATACACGGTGTTGAGGACAACACATATTTTTCAAGGGGGTGGTAGACTAAAATAGGTAAGTTGGGTTATGTTATGGTAAAAAAAAATTGAAAATGCCCAGTACCCACCGTAGCTTACGGTCCCCACTGTAAGCTACGGCGGGTTCCAAAATCCCTTACGTTATTAAGGAACTGTCTTACAACCCCTTTTATAACCCTGACCACCGTAAGCTACGGTGGCCACCGTAGCTTAGGTGGCCTCTGAGCGTAAAGGGGTCCGTAAAATGAGGTTTTAACACGGGATTTATTCTATACCACCCACTTTCTGCGCAACTTTCAGCGACAACTTCTTCTCCTCTTCTCCTTCATTAACATTCAAGAACTCCCACTTTCACACACACAAATCCTTCAATTTCTAACCAAATCAAGTGATTTTTTGGTCTATTTTGGCTAAAATTTCGCAAGGATTTCGATTGTGTGCTTGCATTTGGTCAACTCCATCGTTTGGGGGATCAAAGTGGAACTTTTTGATCCGAAATTTCTAGGCTTTTTGTGGGCTTTGATAATCTTGAAGTTTTTAGGGTTCTTCCTTTTCTATAAAGCCAAGGTATGCAATTTCTTACATTATTATCATTGCATTGTAGGATTTGGAGATTTTGAGATGAACTAGGTTATCATGAGCCCATACTTGCTTATAGTTGATGGTTTTGAAATGAACTTGATTGGGTTTTGAATGATTATGGTCATGGAAGCTAGCTAGGTGATAAGGATATGATTTTTGAGCAAAAATTTTACTAATTTAGGAGAATGTTGTTCAAATTTATGCATATGATGAACTTCAAGTTTTGTCTAGTTTCCATGATCATAGTAATAAGCAAGTGTGGGGATAGTGTGGGTGTTTGAGAAGATGAATAATATGTGTTTTTCATGTTTATGCTTTGCAGGATTATAATGGGGCGCAAGGGTAAGGAAAAGGTGGGTTCTTCAAGTAACCCGGCTCCAAGGAAAAGACGGTTAGTAATGCAAGGTGGTAGTGAAGAGGACATAGAAGAGGATGTGCCCGATCGAGGGCCAAAGCCACGATGGACATCCGGTCCATTGCATGATCAACCGGAAGAATGGCAGGTGAACTATTTAATGATCAGATTAACCGATTGGCACAAAGAAAGGAGGCGTTCATTTGTGAGAAGGAGGTTAGGGAGGTTGATTTTGGTCCGTTTGGGATTACGGACAAATTCCGGGCTTGGGGATGGGAGGCAGCCCTGAAGTGTTATTATTATGAAGGCACCAATATATACGACACTGAAATTCAGGAGTGGATGGCCACTCTTAGGTTCCCTTCATACAGGGGTGGAGCGTCGAAGATGAGATTAATTAGCACTGTGAATGGCATCGAGGTAGAGATGCCCTTTGATTCTTTAAGACGAGTTGCGAAATTTGATAGTAAACCAGTTAATCAGTATATGCTTCCAAGATTGGAGGACCTTTATTTCGAGCCAGAAAAGCATCCGCGTTGGAATACCATGTTGGATTACTTGTTCTTACCGGGTACTACGCATGGGAAGCTATATCGAAAGAATCTAAGGATTGAGGGGAAGTTAATGTTAGCCATTTGCATACAAAATGTTATCCCGAGGCGGGGTGACAAAACAGAAGTTAGACGGCCGGAAGTGCCGGTTCTTTATACTTTGTTGACTGGGGGTCCCATGTTTCCGTTCTGGTTTCTGGTTATGAACAATGTATGGATCAATAGGAACAGCGATCAGCGGAAAATCATTCCGCATTGTCGTCTCATCACTGCTTTATTGAAGATGTATGGGGCGATTGATGCAGATGATAAGGGATCTTATAAGAAATTTAAGCCATTTGATATCCAACAGTTAGGAGCTGGGTGAAAATATACTGAGTCTGAGAGATATCATAAGCTGAAGAGTGAGGGTCAACGATGGAGAATTCTGAAGGCTGACGCGCGTCCACTTCGACCGGGTGAAGAAGATGAGCCGGAAAGTGAGGAAGAAGGTCCAAGTGGGGATGAGGACTACATGGATGACCCACAGGTGGCCCCAACGAATTTTGAGAAGGGGGGTCGAGTAGTGTTCCAACCAGAGGGTTCTTTGACTTTTCGAGATATCCATATGAGCCGAATTGGGCTCACGAAGGTACCATGCAAGAAGTAATCGAAAGTCAAAGGCCTTCTGTGTTCGATAGCTGGAGTGGAGCCGAGCGGACATTTTTTGATCATCAGACATTCATAGGCGCAAGCATGGAACATGCATTGAGGCACAATTTGATAGACAAGAATCTTGGAACCGTACTCATGCTTACGCCTTCGAGCAAGAAATCAATAATCGATATTTGGATGATCAGAACCTAGGATGCATGATGATTGGCATGCAGGGCATCCGGTGGTTGTAGACCCACCCCAGTTGATTACTAGACCTTGCCACTTTATGACGGTAGTGTTTCTTACCCAACACCGTCGATACATCATTCTCAGTGGTGGACCCTCAGCATGGGCAGCATCAGCAACAGAGCTCTGGGCAACAACAAGAAGAAGGAGGAAGTGGCGCGTTTGCATTCAACGAATCTTCGGAGATGATGACCTCTATCTTCGGACCTCAGTAGCCGCGTTACTATTAATCAGGTTGTGTTCTTCCTTTGTACAATAGTGTGGCTTTATTTTGTTGAATTTTGTTTATGGTTTGTAGCATGGTTGATCATTGTGTTGGGTTTATGGTTTGTGGTTGAGTTTTGAGATATATTTAAAAAAAGAAATATTGGGATTTGAGTGTTTGACCGTAAGGTGATTTTGGAGATAACTGGAATGATAATTCCTCTAAAACCATACATTGGGGACAATGTATCCCAAGTGTCGGGATGGGGGAAATTTTTGGGATTTTGAAAAATTTTTGTGAACCGAACTAAACAGTTGCCAAAGTTTGAAGGTATTACCAGATTATGCATGACACATCGGTATCCAAGTCTATTCCTTTCTTTCTTGGTGAGGATTGAGCCACATAGATGTAATTGAGGAATTTAAGGTTTTTCATTTGATTGAGTGGGGGTGTGTATATTGTGTTAATAGATCTTGGATGATAGATGCTTGTCAAAACCTAAGTTTACATGCTTGTGAATATGTTGAGGGCATTTAGGTAGCCTCATCTGGATGTGTGTTGAGTTGGGTTTGGGGGGTTGGACCTCATAAGTTACAAATATGAGCTTGGTAGTGAGCGGGATGGGGGTTTGACATTAGTAGCCAAATTTGAGCTTGTAGCCTTTCAATTGTTACCTAAACCTATGTCCTACAAAAATTCTACCTTTTAATCGACCCGGTTTAGATAGTTTGTTCTTGTTATGTTTGTATTCTTTCTTTCAATAGTGGTAATGTGATAGTAGTTATCTTGATACAATATTGTTATGTTGATTGCTAAAAACAAAAAAAAGAAGAAGGAAGTTAGTTGTGCAAATAGAGTTCGTTATTTATGTTGATGTAATAATGAATCGGGTTGATTAAGCAAGCTACATGAATATTTCCCACCAACTCCCACCTATACACATAGCCTTGTTACAACCCGAAAAGTCCTTCTAATTCACGAGCATGTTAGACAAATTTGTAGGTAAAGACTTGATTGTTATCCAAGCTTATTGTCGCACATTTGCATACTTGTATTGAGTGATCTAGCACAATCTTGCTAGTACTACTTTGTCGCCGAGGGAAGAGTTTATGAAGGGTGTGTTATGTATTATGAAGGTAAAGTTGATAACGGAGCAACTTGTTTGTGTTTGGTTTACATGATGATCACTTGTAGTAAATTTTTGTGAAATGGTTGCTTGGGGCAAGCAACGTTTAAGTGTGGGGGTGTGAAAGGTGGTCTTTTGGACAACCCGTAAGTGCGTTAAAATGATAAATTTTCCAAGCTTCAAACGTTTATTTGTTATGATCTGTGTCTACGGTGCGTATGTCTTTGCAGCTACCGAAGAGCATAACGAGGGAACTTTACTTTGCTTTTTCGGGGAATCGCAAGTGGCTAATTGAGGCTTTGGACTGGAGAGATTGAAGAAGGGCAAAATGGGAAATTTATGCTGACCATCGTAAGCTATGGTGGCCACCGTAGCTTACAGTGGAGTCCACCCTCTAAAGCCACCGTAAGACAGACAATCATCACCTAAGGAAAATTTGCCCACGTAAGCTACGGTGGGCACCGTAGCTTACGGTGGTGAACTACGGGAATTCTGTAACTGCCCATTTTAAGAGTGTTTGAAGAGTCTTTTCACATTATCAATCATTGGGGACGTTTTGCAGAGCACAGGAGGGCGATTTTTAGTAGTTTTCATTGATTCTAACAAGTTCTAAACGTTATTTTGGTGTTGTCGATTCGTATGAACAAGACACTTGAAGTATGTTTGATGTGAGAACATGAGAGGCTAGACATTTGTGTGATCATCTTGGATGAAGATTTGTTGAACAATTGTTTTTGAATTCTTGATTTCTAGAATAATTACTATTTATGGTTATTATGGTGTCGGTTGATTGTTTGTAACTTGTTGGTTGATATTTTGCTCATTGCTTATTTCATACGTTCTTGATGTCGTTGACAATCAAGATATCAGGGAAGGTTTAACGGGTTGGGTATTAACCAATTGGTCATCGGGTAATGACCTCGCATTATAATCCGAGTACTTTGTTCCCTTTTATCATAAACAGTTAATCAAGCACGAGTCATGTTATGTGAGTCTTTCTAGTAAAATTGAAACACATGCGTTTTGAACCGGAAACTCAAGATGATCATTCCCTTATTAATCTGTTAACAAACCAATTTTTGAATTGTTAAGTAGTTAAAGTCTAAATCCATCAATCAAAATCTGAAATTAAATTATTGCAAATTAGGTATTTAGTTATAGTAGCACAACCTTTTTGATAGCACTAGTTCCTTAATTCCTTGTGTTCGATACCCACTTACCGCTAGCTAATAGCAGTTTTGGGATTAAATTTCCGTGTGACAACGACCTCACGTCATTGAGTAGTTAGATTGTCTAGAAGCGAAAATTGCAAAGACTGAAGGTCGTTATATATACCAAAGTGCAGGTAAATATCTTGGGTATCAAACTGCCTCAGGTGAGATGGTTTTAAACGTTATAGAACCAGGGATGAAAGAAATACCAATTCCACGTTATATGAAAAGTGTTTGTGAAGATAATACTTCTGTGTCTATTGATTCTATGCATGATGTTAATTATTCATATGATTCTTTACACTTGTCTTGTGAGGATGATGATTTGCAGGAATCACAGGCTCAACCGGAGACTACGATGGACATCTCAGTCCCACCTCCGGTTCAGCAGGAAGAACGAGAAGAGAATACGGGTAAGTCCATAATTGGTTATTCGTGTAGTAATGAAGAGATAGATGCGCAACTGGCGGCATATAAGAGATTGAAGGGAGAAGATCCAGAGGAAGAAGATGAACAACCTCTCAGCAATCAAGATATTTCTGAGGATGATTATTATCCCACTAACCCAATATGGGACATGTTTGAGGCATCAGAAGTGGGGGATTATCATATCCTATCATGGGAGACGGATTTTGGTGATGAGTTGGTTAATCTACCAACTCTAGTAGATGAAGAACTATATGACCCAGTTGGCGATTTGACCGAATTAGAAGCATTATTGGAAGTGAAGCTGACTATGGAGATCAAGAAGTCACCAAAAGTAGAAAAATGGTGGAAAGGGAAGAAGACCATAGTTGGCCCGTGGTAATAGTGATAAATGAAACTTCAAAAAAATCAAAACCACGAGAGAAGATAAGGAAAAGAAAAATAAAGGATCAAAACAGGACGAGGATCGAAGGTTGGTGCAAGATGGAGAAGAAGAAGGAGCAATTGAAGTTCAAGCAAGACATATCTTCTCGTTACATGCCATGCATCCGGTTCCTTCAAGGTAAGTTTAAATTCTAGTGGTCCGACTCGTTTAAAAATTTTAAAACTTTTTATAATTCCACCTATAAATTTATAACCGACTATAAGGAGCGGGTGGAATTGCACAGGTTGGATAGGGTCCAAGTCAAAGAGAAGCCTCCTGGCTAATTTCAAGTGTGGGGAGGTTTCGTGGAGTTTGTATAGAGTGGTAGTTTTTGTTTTTGTTTTTATATAATAGTTAGCCTTTTTTAGTTGGTTTTTGTATAGAGTCATTATTATGTTGAGTTTTGTTTTGCTTTCTATGTGCAGGTTTGAATCGTACCACCCATACTCAATTGCCATTCGGGTGAATTCAGAGTTTTTCATCAGATTTCAACGCATTTACCAAGTATGTTGGTTCAGTAGTCAGAGTAGCCGACCGCGAATGAAATGCTATACGATCGAGCTGGATTGGACTAGAGTTTTTGGAGCTTACTTGATTATAAAACCAGCTAAGTCCTTTCTAATTTGCCCTTGTTTTTTTATTCTTGTTTATTTTTAGTCTTTTTGAGTCAATTTCTATTCCTACATTGAGGCAATGTATAGTTTCAGTGTGGGGATGGGAAACTGTCGTTTGAGTCTTTACATAGAGTCGTAGTGTTAGTTAAGTCATAGAAGTTATAAAAAAAAAATAGAAAATCTATAATAAATTGAAAAATTAGAAAATGTCCTTGATTTAGAGTTTGAAAATAATACGGAATATGATAGAAAATGTCACACCCTCAAAATCCACATGAGGAGTTTTACCGCGAGGCGTGCGACTAACCAGGATCTACCCACTAATCATGTTGAACCAATCATTCAAATTATAAAAGCATCACTATCATCATGACTAGCGATAAAGTTTAAATGTCCAAAACACAATTTATGTTGCAGCAGAAAAATAAAGCAAACCCCATCGAAACTTGAAACCACAAGTTTAATAAATAATCAAAACTTAAAGCGTTAACAAACCACCCACTCTAGCCGATTGCAACGCCCGCCCATAGATGTACCAAACGACCTACAAAGCATGTAATAGTATGTCAACATAAAGTCGGCGAGTTCACGGTTTTTCAGTATTGTTTTTTTAAAAAAACTTAGGTTGTTAAATTACATAATTTATAAAACATGTCACGGGAAGCTACCCCATCTTTAAGCTACTAAACTGTGTGGTACCGAAACTTTGACTGTTTCAGTTATTTGTGCCCCAATTCAATGTCTATCATCAATGACCAGTTGCCAAGGCATAAAAGTTTACACCCGTCCTCCCAGGTACGGTGTGAGGTTTGTCGAACCTAATATCGCTATCAACTAATATCCCGTTCGCCAAGCCCCGGCGATTAGTCGGTATAATGTGTGGAGACTTTCAGATAGAGTTCGTTTAGTCTGCTAAAGACATGAAATATAAATAGCATTTAACAGTATTCCATCCCTAGGAATACTAGGCAATCCCCTAACCAGGGAAAGTGAAGTTAACAGTATTCCATACCAGGAATACTAAGGCAATCCCATACCCAGGAAAGTGAGGTTCCCAACCACCGGGAATACATGCTTTTAGTAAAGGTGTGAACTCAAATTCGTTTTGCTCGGTAAGAAATAAAGTGCAAATAGTAGCAAAGATGATCAACTACGTCCTAAGATGGTTACCAAGAATATTAGTGGTCGTTTATGTAATTCATGCAAGCCTTACACGCATCTAACAATTATCATGCAAACAAGTTGTCACAACATAATACCGAGTAGCTTTCAAGCATAGGTTTATAATGTGCACTACAACATGCCATTAATCAATTATACAATTATCATGCACGCGCGGTCACTAAAAGTAGCAAATTCATCACTTAACAACTTAAAGCCATACATAGGTAAAATCACTGAAAACATGCTATTTTGGAAAGCTCGTTTTACATACTTAAAATGCTGCAAAAATTATGATATTTTTATATGACGTGTTCCTCGGAAGGTTTGGACTTGTGTTAAAATTCTAGAGTCTAAATCCTAACCAAACATATAATAAAAATCATTACTAAGCAGCAATCAGATTCGTCACTTTCTGACTACAGCTTACTGAAAAGTTCATTTAATAATTCTCGGTTATCTGATTAATGTAATTCCAGTTGGAGATTTTTGTAATCTCCTGGAACTACCTACAGTAAAAATTCGAGATCATAACTCAATTCCTACATTGAGTTATAATATTCGTAATGGGCTGCAAATTCTGCCAGAAAACACAGCCTGAACCTTCGATACGGAAAATTTCATAAAACATTCAGTTTTCGTCGAAAAAAATGCAATTTCAGTGGGGTTAGAAAGTAATTTCCTGTAAGTACATCATGGACTCAAGAAAAAACACTTTTTTTAACTTTTGACACGATTACAGCCGATTAAAGTCGGCTATAATGTTCTGGACAGATTTCGTTTCATCACTCAAACCCCACAAACAATTATCGAATGCACCCAACGACCTAAAATCTTTAACCACAGCAGATGATTATCATCTTAAATTAAATCATATAACAATTACTTCATCAAAACCAAAACGACCCAACCCATAATCAAAACCCTAGCGGCTTAACCGAACACATAAACAATCTAATCATCGACTAACATGATTTCTAGCACCAAAACTACAAGTTATCATCAAAGATCATCAAGAATCATGAACAAACCCAGAAAACGCAGCCAATATACAAAGAATTATACAAGAATAAAAAACTATAAGGATTACCGAGTTAGGAGTGATGTGAGTTGTTAGGGACTTGAAAACCGAAAAGTTTAGCGCTTCTTGCTTGCAGTTCGTCGACCGAGTAGAGAGGAGGTAGACGTTTGTTTTGTAGATTAGGGTTTTGTTGTAGGGATTAAGATATTATAATAACACAAGTTTAATAATTGGCAAACTAAACCCTTGAATTCCAACATGGGCCCTTTTAGTCCCTTAAGTTTCAAACTCATGAACTTGCAAAGAAAGTTATAAAATTTAAGTTAACTTGCTACACAACAAGTCCCTTAAGTTTCAATTACTTGCAATTTGTGCGAAAGTTAAACAAATCAACTTTGGTGTAAGATACAAGACTAGTCCCACTCGTTTATATTAATTTCATGTGTTCGTGTGTTAATAAATTGTGCGTATAATATATGCATGTATGACATTCAATAAATCGTAAATATTTAACCTAGAAAAGTTAACGGTGTTAACTTGGAAATGCGAGTTGTCACATCATCCCTAAGTTGAAAGAAATTTCGTCTCGAATTTTAGTAAGCAGTCACTTAAAAAATCAAATTCTGAGGAATTTTCTTGGGTATCACATCATCCCAAGTTGAATAGGAATTTCATCCCGAAATTTAGTAGTAATGGACAGACTTGTGTGTGGTCTAGTAATTCCTTGAATTACCGCCACGTCCAGTAGTTCCTCGAATTAGTGCTACATGAATGTTGTCTTTGTGCTAGTGTAGTGTTTAATGCACTAAATTAGTTTGCAACCGAAATTATGTCGCATTGATCCCTTATTGGAAGAAATTTCACTCCAAAATTTGAGTGGTACCATTTCGAGTTTCAACGAACTCTAACGTTTGAAAATTTGTTGTGTTTAAGAGTCTTGACTTCATAAATCATTGGTTCCTCGACAAGACGTAATTTTTCATCGATCTCCCACTCTTTAAAGGGAACTACAAGTGTTTGATCGGGTAAACACTTCTTTAGGTTCGATATATGAAAGATGTTATGAACTCCACTAAGTTCCTCGGGTAGATCTGGTCTATAGGCCACCAGGCTTATTCCTTTTATGTTTATGAACGGTCCAACGTACCACGAATTTAATTTGCTTTGCTTCCCAAAGCGAACCACACTTTTCCAGGGGGAAACTTTTAGCAAAACCTTGTCACCCACTTGAAATTCCAATTGTTTTCTGTGTTTGTCAGCATAACTTTTCTGGCGGTCATGCGCGGCCGCCATTCGGTTTCTGATCTAAACGATTTTCTCTGATGTTTCAAGTACAAGTTCAGGACCTGTGATTTGGCTGTGTCCAACTTCAGCCAAACAGAGAGGTGACAGGCGTTTCCGTCCGTACAATGATTCGAATGGTGCGGCATGGATACTAGCGTGGTAACTTTTATTGTATGAGAATTCTACCAGGGGTAGGTGTCGTTCCCAACCGTCACCAAAATCGATAACATATGCTCGCAACATATCTTCAAGGGTAAGGATGGTGCGTTCTGTCTGACCATCGGTCTAAGGGTGATAGGTAGTGCTTACATCCAAGCGTGAGCCAAAAGATTTATGCATAGATTACCATAGATGAGACGCAAAACGAGCGTCACGATCAGATATGATGGTGATTGGCACTCCGTGCCGAGAGACTACTTCCTTCATGTAAATGCTGTCTTGTTGGAGCAAACCAAACGGCTTTGGTATTCAATCTTGACCCTAGCACAGGTCAAGCATTTGCTCATGTAATTCGTTATATTCACCTTCATGCTAGGCCACCAATACAATGCCTTGAGATCGTGATACATCTTGTCTAAACCAGGGTGAATCGAGTATCGAGACTTGTGTGCTTCGTCCATCACAAGCTCTCATAGATTTCCATATAGTGGAACCCATATCCAATCATAAAATAGCTAATACCATCGGATTTGGTCTCAAGTTGTTTGTCCATGCCCAGCATGGATTCAACTAGGAGGTTTTCCTCCTTTAGGGCTTCGACTTAGGCGTTGCGAATTTGTTCGGGGAGGTTCGAATAAATCGTAAGTTCAAAGCACGAACTCGTTTGGGCTTAGTTTCCTTTCAGCTGAGGGCGTAAGTTACAACGCTAGCCTTGCCCGGATGATATTTGATAGCGTAGGCGTAATCGTTTAGGAGTTCAATCTATCATTGTTGTTACATATTTAACTCCTTCTGTTCGAAAATATGTCGGAGACTCTTGTGATCGGTGTAAATTGTGATATGGTTGTTAGCATTCGCTATTTCGATTGCGGACTGGAGGAACGAGAGGTTGGTGATGCTCAGGCTAGGAATTAAGCGAAAAAACAAAGAATCCGACAAATAACCGAAGAATTCCAACAACTATTCTGGTCACTGGCGGCAACTCCAATAGCGGACAACGACGGCAATGGTACGGAATGAAAGTTCATTGCATCACGATCATGTAGATATATCATTTGTCCAAAACGGAGTTCGTATGATAGCGTTTCGAGCTGTGCGATGACAAACACGCAAAACTGTGACTTCCAGCCATCGTCTCGTTTTCCGGCAAATGTAGCGGTGATTTCCAGCAACAGAAACAGGTGGAGATGATGTCGTTCGTCAACAGGAACGCGTGGACATATTGTGTAACATTTGTCAAAAACGGGTTTTCCAAACCCGCTCCGTTTGTAATCGAATATCAAGTTATAAATGTTTCGTTGCGTATTTATGTCAATTTTAATTTTTTAATGATGCATAATTAATAAACAAACTAGAATATAAAAGTTATAATTGAGAAAAAGTAAAAATAAATAAATAAAAAGAAAAATAGGCTGCCGGGACTCGAACCCGGGTCAGCCGGAAAGAGCTCAAAGACTTATCACACACACATACAACCACTCCGCCACTTGATCTTTTTGTGAATTCTGGGAAACAATTAAATCATATGTTCTACTGAGAATCAACCTGTTGCGCCAACTGAAACCGATATCGGTTTTCAAACCGTTCAAGACGGTTGAGTGTTCGCGGAATCTTGATCATAACCGATAAACCGACATCTTAAATCAATTCAGTCGTTAATGAAATTGAATTCAGGTGATGTTTGATTTTTATAACCGAAAACATTCATTCTTGGAATTACTTCAACAAAAGCTTCATTTCGCGACTCAATTACACTCCCAGAACTTCTATTCTCGCGTTTACTCTCGTTTCTGATCGTCGGAATTACCTTCTGATCATCGCTGGAATTCTCTGCAAGTCGCCGGAAAACCGTGTCTTCCATCAAATCAGTAAGTTTTTTAATTCTTTCATCGTCTATCAGTTGTTAAGCTATTGCTAAGTCAAAACCTTCAATCGGAATCAGTTTCAGACGTCGATATCGAATAATTCACTCTCGCCGGAAAATTTCTGAAAGTTCCCAATTCTCGCTGTGAAACGGTATAGCCTTTTAAACCTTCTGGTAATTCTTGTTCAGTGCTTCAATTTCGCATCTAGCTAATCAAAATTATTGATTTGTCCGCTCAGACGATATCCACAAAAACAGAGCCGACGACTTCGCCGGAATTCTGAGATAAATCGTTTCTCCGGTATGTTTACTTCCGAAATCTTCTCTGCCATTTCATTTTTAGGCATTTGAATGTTTGTCAATCGAATTAATCAAGAAGCAATAGAGTAATCGTAGTCTGTGATTTCTGTGACGAAGAAGACGAAGTAGGTTGTTTATACGTTTAATTTAATTTGGATATTATCTCGGGTTAGACACACAGTCCAGCAGTGGACTGTGTGCACACATATATCACACGCCGCGAGTTCGATCCTTGACACACACGCATTCGCTGTAATTAAAATGCTCCTTTTTAAAACTGAACCGGATCCTTTCGCAATTAGATGTTAAGTATAATAAAAATCTGTATATTGACCAAGTTAGACACACAGTCCAGCGTTGGACTGTGTGTAACATTAAATCACAGGTCCCGGGTTCGAGACCTGTTGACGGCACCGGTTTGATAATTAAAATCCTTTTTAAAAATAAATGAATTTTGAATAAATTAAAACAGTATATAAATATAATTAAAAACAGAAATATTTCGGGTTAGACACGTAGCTCAGTTGGTAGAGCTGCGTGCACGCGTACGGGAGGTCTCGGGTTCGAGCCTCACCCAGCGCATACATTCACACAATAGAACCGGTCAAACAGTCAATGGTCAATGGTCAACGCAAAAGTCAACATTTTTTTATATTTTTATTTATTTAATTTAATTTAAAAATCAATTAAAAATACTTAAAAATAATGTTTTTAAAGATATGAAATAGCCTTAAACTCAGAAAATAAATCTAAAAATCCTATTAGAATTATTAATAAAATCCACTCATTTACTATACCTTCCGTTATTATTTAGGTTAGTTAATCCTCGTTGATCAATCCTTCAAACTCGTGCGCATCTCATCATCTCCAACCGAACGCACCCAATGTGAGTGAATCTCTACAATTTCCCGTTTTAATCACGTTTTTGGGGTGTATCATGTGGCTTACCATTTATTATATTTAAATCATTGTGCATACATCATATCATGAACAAATGTGTATTCAGCTTATATCAATTGTTGTGTAGTTATTGTTTAGATTTAATTTATTATTTTCAGTACATGCAATTTCATAGGCCGCCGCTCCCCATTACATTATGAGCGTTGACCAGTTCCCGATTACATTATGAGCGTGAACCTGGCGTTGCCAACATACGATCGGCTCCATTTGATTGAGCCTTGATCGCACAGACATTCATCATAGGCCGTCCGTTCCCCATTACATTATGAGCGTGAACGTGACGTTGCCAACATATACAGTTTCATTCATGTTATATATTCATGCAAGTTCATATGTTATTGTATGTTATTGTTTGTGGATTGTTATTGTTATTGTTGGATTATTAACATTTGCTCGCATATGACTATTACACAATTTTTCCTTGATAAAAATAACAAGAAATCAATAATAAATGTTTAACTAACAAGGTTCACTCGCCAACTTATGTTGACCCAAAAACCCCCATTTTTACACATGATACAGGTGAACCAGCTGCAGCAAGAAACACATAGGATTGGCTTAGAAGAATAAACTGGTTTAGAGCTTGGATTGTTTAGTTGGTTATTTTCTTTGTATTGTATGGATATGTTTGGATTATTGAGAATGTAATTTTGACTTTAATAAATATGAAACATATTAGTAAATATCATGAGCTTTGGTGATAACCCAATTATGCCCCGACTCTTATTCCGCTGCGGGTCGGGGTGTGACAGATTGGTATCAGAGCCATGACTATAGGGATATAGGATAGGTTATTAGACCTTAGAGTCTATACTATAGTTGATTAGAAATTTTTAAGATTTTTGTGTGTTATATGCAAAATTCATGATGTTTATATGTTTTATGTTTAATGTTACATTCAATGTTATGCAAACATGTTCATAAGTACATATTATTATATAATGCCTACCATGAATCATATTCTCATAACATATCATATCCATGAAAGCACACATCACATCATTTTCATGATTGTTTTTACAATGATTTTTGTATTTTCAAATCACATCAAAGTGAGTTCTCATGACGGGCATGTAGTAACTGGAAGGGTACAAGTACCGGTAGTCGGAACGTCCTGTCTAGGCTGGCATTCGTATAAATCCAAAATAAAGGACCAGTTTGCCTACCTGGGGACTAACCATGAGAGTACAAAGTACCTATTAGGCCAAAGCATGCTATACCAAACGTCGTGTGAGCTAACCCCACTTTGAGTTGTCATTGTGTCTACACCTGGACACATTCCGACCATACATCTCGTAAACATATTTCGTGGTTTTCATTCGGGTGATGCGAGTGTTAAATCGCCAATACTAATGTGAATCCTACCAAGCCAATAGACATGGGGGCCCACATGACTATACAGGTGAAGGTATGGGGGACATTTGAGGCCCAACATGAGCAAACCCAAGACATCCTATGGATGTAGTTGCATTATTGATATTTATGTTATTTTCATTTTCTTTAAGACACATGACACCTAAAAAGACTCCATAAACTCACAATCTTCTTATGTATGTTCCTGTAGATGTCGGCTAGACAACAACGAGGGGGTAGAAGATCAGGAAGGTCACACGAACGCTTGGCCACTCAAATCGCAAAACAAATGGCCGCGGTACTTCCTGACATTGTGGTTCAAGTACAACAAGCTCTCGCCACAAATCCCACTAATCCTCCCAAGCAAGAAGACCAGAACATCGGCAACCCGCCTACCAAAAAGTGCTCATATAAACATTTCAAGTCTTGCGATCCTACTAAATTTGAAGGGACCGAAGGTGTCACTGCTCTCCTCCACTGGTTTGAGGAAATGGAAAACACCTTCCTCAACTGCGATGGTCCCGAGGATCGCAAGGTACGATACGCAACCGGGAGACTATTTGGGGTAGCTCTTACCCGGTGGAATACTGAAAAGGGTAAGAGGGGAATCGAAGATGCTATGGCCTTAACGTGGGAGGAGTTAAGGGAAATCATGACGAGGCGATTCTGTCCTAGAAGTGAGATTAAAAAGCTAGAGGACGAATTTCATTCTTTGAAGCAAAAGGAAGGAGATCATACTTCCTACAACAAGAGGTTCTTAGAGTTGAACCAAATGGTCCCTAACTTGTTCACCCCAGTTTACCGCTTAATCGAGCATTATATTCGAGGTCTTCCCTCGAAAATTCAAGATTCAGTTCTCAGCACTTCACCAGCAACACTTGAAGCTGCTATGGAACTAGCTACTGAACTGACCGAGAATCGAATTCGCAATGGTAAGTTTAAAGAGGAGAAAAAGAAAGCCCCCGTTGAGGGCCAAACTTCAAACCATTCCACCTCCTCCTCTAAGTTTGCTAACAAGAGGAAACGTAACACCAGAAACTTCGCTGTCACACAAACCAATTTCCCTATCCCTGCTGCACCCATTACCCAAGTTGCCCCCTTACCTGCACCATACAAGAGGCCATACTCTGGCCCATTACCCAAATGCAACCATTGCCAATACCACCACTTTCCTGATCATCCCTGCCAACATTACACCGGCTGTGGTCACGCAGGTCATACTGTTCAAACCTGTCGCATACCTCAGCGAACGAACCGCCACCAGCCTTCAACCCAAACCCACCAACAAATAATGGGTCAAGCCCAACAACCGCTACTACTACCACCTACCCAACATTTAGCCCAATCATACTACCAACCTAACTATCCCATGGTACAACCTATGCGGGCTTGCTACAATTGTGGAGACCCAAGCCACTTTAGAAACACTTGTCCACGGTTGGTGAACATTATTCATGCTCAAGCCCAAGCCAATCCGGTGAATCAAGCTAACCAAGCTCCTCCACCTGCAAGAGGAAGAGCTTTCAACATCAACGCTAATCAGGCTAGAGCTGACAGCAATGTGGTTAACGGTACGTTTCTTATCAACGGTAGTTATGCATCCATGTTGTTTGATACTGTCACGGATAAAAGTTTTGTGTCTGTAGAGTTTGAACCCATCCTAAACCAAATTCGTGATAAGCTCATGGAATCCATAACAGTAGAAGTTGCTGACGGAAAACCGATCTCATTAAACTCTATTATACGCAATTGTACTCTCACCTTAAACGACCACGATTTTCCAGTTGACCTCATTCCTATGAAGTTGGGAAGCTTTGACATTATAATTGGTATGGACTGGCTCAGCGAACATCAGGCTGAAGTTGTATGCCGCGAAAAGTTTATACGCATTCCTCTTTCAAACTGTCAGACTCTGCGAATCTTTGGAGAAACCCCATCGAAAGGGCTCAGATTAATGTCCTGTCTTCAAGCTCGAAAATATCTCCGCAAGAATTATGTCTCATTTTTAACTCATGTCGTCAAAAAGGGAACCATGGAGAAGAAACTTGAAGACATCCCAGTAGTAAAAGATTTTCCGCAAGTTTTTCCTGATGACATCTCAGGACTTCCTCCCTTGAGAGAAGTCGAATTCCGCATTGATCTTATACCTGGTGCTACACCAGTTGCAAAGTCTCCTTATAGGTTAGCCCCCTCTGAAATGCAAGAGCTAGCCAGTCAATTGCAAGAGTTAACTGACAAAGGATTCATACGTCCTAGCTCCTCGCCTTGGGGTGCACCTGTCCTTTTTGTGAAGAAGAAAGATGGATCGTTTCGCATGTGCATCGACTACAGAGAACTCAACAAGTTAACGATCAAGAATCGCTATCCATTACCTCGTATTGATGATCTTCTTGACCAACTTCAAGGCGCCAGCTGTTTTTCAAAAATCAACCTTCGATCTGGTTATCATCAGCTCAGAGTACATGAAGAAGACGTCCCAAAGACCGCTTTCCGAACTCGTTATGGTCATTATGAATTCATGGTCATGCCATTTGGTTTAACCAATGCTCCAGCTGTCTTCATGGATCTAATGAACAGAGTCTGCAAACCCTATCTCGATCGTTTTGTTATAGTCTTCATCGACGACATCCTCTTTATTCAAAGTCTAAGTCTGATCATGAACGGCATCTTCGACTCATCCTTACACTCCTAGAGAATGAAAAGCTTTACGCCAAATTCTCCAAATGCGAATTCTGGTTAAAAGAGGTACAATTCCTTGGACAAGTAGTCAATGACAAGGGAATACATGTCGACCCCTCAAAGATCAAAGCGGTAGAAGAATGGCAAGCGCCACGTACACCAACTGAAGTAAGATCATTCCTTGGTTTGGCTGGTTATTATCGCCGTTTCATCTCAAACTTCTCTCGCATTGCTGTACCACTCACGGCTTTAACTCATAAGGGAAAACCTTTCATATGGGGACCCAAACAAGAAGAAGCCTTCCAAACCCTTAAACAAAAACTCTATGATGCACCAATCCTCACTCTTCCTGAAGGTTGTGATGACTTCGTGGTTTATTGCGACGCGTCAGGGCAAGGACTAGGCTATGTTCTAATGCAAAGAGGAAAGGTTATAGCTTATGCTTCCAGACAACTCAAAACTCATGAGAAGAACTACACCACCATGACCTAGAACTTGGGGCCGTTGTGTTCGCTCTTAAGATATGGAGACATTATCTCTACGGTACTAAGTGTGAAATATACACTGACCACAAGAGTCTTCAACATATCTTCAATCAAAAGGAGTTAAACATGAGGCAACGAAGATGGGTCGAACTTCTAAATGACTACGACTGTGAAATTCGGTACCACCCTGGCAAGGCAAATGTGGTGGCTGATGCACTCAGTCGAAAGGGTTATGCGAACTCCATTCGTCTTCTATGTTTGAAAATCATAACTGACATTAAAGATCAAATTCGAGAAGCCCAACATGTTTCAGTAACGGAAGACGACGTACGAAAGGAGCTGTCCTGTGGAGCTGAACTTAAAATTGAAACTAAATCTGACGGTATTCTGTACTATCTAGATCGCATATGGATTCCTGACCACAACAACCTTCGTGAATTTCTTATGAATGAGGCTCACAAAACACGATACTCTATACACCCAGGAGCTGATAAGATGTATCAAGACCTTCGATACACCTATTGGTGCTGTTTTTGTTTCCAAGTGCCTTACATGTTCCAAGGTGAAAGCTGAACACCAAAGACCCTCAGGACTTCTGGTCCAACCTAAAATACCTGTATGGAAGTGGGAAAACATAACCATGGACTTCATTACCGGGTTACCTCGCACTTCTGGCGGGTATGACACTATATGGGTAATCATTGATCGTCTTACAAAATCAGCTCACTTTATTCCTATCCGCGAAGATTTCAAGAACGAAAAGCTAGCCCGTATTTACATCAGCGAAATCGTAAGCCGACATGGTGTACCGTTAAGCATTATTTCAGATCGTGATGGTCGTTTCACTTCACGAACATGGCAAGCAGTACAAGCCGCTTTGGGTACACGATTAGATCTCAGTACCGCTTATCATCCTCAAACTGATGGACAATCTGAACGCACCATTCAAACTCTTGAAGATATGCTTCGAGCATGTGTCATAGACTTCAAGTGGAAATTGGGACACTCATCTACCATTAGTTAAATTTTCGTACAACAACAGCTATCATTCAAGTATCGGCATGGCACTTTTGAAGCTTTATATGGTCGTAAGTGCCGATCTCCAGTATGTTGGCACGAAATTGGGGAAGCTCAAATCACCGGTCCAGAATTGATTAAAGAAACCACAACAAGATCCATCAAATTCAAAACAATCTTCTGGCGGCTCAAAGTCATCAAAAGAGTTATGCAGATAAACGACGGAAGCCTTTGGAGTTTAACATTGGTGATCATGTACTTTTAAAAGTATCACCTGGAAGGGAGTAGTTCGTTTTGGTCAAAAAGGCAAGCTAGCACCACGCTACGTAGGACCTTTCAAGATACTCGAAAGAGTAGGACCTGTAACATACAAGCTTGATCTACCAGAAGAACTCAACAGGATTCATCCCACATTCCACGTATCAAACTTGAAGAAGTGCCTCGCTGATGAGAACCTCCATATTCCTCCGGAAGATATTCAGATTGATGAATCTATGCATTTTATTGAAAGACCAGTAGAGATCATGGACTTCGGAGAAAAACGTCTAAGACGAAGTCGCATTCCAATTGTTAGGGTACGCTGGGAGTCGAAACGGGGACCTGAGTTTACTTGGGAACGTGAAGACTTAATGCGTGAAAAATACCCGCATCTTTTTCCTACTACTACTACTACTTAAATTTCGGGACGAAATTCCTAAAAGTAGGGGATACTGTAACATTTGTCAAAAACGGGTTTTCCAAACCCGCTCCGTTTGTAATCGAATATCAAGTTATAAATGTTTCGTTGCGTTGATATGTAATTTTAATTTTTTAATGATGCATAATTAATAAACAAACTAGAATATATAAGTTATAATTGATAAAAAGTAAAAATAAAATAAATAAAAAGAAAAATAGGCTGCCGGGACTCGAACCGGGTCAGCCGGAAAGAGCTCAAAGACTTATCACACACACATACAACCACTCCGCCACTTGATCTTTTTGTGAATTCTGGGAAACAATTAAATCATATGTTCTACTGAGAATCAACCTGTTGCGCCAACTGAAACCGATATCGGCTTTCAAACCGTTCAAGACGGTTGAGTGTTCGCGGAATCTTGATCATAACCGATAAACCGACATCTTAAATCAATTCAGTCGTTAATGAAATTGAATTCAGGTGATGTTTGATTTTTATAACCGAAAACATTCATTCTTGGAATTACTTCAACAAAAGCTTCATTTCGCGACTCCATTACACTCCCAGAACTTCTATTCTCGCGTTTACTCTCGTTTCTGATCGTCAGAATTACCTTCTGATCATCGCCGGAATTCTCTGCAAGTCGCCGGAAAACCGTGTCTTCCATCAAATCAGTAAGTCTTTTAATTCTTTCATCGTCTATCAGTTGTTAAGCTATTGCTAAGTCAAAACCTTCAATCGGAATCAGTTTCAGACGTCGATATCGAATAATTCAGTCTCGCCGGAAAATTTCTGAAAGTTCCCAATTCTCGCTGTGAAAAGTATAGCCTTTTAAACCTTCTGGTAATTCTTGTTCAGTGCTTCAATTTCGCATCTAGCTAATCAAAATTATTGATTTGTCCACTCAGACGATATCCACAAAAACAGAGCCGACGACTTCGCCGGATTTCTGAGATAAATCGTTTCTCCGGTATGTTTACTTCCGAAATCTTCTCTGCCATTTCATTTTAGGCATTTGAATGTTTGTCAATCGAATCAATCGAGAATCAATAGAGTAATCGTAGTCTGTGATTTCTGTGACGAAGAAGACGAAGTAGGTTGTTTATAAGTTTAATTTAATTTGGATATTATCTCGGGTTAGATACACAGTCCAGCGGTGGACTGTGTGCACACATATATCACACGCCGCGAGTTCGATCCTTGACACACACACATTCGCTGTAATTAAAATGCTCCTTTTTAAAACTGAACCGGATCCTTTCGCAATTAGATGTAAAGTATAATAAAAATCTGTATATTAACCAAGTTAGACACACAGTCCAGCGGTGGACTGTGTGTAACATTAAATCACAGGTCCCGGGTTCGAGACCTGTTGACGGAACCGGTTTGATAATTAAAATCCTTTTTAAAAATAAATGAATTTTGAATAAATTAAAACAGTATATAAATATAATTAAAAACAGAAATATTTCGGGTTAGACACGTAGCTCAGTTGGCAGAGCTGCGTGCACGCGTACGGGAGGTCTCGGGTTCGAGCCTCACCCAGGCATACATTCACACAATAGAACCGGTCAAACAGTCAATGGTCAATGGTCAACGCAAAAGTCAACATTTTTTTATATTTTTATTTATTTAATTTAATTTAAAAATCAATTAAAAATACTTAAAAATAATGTTTTTAAAGATAGGAAATAGCCTTAAACTCACAAAAATAAATCTAAAAATCCTATTAGAATTATTAATAAAATCCACTCATTTACTATACCTTCTGTTATTATTTAGGTTAGTTAATCCTCGTTGATCAATCCTTCAAACTCGTGTGCATCTCATCATCTCCAACCGAACGCACCTAATGTGAGTGAATCTCTACAAATTCCCCGTTTTAATCACGTTTTTGGGTTGTATCATGTGTCTTACCATTTATTATATTTAAATCATGTGCATACATCATATCATGAACAAATGTGTATTCAGCTTGTATCAACTGTTGTGTAGTTATTGTTTAGATTTAATTTATTATTTTCAGTACATGCAATTTCATAGGCCGCCGCTCCCCATTAAATTATGAGCGTTGAGCAGTTCCCCATTACATTATGAGCGTGAACCTGGCGTTGCCAACATACGATCGGCTCCGTTTGATTGAGCCTTGATCGCACAGACATTCATCATAGGCCGTCCGTTCCCCATTACATTATGAGCGTGAACGTGACGTTGCCAACATATACAGTTTCATTCATGTTATATATTCATGCAAGTTCATATGTTATTGTATGTTATTGTATGTTATTGTTTGTGGATTGTTATTGTTGTTGTTGGATTATTTACATTTGCTCGCATATGACTATTGCACAATTTTTCCTTGATAAAAATAACAAGAAATCAATAATAAATGTTTAACTAACAAGGTTCACTCGCCAACTTATGTTGACCCAAAAACCCCAGTTTTACACATGATACAGGTGAACCAGCTGCAGCAAGAAACACATAGGATTGGCTTAGAAGAATAAACTGGTTTAGAGCTTGGATTGTTTAGTTGATTATTTTCTTTGTATTGTATGGATATGTTTGGATTATTGAGAATGTAATTTTGACTTTAATAAATATGAAACATATTAGTAAATATCATGAGCTTTGGTGATAACCCAATTATGCCCCGACTCTTATTCCGCTGCGGGTCGGGGTGTGACATATTGTTCGCCTAAATCCGAGTTTGTTTGGGTCAGTTCTGGTCTACTCGACTATTGACGCGCAAAACTAAACGAATGGAGAATTGGATCTGTGTTCTGGTAGCAGTGGCGGCATCGGTGGATGACGCCGACATGACGAGCGCGTGGATAGGTAGAATGCATGAAACGGATGTCGTATGGTCAGGTTATGGGTGAAACAAGATTCTACTCGCATTTTGTATCAGGAGTTCAGAGTAAAATAAACGTGCCAAGGACGTCATGTACGCAAAGGTATGACTCCATAGAAACTTAAATTCGTTGTTAGGGGTTATTTTGGAAAGTGGGAACAAATGTCGAGGACGACTTTTGGAAACATTTTCGGTAACGTCAAATCACGAGTATTGTACGCGAATGAACGCGTTGGTTGTATGGTTTGGCACGGTTTTAAGCCGAGCTTCCAACCTTCTGATTTGGAGTAAATGGGTTGGGTATTGTGATTGAGTCGGTGGTTCAGGAACGACCGATTCCTTGCCACTAGCGTGTTGTGGTTTTGAATTAGAGTTTAGGGGAATTCATTCTCACATAAGGTATACGATGTTTACATATTTAGTTCGCACATAAGTCATGCTGCTATAACAATATATACAAAGCACGTGTAAATGCCAAATAATACAATTACCATGTATGCATCTAAGTATGACGAACCTTGCAATCTGGAGTGTGGTGTCGCTAAAGTTTCAATAAAGAACGGTTATAGTCTGGTTTTCATAAAAAATATATTATATTTTAAACCTAGTTCACTATAACCAATGGCTCTGATACCAATCTGTCACACCCTCAAAATCCACATGAGGAGTTTTACCACGAGGCGTGCGACTAACCAGGATCTAGCCACTAATCTTGTTGAACCAACCATTCAAATTATAAAAGCATCACTATCATCATGATTAGCGATAAAGTTTAAATGTCCAAAACACAATTTATGTTGCAGCGGAAAAATAAAGCAAAACCCATCGAAACTTAAAACCACAAGTTTAATAAATAATCGAAACTTAAAGCGTTAACAAACCACCCACTCCTGCCGATTGCAACGCCCCCCCCCCCCATAGCTGTACCTAATGACCTACAAAGCATGTAATAGTATGTCAACATAAAGTCGGCGAGTTCACGGTTTTTCAATATTGTTTTTTTTAAAAACTTAGGTTGTTAAATTACTTAATTTATAAAACATGTCACGGGGAGCTACCCCATCTTTAAGCTACTAAACTGTGTGGTACCGAAACTTTGACTGTTTCAGTTGTTTGTACAGCAATTCAATGTCTATCATCATTGACCAGTTGCCAAGGCATAAAAGTTCACGCCCGTCCTCCCAGGTACGGTGTGAGGTTTGTCGAACCTAATAGCGCTATCAACTAATATCCTGTTCGCCAGGCCCCGGTGATTAATTGGTATAATCTGTGGGGACTTTCAGATAAAGTTTGTTTAGTCCGCTAAAGACATGAAATATAAATAGCATTTAACTGTATTCCATCCCCAGGGATACTAGGCAATCCCCTAACCAGGGAAAGTGAAGTTAACAGTATCTCATACCAGAATACTAAGGCAATCCAATACCTAGGAAAGTGAGGTTCCCAACCACCGGGAATACATGCTTTTAGTAAAGGTGTGAACTCACATTTGTTTTGCTCAGTAAGAAATAAAGTGCAAATAGTAGCAAAGATGATCAACTGCATCCTAAGATGGTTACCAAGAACATTATGGGTCGTTTATGTAATTCATGCAAGCCTTACACGCATCTAACAATTATCATGCAAACAAGTTGTCACAACATAATACCGAGTAGCTTTCAAGCATAGGTTCATAATGTACACTACGACATGCCATTAATCAATTATACAATTATCATGCACGCGCGGTCACTAAAAGTAGCAAATTCATCACTTAACAACTTAAAGCCATACATAGGTAAAATCACTGAAAACATGCTGTTTTGGGAAGCTCGTTTTACATACTTAAAATGCTGCAAAATTATGATATTTTTATATGACGTGTCCCTTGGAAAGTTTGGACTTGTGTTAAAATTAATCTCTCCTAACCAAACATTTAATAAAAATCATTTACTAAGCAGCAATCAGATTCGTCACTTTCTGACTGCAGCTTACTGAAAAATCATTTAACAATTCTCGGTTATCCGATTAACGTAATTCCAGTTGGAGATTTTTGTGATCTCCTGGAGCTACCTACAGTAAAAATTCAAGATTATAACTCAATTCCTACATTGAGTTATGATATTTCGTAATGGGCTGCAAATTCTGCCAGAAAACGCAGCCTGAACCTTCGATACGGAAAAAATCATAAAACATTCATTTTGCGTCGAAAAAATGCAATTCCAGTGGGGTTAGAAGGTATTTCCTTGAAGTACATCATGGACTCAAGAAAAAACACTTTTTGTTAACTTTTGACACGGTTACGCCGATTAAAGTCGGCTATAATGTTCTGGACAGATTCTGTTTCATTACCCAAACCACACAAACAATTATCTAATGCACCCAACGACCTAAAATCTTTAACCACAGTAGATGATTATCATCCTAAATAAATCATATAACAATTAGTTCATCACAACCACAAGATCCAACCCATAATCAAAACCCTAGTGGCTTAACTGAACACATAAACAATCTAATCATCGACTAACATGATTTCTAGCACCAAAACTACAAGTTATCATAAAGATCATCAAGAATCATGAACAAACCCAGAAAACGCAGCCAGTATACAAAGAATTATACAAGAATAAAAAACTATAAGGATTATCGAGTTAGGAGTGATGTGAGTTGTTAGGGACTTGAAAACCGAAAAGTTTGAGGCTTCTTGCTTGCAGTTCGTCGATCGAGAAGAGAGGAGGCAGACGTTTGTTTTGTAGATTAGGGTTTTGTTTAGGGATTAAGATATTATAATAATACAAGTTTAATAATTGGCACACTAAACCCTTGAATTCCAACAAGGGCCCATTTAGTCCCTTAAGTTTCAAACTCTTGAAACTTGCAATGAAAGTTACCGAAATTTAAGTTAACTATTACTTGCAATTTGTGCGCAAAGTTAAACAATCAACTTTGGTGTAACATACAAGACTAGTCCCACTAGTTTATATCAATTTTGTGTGTTCGTGTGTTAATAACTTGTACGTATAATAAATGCATGTATGACATTCAATAAATCGTAAAAATTTAACCGAGAAAAGTTAATGGTGTTAACTTGGAAATGCGAGTTGTCTCAGAAAAGTCGAGTATGTTTGGTTCTCAAATATTAATAATATGAGTTTATAAGTTGAGCACGTGTCTGATTTGGGATATAGTGGGTAGGCTCTTCCGGTTTTTATGTTCCTTTGAGCTGAAATACTTAATATGTTAGGATAGCGGTGGATACTCATCTAGGAGAAATAGAGAAGCCGGAACCATCAATAATAGTATAAGAAATACGTTATAAGCTATCTTAGAATTTTTTATCAAAAGAAAAAATTGTGCAACATTAAAATATTGAGCTAGATTGAATAAGAACGACGCTTATGTATTATTTATTGGGGATTGTGACTCTGATTTAGATTGCCTCTAGGTTAAGTTAGAAAAAAATGCTAAATTATTGAAGCTTACGTTGTCGCTCTCGGGATGGTAACTCTGTTGAGACAGCCTTTGGGTTAGGTATGCAATAGTCTAGTGCTCATGAAAAAAAAGAAAGAAAAAAAGTTTATTTTAAATTCTTTGGGTTTTGGTATAAAACGGTTAGGATATAGCCAATTGTTTGTTCCTTTTATTTCATAATCTTGAGGCAGGATTAGGTGGGAACCGTGACTCTCTAGTGTAAGACCCTAGTTGATTAGCCGAACTTAAACATAATTAAACATGATAAGGCCTAGGAACCGTTGTTGAGTTTAAGATGATCATATACCCGCAATCGTAAGTTAACATTTCTTTGATTTTATTAATTAATTTTAAAAATTTAGATAGACGAAAACAGAGTAAGTGTGTGGGGATATTTGATATACTCTAAGTGTAATTGTTTTTATAAATATTTTCCTACATTTTTTAACAACTTTAGAGTTGTTTCTGTTAAATTTCACACGTAGTTGGTTCATATTTGAGTTTTAAGAGATTTCTAGAGATAACAGGCTAAAATAGTTCAATTAAGCTAGAAAAATAAAGAGAAATAAACGCACATTACAATAAATTGAAAATCTAATTTAGACAAATTAGTAATTAACTCTCAATTTCACTTGCTATATTGATTGATACATGTTTTTTAATGTTTGTCTATGTGTTAGAAGGATGTTGTTAATTTAAGTGCAATTTTAGGAATTTTGGAAACACAACCCCCCCCCCCCCCCTCCCCTGCTCTTCTCAAAACATAAAAACCTTTAAGTCGAATCAGTTAGATAAGTTAGTCGAATCTAATAAACGTAGTTAGTAGAGTTTCGTGGGTTCGATACTCGGACTTACTTTAGCTGTACTGCATTGACTGGTACATTTGTGGGTTGTGTGGTTTAGGTTTTGGTAGAATCTAGTTTTATATTAAAACTTAGGGTGTCTAATTTAGGTTAATTTTTGTTAATTTAATTAAACCACTTTTAGACATGCACATCAAACATCTACATTTGAAGTTTTGAATGCGTGATGGGTGTTATGTTGTACTTTTTAAGAACAAAATGCATAGCGTGTTTGGATGAAAGTGATTATGAATTCTGATTATAGAGGAAATACCTCTTAGCTGATGATTCTTTTTATAATCACAAGTCTTAATGCTTAATCAGTTGTTAAAACATTCTAAATCAAAGTTACAAGAAAAGCACTGTTGTGATTTATATTTGTAGGTTCTATTATATGTTTAGCTTTTATACATTTCGCTTGCAATTTTTGAAAATCGATCATTTAGATTGCTCAATATCAATTTAAGGCAACGTTGTCGCAAACCAGTAAGTTCCTAACATTTGTATTGATACATAGTTTCGAGTATTGGTTACAATATGGACTAAGGCTGGGTCTAAATGAATTTTGGTTATTTGGATAAGCGGAGGATATGTATAGTCCATGTGGATCAATTTCGACCCATGTACTTAGATACGAGTCAATTTGAATGGCTTGTCTATGCTTTCTAAAAGTTGTGTTTGGGAATATACAATCTAAGCAAGTCTATTTTCTAGTAATAACCATTTTTTGTGATGCAGAGTGCAAGTAAGTTATAAGTGTCCTAAGGACTAGAGAAAAAGTTAGAGGATTGCCTTATAAGTTCTTTTTCTTTATTTTGGTAAAGTCTTATCTCCGACTTCTCTTAGAGAATTATGTTCGCTAATGTATCTTAATGTGTCGCACGAGTCGGATAACGGATCTTGACTCAGTTTAATGTTAACACAAAAACAACAATGCTAGAAAATGTTGCTTGAGGATGTAACTTGACTACAAACTTCCTACATGTTTACTTATTGGTCATTCACAGTTATGGAAAATCTTCTTTGGGTAAGCTATTAATTGTTAATGGTTACATAGGGTTGCAAATTCAGTGCTTTATTATAAATCTGACTTTTCACTAGAACTGTTTAATTTATTTTTTTTTAAAGATGTGTTAGAATTCATTTAGTTAAAAGATTTTATTCTTAAAAAAAAATCAATTTTGAAAATAGCTAATTCATTGCTGATGAGAATTAATTTTTTTCTAGCTCTACGGTTTAATACTTTTACTTTGATTAATCATGTTGCTATGCTTCTGCTTTGACTTTATTGAATTATTTGATACTGGTTATTTCTTTAAGCAATAGCCGTTTTAATAAGCAATTTTTTTGTGGGAAATAAGCTTGCATAGGATTCCAGTGAAATTGTACAGTTGTGGGTCTTTAGTTATTTTATTTTTTAAATATCCACATGCTGTCACAACCTTTTGTGTGGGTGTAGCTGCGTTAAGGAAACAATCAAGTGGGTCGAAGTCGCCCAAAGTGTACATTTTGATGCATGGAAGCTTTTATATTTTCTTAAATTAAGACGTTAGATGATTATAGTAATTATATGATATTTGTAATTATATATATGACATTTATTTATAATTTTAGGCAGATGATAAATGTTCGTTTTATACCCAATATCCTGTTATTTGTAGTAATATACATGTAATCAAATAAAAACGTCCATCGGTTTAGTACGTTGCAACTCATTTTACTGATATTGTTGTATGTAAATTTTTGAAGCATTCTCAACTCAATTGTTAGATCACACGTCATTGTCTTGAGTAGTTTGATGTTTTCATTTGTCTATTAACATATTCTTAGTGTTGTATAGATTTCTAATCATTTATTTTTTTTAAAGAGGCTTTGTCTCGAGTAGTTTGATGTTTTCATTTGTCTATTAACATATTCTTAGTATTATATAGATTTCTAATCATTTAATATTTTTATGTGTGTAATACGCTAACTTTTTATTTAATTGTTTAAAAAACACTTATTTCTTTTAGAATAATAGATTTCAATTATCCAAATTATTAGCCGTTGGCCAGCAACAGTCCCAACCTCAAATTAACCAGTGGTGGTCCTACATTTTCACATATTGTAAACTAATGGCTCTTTACTAACATAGTTTTAATTTCTTTTTGTCCCCTTATGTTTTCTGTTTAGTAAAGATCCATTGGTTTACAATATATGAAAAGGTGGGACCATCACTGATTATTTTTTTAAGTTGGGATCGTTGCCAGCCAAAAGCTAATAGTTAAGATTATTAAAATCCATTAGACCTTTTTTTAATAAAAAGTCATTTATAAACACGATAATATGCAATCAATAATTATATAACTTTTATTACACGTTGACAACTAGTTTAATATGTCATACTTTTTGTATGATTTTAATTATATGATAATCATAAATAGTTTTTAAAATAAGTAATTTTCTCGAGCCCGAGAAGCAATCCCGAGTGATAACTTAGTGTATATATATACACATATGAACATACCTTAAGCTACGCATGGCTAGTTTGAAAGCCTAGTATATGGGAACTAGCAATAATTATGTATATAAACTAGACAACACTCAAATTCATTCCTGCAAACACCCCCCCCCCCCCCCCCCCCCACACTGAGAGATGGAGATGCTAACACGAAGCTTTTCAACTACTTCGGTTGATATTAATAAGGCTTGGAGGAGCAAAGTCTATGATGGAAAAGTTGATGGCAGCCCTGATCGTCGAAAAGACATGAAGACTGCTAGGTTTGGAGATCAAAGCCACCATGGTCGGTTTTGGAAGATCAAGAAGTTGTTCAACTTGGAGCGAGCCCCGGAACAACAAGAGGCAAGCTCATCCAAGAAAACCAAACTAAAATCAAAGGGATCTGGTTCTAGAGATGAGTTCGAGAGCAGGCTCATCTTTGAAATTTACAAGAATATGTCAGCTTCTCATGAACTATCTTCCATGTACAACTAGTTAAATTGTTCCAGTTTGTTGTCAGTTAAGAAAATAAGATAGATTTTGATCCATTTCGATCATCATCTCAGTTCATAACAATTGTTTAAATGTTTTACAGGATTATATATGTTATATTTGTATAAAGGACGTAGCATAAGGTAATTTTTATTCTTGTTAAAACCTAATATTTTGGTGGATTCTCAACAATTTGAGTGCTTCAATAGATGTTCTGTCAGTAAAAGTCTGTGGCTGAATTTTCTTCTAGATGATTAAATTAAAATATTCCCATGTTACTAAGATCTACAAATGACTGGCTTATTAGATGAAAACAAAATTTTTGGGAACATTTAGGTTTAACCTTTCTCATTATTATAAATTATTGTAAAATGTGATCCAAAATGGATCTCCTGGTAGTTTTAAAGTAGTTTTAACTTTTAATTTTAATCAAACAACGTACATTTAACAAAGTCAAAAAAAGGATGCTTGTTAATGATATTTATAAATCAACGATGACTTTATCAAATTTCAAACAATATGAAATTTTTGACCCTCAATTTGTCAATAACGGCATGCACATATTTTCCCTTCACGCATGACGTATCTAGTTCGAGCTTGACTTTATTGTAACTAGTAAATTTCCCATGTGTTGCGGCGAGTCCAAATATAAAGTAACTCGGGTTTATACCGTCAAGACCTGAATCCTTGCCGACACAAGTTACTTCAAAACATAGATAAACTGAAGATGTACATAAAAATAACCTACGAAAACATATTATATTTGACCCGACTTATTTGCGAAAGAATTTTACGTAGAATACCAACTAGAACTTATACTGACACGTACATAACAATAAGTACAAAATTATGTTTTTTAAGTTAAAAATGGTACCACACGTTGCGGTGGCACTAAAACGTAGAGCAAGTCGAATTTATACACTGTAATGAAAACGTATTTTATTTGACTCGACTTGTTTTAAGACAAAATTTATGCCAAAACATAGACAGACTGATAACGTACATAAAAAATACAAAAACATATTATATTTGAGCCTACCCATTTTTAAGAAAATGTAATCAACTTAAATTTATACCAATACATATATAAGATAAACATATAAAAAGTATTCTAAAGCTTTTAGAAAATTAAAAGATGATAAGTGTCAATACTAAATGTTGAAGGATAAAAGTTAAAAAGAATAAAATATACTAAAAAAAGAGAGAGAGAAGAAAACCCACTTGAATTTGCTTTATATGTAACTTGTTATTGTAAATATATATATAGTAGACTAGTGGATATCCAAATACAGGTGAAAATAAATATATCATAATGATATATTCAGGAATTTTTTAAAATAATCACGTTGTTGCAAAACTAAAAATGATAGAATATAAGCCAAATATCTCATCAAACATTTGCATATAAGATGGTTATTGTTCAACATTCTAATTATTTACAGAGTGGTCTATGAAATACTAAAAAAATTAATTTGGGTTTTGGAAGAGATAATTTCTGAATCCTATCCGTCTTATAATAATAAGTAAACTTCCGCTTTACTCCTTGTGGTTTGGTCGTTTTAATGGTTTTGCCCCAATGGTTTAAAAATGGCCAGTTTCCTTCCTGATCCCTCTAACTTGTCACCATTTTGCTTCCCGCCTTTAACTCCATTTAAAATATATGTTAGTTTTGTGGGTATTTTGGTAATTTAATAAATAAAAGATTTTTTTATATTATAAAAACTAGTAATGACACACTCTCTCTCTCTCTCATCTCACCTTCATCTCTCTTCTCAGTCAAAACTATTTCAACCTACACAAAATCTTGTAACATACAGACATAAACCAGCCACCACCTTCACACGCACCCCGTCACCATGACACCACCACCAACATCGTTTCATCTTCGTCTGAAACAATAACCCCGAAACCTTCATCAAACCGTAGTCATGGAGGTTGATGGTTTCATCTTCGAAAACAATACCTGAAGAGGTTAGAAAAACCCAGGAGAATTAAGAAAGCCAGAAGGACTAAAAACACTCGGAAACATAAACCCAGATAGGGATTCAGCAATCACCAAATCCACGGCCGATTTTGCTTAAAACCCCCGATTTCTTCTCATCCGTCTGTTTCAACCCCTCAACAACACTCGCCGGTGAAATTTTTGAAACAGGGGAAGCCATAGCTCCAGCGAGAAGCTGCGAAAACAGCCGGCAAACAACATCTGGGTAATGATCGGAGAAGTAATTCGTAATTCGAACCCTGTTCACAAAATCAGGTATTTGTCCGCCGGTGAACAGGGTTTAGAACGATGATTGCGGTGGCAGAGCAATCGGTGGAACGGGAACTCGCCGTTGTAGAGGCGGCGGCGGTGCGGCTGAGCCGCCGTTGGTCTCCGCCATGTGGGTTTTTGTTTAATTGCAGATTGGTGATGATTGTGGTGGTGTCAGATTAGTTTCCCTCTCTAGAAATTGTGGGGGGGGTGGGTGAAATTGACTGGGGATTTGGGTGTTGAAGATGATCTGGGGGTTTATTGTTGATAAGTTGTTCCAGTTGGGATTTAAAGTATGGATACTCACAATGGGATTACAGAGTATGTGTGTAGAGAGAGAGTCATTATTAGTTTTATAATATAAAAAAATCTTATGTGTATATATATATATTATATATATATATATATATATATAATATATATATATATATATATATATATATATATATGTATCTATTTATTAAATTACCAAAATACCCACACAACTAACGGGCTTTTTAGATGAAGTTAGAGGCGGGGAGCAAAATGGTGATAAGTTAGAGAGATCAGGGAGGAAACTGACCATTTTTAAACTATTGGAAACCGTTTAAAACGATCAAACCACAGGAGCAAAACGGAAGTTTACTCTATAATAATATAACATTCAAGTTTCCAAGCAAAAACATTCAAAATTTCAATTCAATATTATACTAATTTTTATCAATTCATCTTTGATTATATAAATAAAAAACTAATTTTTGTTCACAAACATATATTTATTCTTTGTTTTCCTGGTTGGTGTATTACCATTACTATAATGATTTTAGGTTGCTAACGCTAAGCAATACATTTTTATCAATCAATAACTGTTTTGATTTTTTCGTTATGAACGTTTATTATAAAAGAAATCTCCACATTAAGTCAAATAATATAAAGGTAATATATAGTACTTAAATACAATAATGGAATTTAATTTATATTTTTTACTACTAAATCAAACAAAATAGCAAATAATAAAACTTATTTGAGATTTCTTATCTGCTTACTAAGTTTATTAATATCAACAAAGTCAAAATGGATGTTGATGTCTCGAGTAAAACAATGTTAAGTGTTTTAAGTAGTTTTTTTATTTAAGCTTTGAATTGGGCCCAAACAATATTTTAAACAAATAATAGTTTTTCATTAAGTTTAACTAGTAATAAGACCCGCACGCATTGCGACGCGGGTACTTCGCAAATATCGAACGGATTAGTCCAAGTATTATGTGATGTGTTAACTATATGAAAACGCATGTTTTCCGATTGAACTCAATGTATCCTATAGTTGCTATACTATAGTTGCATTGCGATTTGATCAAAACGTAAAGTAAATCAAATTTGTATCGTACAAAGTTTATAAAAAGTTAAGTGGTTAAAAATTGCATTCTTAAACTTAAGGGTTAAGAAAGAATAATGATAAAATATGATAAAGTGTATGATTGTGAATTTTAGCAACTAATTATGAAAATTAAGGTCATTCTAGATATGGAATAACATAATATTTCGTTAAGAAAATAAAGTAAGATATCATATTTGACAGGGAATGTAGTTGTTATGCATATCATGCATTATCCTCACATCACAAACCACAAAATCCACCGTCGTTTCTCTGAAAAGAAAAGAAAAACAATGTGCCAACACAAAACCACCATTGCAACTACAACAATCACCACCACCATTACTACCACAGAACCACCATCGAAAGTCTAGCATAACCACCTACCCGCCACCACACTGAACCGTACCTTATTGTTTTTATTTGGTTCAAAGTGCCTATGATCACGTAGGAGATGTTGTATCTTAGTCCCCTTCCCGATTTAAGAGCGAATGGTCATAACACCGCCACCACCCCTGCTCACCGCCATCACAGAAACCACCACTGCCACCGTCACCGCCACCACAACAAAACCACCTTACCGGCAAAGGCGATTCTAGGGTTCCGATGACGACATCAAGGTTTTAGGTCCCGTTCAAATCCAGATATCTTCGGGTCAAGGAGATGATGATGTGATGTTGGCGGCCGCAGTGTTGTGATGGTCGTTATGTAGAGAGATGGATGGTGGTTTGCGGTGATGGTTGAATATAGAAAGAATGCTGGATTGCTGGTGTGTAATAAATGAGGATTAGTGTATTACCCATAAAAGGACGAAAAACAAAACAAACAAAACTAAAAGGATCAAAGTGTAAAATCAAAAGTAGGGACGGGAGGCAAAACGTGGAAAACCCCACCAACTTTGTCTTTTAAGATAATATTGAATTGGCTATCAATGAATTTATAGTTTAGTGGCATTTTAGAGGTGTGATAAGGTTTTGTGACCAGTAAGTCCTGTGTTTGACTCTCACAAGAGAGGTTTTTCCTATATTTATTGGGTTTCCTCCTAAATTGGTGTATAGGTTTTATGCCTAGTGGAGATGGATATGATCGGGTGATTCCGCTGATGACAGTATGATTGAACAATAATCCATGAGTGATCCAAATTTACAGTTTAACAAAAAAAGAAAAAGTAATGAATTGGGCCACTAAAACTTCCAAATTTGCAATTCAACAAAAAAGAAAAAGTATTGAATTGGGCCACTAAAACTTAAAAAAAAAACCCGGACTCTAACCTTTTGTCGCAACATAGATATATACAAGCAGATAAAAAATTCATAAAAAATGGGCTTACCTATATACCGACATCCCCTTATTATACACATTATAACCAGTGAGATACACTGTGAGTTGTGGTGCACTTTGATTGGTATGGGTTTAATTCGTTATAGTATTGGTATGATACGACACTTAATATAGCAACCAAAAGAGATATGACGAAGATGTTAAAATTTGTTAGTCTCGGTTTCAATGACTAAAAAAGAGTTTATTTACAATAATTTTATTACATAGCAGTTGTAAGATCTAACCCAAAAAATAAAGTCATGTTTTACATTTTTATATCGATCAAAAACCATAAAAACAAAAACTGATATTGATCTCAATATCATCGTTACCGGTACTGATGTTGTTCAATTGGTACCGGCTTAGTTCGTTACCGTATCGCAATTCCGAATACAACTGCGTCTTCAATAAACTTTCTACCAGAATGTCGAGAAAAAATATAAACACAAATACGTAGTAAGTTTTTATATAAAAAACTAACGAACAAAATATATAAAAGTAGAATAAAGCCATAGTGTTAAAGACATATTGTTGTTGTTATTGTTGTTGTTGTATTATTATTATGAGTGAAATTAAAAGTAAAACTAAAGAAAAAAAAGTCCAGTTAAACTAAAAACAAAAAAAAAGTGAAGTTAAACTAAAAGAACAAAGATGTTATTATTGCAGACAAATTTAGCAAATGTTAGTATACTAATAATATGTTTTTATTATATAAAAGTCACATACCTATAACCTTTTGATTAAACGTGTGTGTGTATTATATAATATATATATATATAATATTATATATATATATTAGGTTGGGTTTTGGCTGCAAAGTCTGTTTTTCGTATAAAATGTGTAAAGTCATAAAACACCACAATATGGCAATAAACACACTCAAAACACACAAATAACATAGTGAAGAACACTAAAACACAATATTCAAACCCTAACAAGTCCTTAAAAACTTCAAACACACCATCGTAGAATATAAAACACAACATGATAATCAACATAAAACACACTAATGTTAGTCATTCGATAACTAAAGCCTTATCATCCAAAACAACATAAACACACAAATAATGGTGTTTTAGTAATCTTCACTATTTTATTTGTGGGTTTTGATTGTGTTTTATGGTTAATATTATGGTGTTTTATGACTTTTTACACTTTTTAGGAAAAATGGACTTTGTAGCCAGTATATAATATTATATATATATATATATATATATATATTGGGCTCGGTTTAAATGAGAACCACCACGAGTTGTGAGAACCGTGAGAACTTTTTCTTCCCAACGCGAGTTGAGCCAAAAAAATTTTGCACAAACGTAGATGAAAATATCATAAACACATATGTAAAAAGAAAGTAAAAAAAATTGTCGAGTCGGTACCAAAAAGTTTTTGCACAAATGTAGATGAAAATAATATAACCCATCTGCAAAAAGAAAGTAAAAAATTGTCGAGTCTGTAGTTTTAACTAATGCAAGTTTTTTTTAAGCGCTAGTGTAGATTTTATACAAAAATAAATACTTTTTTACGCCTCATGTAAATGTGGGTATGCAACATTTTTTTTATCTTTATCTTTTTGGCTGAAAAAAATGATTTTTTTATTACGTTTGAGAAATTAAATGTGGAAAAACCTTTTGGATGGTCTAGTTCTCACGGTTCTCACAACTCAAGGTATGTTCTCATTTTAACCCAACCTTATATATATAATACTAATAAAGAATTCAAATTAATGTCACATGACATTTTTTCCTTAAATTTATCTTTATGCCATACGGCATTCTTTCCTTTAATTTAGTAATATTATTATTATGTCATATTAATATACAATTTATTAATCTATACATAACAACAAATAAACACATATTGTTATTATATCATATTAATATATCTAATTTATTAATCTATACATAACTATAGATAAATACGTAATACATAAAAATATTTATCTTATATTATTGTAGTATTTTATTTCTTTAGTTTTATTTTCATATGTGACATAATTTTTTTTAAAATCATTACGCATCAAACTAAATTAGCGTATGTACTTATAGACCTTAATTGTCAAATCTAACCTAATAATTTGTTTGTAAATAACCATACAAAGGTATCTATTAATTTAGCATTATTATTTTATTAATAATATATTATATTAATAGTCTTAAGATTCTGTAAAAATGATATTTTTTGTGAGAAGTGTGAGAAGACATAAGTATTGTCATGTAGGTATCATGTTTTGAACTTAGACATGATGTTTTAGGTTCTTTTAGCAAAAACAACACCAAATATAACAATTTAAGACACAATCAATGAATCATAGGCTTAAAACTCAAAACACCATGCAAATAACGTTAAGTAGTGTGTTTTAGTTGTGTTTCAAAATTCACACCCATAATGCATTGCATTGTCTTTTAAATTATTATGTTTGATTTTTTTTTGCCAAAACAACCTAAAACATCATGCCTAAATATAAAACATGATGCCTACATGTCAATTCCTATACCTTCCCACATTTCTTATGAAAAAGTCATTTTTAAGAAACCCCACCCTATATTAATATCCAATTTTTATTATTAATATAACACACGTGGTGTCCGATACAAAAAAAAACTTTATTGTGAATATAACTCTGAATTCAATGAATTTATAGCAGCGCCAATAAATCTATATAATGAATATGATGTATAATATAAAATTAAAATTACCTTTCATAGAATTTAGATTTATTTTAATTTATTTTGTAACTTAATATCAACAATGATTAAGTTAAATCTCATTATTGTAGAAAATATTTACATAGCTTCTTAAGTTTACATTTGACCGGTGATATAAATTAATGGGATGGGTTTTGTTTGGATTTAAAAAACAATAAATTAAATAAGTGAAAAGACAAAATGCCCCTCAATTAACTGACATTTTTTTGATAAAGTTAATGGACATGATGAAAATGGCAAAAAAAATGCAAACCTGAGGGACAAATGAGAAAATGTTATTGCTTATATTATTATTTTATTATTATTATTATTATATTATTATTATTATTGTTGTTGTTGTTGTGTTAATTTATTTGTATTACTATACTACAAAAATTATAAATTATTAATGTGTAATACTTTAAAACCTTTAGAAAGACACATAACTTTAGATAGTATGAAGAAATCTACAAAGTGTCATGTATTAGAGTGGGAACCAAGGGAAGAAGGGCAAAAATGTTAAAAAAAAACATGTAATGATACTCACATGACAAGAAATACATGGATGCATCTTCCATCATCTTTTTAAAATTTTCATAATTTTTTTATATGTGATTAATTTTTTAAATAAATAACAACATTGAATATTGCTATATAAAAATGCATGTTAACTGGGTTTCTAATTTATGGTTTTTAAATCTGTTCATGGTGTTTTTACAAGCTCCATAAAAAAAACCATATAAAAACGACGTGAAACGCCATAAAAATGCCACTCAAATTAATCTTCAAGGCAACTTTTAAAATACACTATTTGTCTTACCAAAAAACCCAGAGCCTGTTACTCGCAATTCATTTATGGTTCACTGTTTTGAAATTTATGGTTTTTATTCAACGAAGATCAAATACTGATATGCAATCTGAATTCAGCCATATTTTCTTTCAAACCATATTTGTGTTCGATGTTATAAGTAAAACGCCATACTAATTTATTGACTTTGATTACAACTGTGTAGCAGTGATTAATTTAGGGTTTTGCAACTACTGTTTTGAAATTTATGGTTTTTATTCAATGAAGATCAAATCTTGTTATGTGATCTGAATTCAACCATATTTAGGTTCAGTGTTATAAACAAAAAGCCATACGTATATATTGACTTTGATTACAACCATGTAGTAATTTTTTTCTCATTTCAAAATTAGTAATTCATTTAATCATGAAAATTGTAACACCCCGGCCCGATTAGGCCTGACATGTAACTTATACCGTAATCAAGAATCAAAAGCCAATCCTTATACTTAAAAAACATTACATTTTTTTCAATAACTTGAAATAAAGTACATTAAGATCATTTATGAAAATCCTTGTAAGTCTTTAATTCGTTCGAGCCCTTTTCCATGTCATCCAGGATAATCCTGTAAACTAACATACATAAAAGACATATACATGATACTCAGTGAGACAATAACTATAACACATATATAAAGCACACAAAACTTATTATATCTTAATGTTAGCATATTGGTTGTAATAATTTCGATATCACATATAGTATAACAATATCTAAATAAACAGTTTCATAGTAGCAACTTCATGCTTTACATTTGAACATTCATTAAACATTTGAACATTCATTACAGTACCATACAACAATAATATAATCTGAACAATTTTAATCAACGTAATAACGAATTTAAATCTCCAACCAAAGTAGAGAAGACCTAATCCGAACACATAAAGTAGTTAGGGTCCATACCTTAATTCCGCAAGCAAAGTAGAACCGTACAGGTCGGCTTCAACAAATACGCGAACCTATAGATTGATTAATTATTATAATCTAAATTAGATTTGTGATAATGTAATCGCATCATTTAACATGTTAATTTAGAAATCTAATAATCTTTTAGGAGTAATCGGTATATTTTAGGTACACTCTATTTTATATTAGTTAAAATAAAATTGCATCAATATTAGTAAAAATTATATTACTTTAATAGGTTTTTATATTTTATAGGTTACTAAACAAAAGGAGTTGAAACAATACAATTAAGTAAAAGATGAGATAGCGAGATGTTTTTTCATCAAGTTCACAAGTTGTCTTTCGCGATGCTGTAAATACATCAATTTATTATATTATATGTTTATTCTTTTGTAGGTTTTTAAGAGACCATGATCTAATACATTGAACCTATTGAAATGATGCGTAGATAATCAAACCAATTGTAAAGTCATGAACGCTGAAGTAATTGTCGACTTGGCATTAGCAATTTGAAGTTTTGATGGACGTGAAGAAAAGTCACATGAGGTTCTGTACATGAAAATGAGTCAAAAGGGAGTTCGCAATTTTGGGGAGGTGAAAATGAACGAAGGAAGCCCCGCTGTGTGGTTCTTGGCTTTTGCATGGAAATAAAGAGGAGTTTTTGTTGAGATGCAATGGGTATATGAGGCTATTCCATCACGATCATTCCTAGGTGTAGGGTTGTAAATTTTATAGGATTCTTTATACAGTATTTAGTTTATGGATTGTTTGATTTCGTATTTATGTATTTGAAGATTATGTTAATTGCATTAGTCTTGTTTTGAATTCGTGAATTATTGATATATATTCGCATCATTGACTTTGGTTCGAAGTCGTCAGAAGAGTTATGCTGACAAACGACGCAAACCAATTGAATTCAGTATCGGTGATCGGTTAAGAAACACCGGTTCCAAAAGGTATCCGGAGATATCCGGGTTATAGATCAACGTCTCTGCATAAAAGGTTATCTCTCGTTTGCTTGTCGGAATGATCTTGCCTCAAGCTCACTGCAAAACTAGAAAAGCCGTTAGTCTCGTCACTGGAGAAAGGGGGAGGGTTTTTCTCCGTGACCACACTCCAGCGTGAAAATAAATATCGGGTATTGCAAAGGTATAAGCAGGTAATTAGTGAGTGAGCTCAAAATAGTGTGTGTTACCTTGTTGTGTGATCCTTATTTTATAGCCGAAGAGAGGTGTGTAGGAGATGGGCTGATGGGCCTGGAACCGACAACCAGGAATATTCATTCTGTCTCCTCTGCGACGACCATTAATGGTCTCTGGCAGGAGGTGCGCTTGGCGTATGGTGAATGGAGCCACGTGTCCTGGCATTTGTCTCTGTTGTCGGACATGTCATCAGCCGGTAGTGGAGATCGTATGACAGTCGCTGGCGTGAGTTGGTTGGTGCCACGTGTACGTCCCTGCATACTTTCTGCCTTCTACATGACTGTTCATCATGCGACATGGTCTGGCACAACCTGCTGAGAGGTTATTGGGTCACAGCTCTGCCACTTTGTACCCTTGTACTTGGTCAATGCCTCTTTACGCTTCTCCCTTCCGCGTGGCCTTATTCGTGCTTTTTGGCCAGCGCGGGTTTATAGGGATTAAGTCCTTTTGTTCTCGAGACTAAGTATGAGTTGCTCTCATCTTAGTCTTGGTTTGTGCAAGGTTTTAGGACTTCGCGGCTAGAGGATTGTTTGATCCGAGTTAGGTCAGGGACCTGCGCTTTCAAGTTTAACTTGTCGTTGTGTAGTGTTCACAAGGTTCGTTGAGCAACCTGCTGGTTCCAAGGTTGGCGTACCGTTCCGTTTGCGCGTAAGGTTTGTTAGGCAACCTGTTGGTTTAAAGGCTGGCATACCGTTGCGCGTTGCGAGCAAGGTATTTTTTGTGACCTTTATCATTATGAGGGTATGGTACCTTGCGTAGGCGCAGAGTTTTTTGGACCATACCCCTCCAAGTCCCCCCCCCCCCAGTCTAGTGGTGCTCCTATGCGCAGGTTGGCAAGTAGGTGGGTGTTGGACTTATAAGAACTCATGTGTGCGTGCTTATTGCAACGACAAGAATTCAACAAGGTATTTGCAAGGGATAAAGGAAACCTTTGAGTGGGGGAAACCTTTGGTCATGATGAGGTCTGTGAAATTTGAATTTTCATCATGCTGATGTTGCAGACAAGTTAGTGAGAAAAAAGGTGAGGCGGAAGTGACCTTTAACGTGTTGTAGCATGCTGTCAATAGTGCAGCTTCCTTTTCATTAATAAATGGCAGAGAAATTACCAGCCACGCACGCGTGGCGAACGTCGGTTATCCATTTGCCCTCCACGCGTCAGTCGTGCATTGGTCGTTGGGCCCGCGGAGGCGTCACGCTCCCATCGCATTAAATGCGATGGGTATAAATAGACGGACCGCCTAGGGTTACAAGCACGCTTTCATATCTTCTTCTCTTGAAATCTTCCTCTTCTATGAAATCTTGTTCTCTTATTTCTTCTCTCTTTCTTCCGACAATCTCAGATGGCTACCCGTGGACCAGAGAGTGCTGCTATGATGGAGGCATCCACTTCTCTGCTGGCGCTGAAGAGGTCCGCCAGCAGTTTCCAACGGTTGGTGTGCGGCTTCCGGTTCCCCAAGGACTGGGATGCTGGTATCCTTCCGAAGGTGATACCGTCGTCGACGCTCCGGACAGCTATATTTTTTTGTTTTTTGACTTTTTTACGCGGCAACTTGGTTGCCGGCGACTAAATTTTTTCTTGATATTCTTGACCACTACCGCTTCCACAACTCCCAACTCAATCCGATGGGGATGGTGCGAATAAAGCATTTTGAATTTTTGTGTCGATCCATGGGTATTCACCCAACCGTTAATCAGTTCCGGGTGTTTACACTGTTCTTTTGGCTTCTACTTCTTCCAGCATAGGATTCAAGTCAAGAAAATCCTGCATTCTCCGCCGAACTCCTACCATGACTGGAAGCAGAAATATTCTACATAAAGGTCGGCGTGATACCGTTGCGGATGCACTTCCGGGGAGTGGAAGACATCCCTGTTGAGACCCTGTGCCATACCAGCGGAGGAGTCCTGGTATCTTGACAGACATCAAGGAGATTCCAGCGGTTCAGTTGCCGGAGAGGGCACTGGTGGCTGCAGGTATGAGCCTTCTTTGGAAGCCCGGTCGCCGGGAGAAGCCGGTCTACATGGAGGAGGATAAGAATAAGTACCCTTAGTTGTTATTTCCTTATTCCTCCTTATTCGCGGACTAATGTTGTGCGCGCTTTTACAGGGGTGGTGTTGTATATAACATCCTTCCAGAGGGAGAGGGGGCGAATGGAAAATGTCCCCCTCGGCCCAGAGGAGCCCACATGGCACTCCCAGATTCTTGGGAATTTTGCACTGCCAAGGAGCGCAGATCTGGCGGCCCCTGCACCTGAGAGTGGTAAGCCTTCATTGTTCATTTAATTACATCTTTTCAGATTGCTTACTCTGTTGTGCCATGATGCAGGTGCGCTAAATAATTCGGGCGTTGGCCCGGATTCTAAGAAGAAAAAGCGCGCAGGGCCAAGCATGGTGCCCACGAAGAAGCTGGCGCAACCCAGGGCAGACCCGCCCAAATGCACGTCTTCTATGCCTGACTCTTGGAATGACTATGTGGTAATCTCTGATTCCATGGAGGGTCTTGCACCTGTAGGTTTGAAGAAGCCGAAGCCGAGTGAGCCGCAAGAGATGGTAGTCTCATATTCGGTGAGACACCATTTATCCCTCTGTCCACTCTGGCCGCGCCAATCGAGATCTCCATGCCACTACCCATTGTTGAGACGGCGCAAGTGTCAGGTGTAAAGGGTGGTGAGACCAGTGCAGGGCCGGTGGAGGTGCAGGTAGGCGCGGAGGCCACTGTGCAAGTGGAGGAGGTGTGGAAGAAGGTGGTGAATAGGTGGAAGATGCACCTCACGGGGCTCATGCAGAGAGCCAACGCCCGGGGGTGAAGCCGGGGGATCTGAAGAGCGCCCTTCTGATGAAGGGTCCCCCGATTCGCCCAGACGAAACCCTGGGTGACTACTACTACAGGTCATATTCTCATGGTTGCGCTACTGAAGATCTACACCCCCGTGTGGAAGTTGAGGCAAGGAGATAAATTCAACCACTGGTAGGCGTGCCGTGAGTGTTTTAAGGGTGCCTTCCCCCCAGCAGAAGTACGTGCGCGTGCGGAAAAAAAGCTATGAGCAAACATACCGCGCGTACCTCCAGTCAGCTGCTAGCTCCGCCTCCAACACGCATAAAATCATAAGGGAGTGGTGGAGCATACATCGGGACCAAGAGAGGGTTGAGGCAGCAAAGAAAGAGATGGTCCAGGAGCGGGCCCAAGTGGTCACGCAAAAACTAGAGCTCGAGGCTGAGAGAGCCAAATTTGTCGAAGCTCAACGGACCGAAGAATGGTCCGTGCTGGGGTGGAAGAAGAAGGCAGAAGGCTCCGCTGCCAGACTTGCTGAGGATCGCAAGCTGTGGAGTGAGGCCTGTGAGAGGGACAACAACGGGAAAAAATCCTTGAGGGATGAAATGGTGAATTTGCGCGCGGAGGTCAGCTCTTGAAGAAGGAGAGGGAGGCAGCCTCTGCTGCAGCCGAAAAGGCCAGGTCGCACTGAGAGCGGAGCGAGCAGAAAGAGGTAAAAACTGCTACCCTTCTTTATTTTAGAGGATCAAGAGGCTTTTAGACTAACCTTGTGTATAACTAGGTGGAGCTTGCGCGGCACTAAAGAGTGCGAGGAAGGCTCTACAAGCTGCCTTGGTTCAAAAGGCAGAGCTGCAGCGCAGGCACTTGGAGGATCTAGAGAAGTTGCGCCTCGTGGAGGTTAAGGTTGGCGCGGGCGAGGAAATTTTGGAAAATTCTGAGGCCGCCCGCGCCACCGCATAGAGTTTGCTGGAGCCCCTGACGAACAACATGCTCTGGATGCAGCAGCATGGGGTCGTCAATGTAAGTTCTCCATTGTTATTTTGATCCCTCTTTATCTTGATTCTCATTCTATTTTCCTTGTATTGTACAGATCGCAAACTCTATCTTGAACTCAGTAGAGTTGGACAGTGCTGTGGCCAAACTGATGGTCACAGCACACCATGTTGGATACGCGCAGGGCTACGCCGAGTTCGCATACCATGTGACTCGTGCATTGGATGTTCAATGGGATACAAGCCGCGCTTCCACTCGTGGGGTCGATACTGCTACAGCCTTCTCCCAGGCGAAGCGCGAGTACGATCGTATTCAACTGCCGATGATGGATCAAGTGAGCGAGGCGCTCCAACATGACGATTATGTGGATCATTTGAAAGATATATTTCAAGATGTTGTGGAGGTTGAAGAGAGTGAAAGATAGGATAGTGTTGAATGCCTGTAGGCTTGTTAAGAATGTTCTTGAATGTAATTGCACGTCGCGCTTGTTTGTACTTTTTATCTTGACATGGAATGAAAGTTTTATTTGAAGTTACAATATTTGCGTGAACATAACAACTTTGTGTAGGTAGAGCGAATAAAACTGGTAATGAACTCGTGTATGAACGTCACATCCCATGCGCATGCAGTAGGTGGTGAATTCTGTTCATGAGTCATGGTTTACCATGGTAAATTCGCGTATACCCAAAGTGGTTTCGCGCATTTGTACAAAATGTCTAAATAATGAAAACCATGCATCAATTTTGTCTTATATTAACAATAAGGCGTAAGAGCCATGTACAAAATCAATTAGACTAGATCATAGGTTCACTGGTGTTTTGCGTAAACATTGATGAATCGTGAAGCCTTGACGTTTGAACATGCTTGGATCACATATAGCATCGACTTAGCTGTTGCGCATTCCATGTCCTGGGAATGTTTGTGTCGTCCAAACATTTGAGGGTGTATGCACCCTTTCCTAGCACCTCATGGATTATGTACGGGACTTCCCACTTAGGAGCAAGTTTTCCTGGACTTTCAGTGTTGGACGCTTCATTGTCTCTTAAAACGAAATCGTCAGGTAGGAAGGTACAAATGTGGACTTGCGCATTGTAATACTTTTCGAACTTGGACTTGTATTTGGCTTCATTGATTGCGGCGTTTTCACACCTTTCTTCTAGGAGGTCCAAGTCAAGCCTACGCTCTTCCTCATTACTCTGGCTTTGCATGACAATCATGCGCGGGGATGGGAGGCCTATCTCAGCGGGGATCACTGCTCCACCCCATAAACCAGGCTGAATGGTGTCTCGCAAGTGCTGGTTTTGGCATGGTTCGATGAGCCCAAAGGATACTTGGCAACTCATCTACCAACCTCTCTGTGCCATCCCCAGTCTCGTCTTGATCCCTTCGACTAAACATTTGTTTTTGCTTTCCACCTGGTTGTTCCCTAGGGGATGCGCGACCGAGGTGAACACATATTCGATATGCATTTCCTTCATCCACCGTAGTTCTTCAGCAGCAAAATTGGGGTCGTTATCACCGACAATACGCAGGGATAACCCAAAGCGGCAAGTGATGTGCTCCCAAATGAATTTGCGAACTACCTTTGTTGTGGTGGATGCGAGGGACTTTGCTTCTACCCACTTGGTAAAGTAATCGACAGCTATGATTATGAACTTTACAGCACCTTGGGCATCAGAGAAAGGTCCCACCATATCGATTGCCCATTGTTGGGAAGGCCATGTTGTTGTCACTGGAATCAAGGGATTTTTGGGGCACAACGTCTTAGGCGTGTGTCGCTGACATGATGCACATTTCCACAGCGTTTCGACTGCGTCTAAGTGCATGCCAGGCCAATAGTAGCCGGCATTCATGATCTTTGCAACGACCATGCGCGGACCGGGTGAAATTCCGCACAGCCTTTCGTGTATTTCGCGGATCAAGTATTATGCGTCTTACAGATCAACGCAAGGGAGTAGTGGTCCTAAGTATGACTTCCGGTAAAGTATACCGTCTGCCAGAGCGCCTTGTTCTGGACCTTTCTTGCTTCCGCCTTGTTTTCCCGGAGTACCTTAGACTGCAAGAACATGATGATGGGAGACATCCAGGATAGATTTCCAATTTCTATGACGTTTACTTGTCTCAACAGAATGAAAGGGTTTTTGAGCACCTCAATGCGCACTTCTTGCGCGAGGTGTTTAAAGCTTGTAGCTACCAGTTTACTGAGCACATCGGCATGTTTATTCTCGCTTCGGTTAATGTAGGTCACTTCGAAATGTTGGAATTTGATAATCAAGGACTGCGCCTGTTCAAGATACAGGGCCATCGTTTCTCCCTTTGCGTTGTACAGGCCATTGATCTGCCCTGCGACCAAAAGAGAATCTACGTGCGCTTCCAAATTCTTAGCCCCCATTTTGATAGCTAACCGAAGGCCTGCTAGAAATGCTTCATATTCAGCTTTGTCATTTGTGCTTTTGAAGTCCAATATGATGGCGTAGGTGAACTCCTAGTTATCAGGGCTTATTAGACGGTGACCACCCCCTGCGCCATCATCACTGAATGCGCCGTCAGTGTGAAGGATCCATGCATGGTCATCTGTAATAGGCGTTGGATTCTGTACAGCTTCACACTCTTGCACTTTATTACTTGGCACTTCTGTGACAAAATCGGCTAGTATCTGGCCTTTAATAGCTGGGCGCGGTTTGTACACGATATAGTGTCCACCTAGCTCGATAGCCCATTTCGCTAAACGGCCAGATATGTCTGGTTTGGACAAAACTTGGCCCAGGTGATAGTTCATGAGAACTGTGATCACGTGGCCTAAAAAATGCCAGCGCAGCCTGCAGGACGCGTGGACTAAAGCTAGAGCAAGCTTCTCTATCACTGGATATCTTGTCTCCGGGTCAGTTAACATCTTGCCGACATAGTAGATTGGAGTTTGGACTCCTACACGCTCTCCTAACAAGACTGCGTCCACAGCGATATCCGATGCGGAAAGGTAAAGGAACAGTGGCTCGTTCTTTTGCGGTGCTGTGAGTGTAGGCAACTGAATCAAGCATTTCTTCATCTGTTGGAAGGCTTTCTCCGCATTCGGAGACAGAAACTTGTTGGCTAAGAACCTGTTCAGCGCTGCCAATCGCATGGTTGGCTAAGAACCTGTTCAGCGCAGCCAATCGCCCCGCCAACCGTTGCATTTCCTTGATGGTCGAGGGGGAAGGCATACGGTGAATTGCTTCTACTTTCTCAGGGTTGACTTTCAAACCATCACGCGTGACGATGAATCCAAGGAATTTTCCTTCTTCCATTCCAAACGAGCACTTCCCAGGGTTCAACTTCAAGGTGGCCTTGCGCAAGGATGTGAAAGTTTTCTGAATGTTTGTCGGCATCTTTTCCTCGTTCGGGCTCATGAGACCAAGCCATCAATGTACACTTCTACGATTTCGCCAATGTCATCTCCCAGACATGGTCCATCAAACGCTGGTAGGTAGCTCCCGCGTTGCACAATTCAAAGGGCATCATTGTGTAGCAAAAGATTCCTTTATCCGTGTGGAATGTGGTTTTGTCTTCGTCCTCTTTCTTCATCTGAATTTGGTGGTAGCCTTTTGTCACACCCCAGCTTTCCATAGCCAATCCAAACACCGGTGGGCCCGGGTAGGGAATATTGTGATATAAGTTGATAACATTATAGACAATTAAACACAGCACAGCGGAAGTCTTGGATTTAAATTACTATTACAAATCAAATGTTCGAAATATAAAATAATATACAGGCTCGTAATAGAAGATCCACAGGTGGATCATTAATTGTACAAAGAAAGAATGTAAAACAAACTTTGGGCAGATCTAGGATTTGCAGGTTCCTCTCATCACTACCGAGCACTTCCAGCCTATTTTCGTATTGTACCTGCAAGCTTAGTCTTTTGAAAATACGTCAGCTTTCGCTGGTAAATACACCCAACTGACTCATTTTGAAAACATTTAAATAAAATGTTTTAAGTACGTATCAGCTCAAAATCTTTTATAACTTGGGAAAGTTGACCGTCCAACCTTGTTAACAGATTTACATGAATGTCCATACATACAAGGCCTGGTACGGAGACCGAGACATGATTAACGTACACACCACTTTGGAATCACGAAGGAGTCATTGATTCCCAACCTTGTGGGTAAAGCATTTGGAGCGTCTATCGGGTGTATGCCTACACCCGCGCTAAGGTCGTGGCCATTTTCTATTATAATGAGCCGAGGATATCCGGGACACGGTAGTTAACCCCCGATGTTTAAGTTATCAAACAGAACTGATTAAAACAAAATATGCGGATTTACTAGCCACAATCCGGCATTCGATTGACCCCATTTCCGACCAAGCGGTAATAATTTACCGTAACCCAAGCTCGTATAGGGAAAATAAGTCGAGAGTATTTACCTGAGCTAGTCTTCTTTTAATTTATAACTCATCCGTACACAAAAGTACTAAGTGCAGATAGCATTTACCGGCAAGTCTCTAGTCTGGATTATGGCATAAATTAACCAATAAAATACTAACGGTCTTTCTTAAGTCATAGACTTAGACCGACTAGCGTACATGATCAAAACGTATAACGCTAGATTAAACGATGATCGAATAGAATGTAGTTTAGTCCAACAAGTACCTTGACTTGTGTCATATGGATAAACTATAAACATTCTGAATTTTGAGACTTAAATGACAAGGTTAGACAGTTAATTTTCGTAAACTAGTAACATATACTTAACCGTACGCATATCAGTGATATCGGGTAACCGAATAAGTCACGGACAAGTTATATATGCCATTATAATTTAAATAAGTTTTAATATCAGTTGGATATATACTTTTATGCCCATTACGGTTTTAAAATGAAACTACGCCTCATAAGGACGTTTCGGTAATTTTATACCGTATAAAAGAAACTTGAATATAATCTAATGTTATAATCATAAGTATTCTGAAAAAAAATAACTTCTTTATGATATAATACAGTAGGATATTAATCATATGTGTAATTTATCTTTTATGACCAAACGATGCACCGAAGGGGCATTTTGGTCATTTTACACATAGTTTAAAAATTTTTTGGGATTCTGAGTTTATATCTTGTACCTACCATAAAATATATTTAAATAAGTTTTAAGATCAGTAGGTAACAAGTCTTGGTTGGTAAATATGGTTTAAAGCCATACTATGCGCCGAAACGATGCTTATGTCGTAAAAGGACGATTTTTGCGATGTTTAATGCAAAATGATGTTAAGGTTAGGTTTTACATGTCATTAAAAAATATTTTTAAATTTAATAAACTTGTGTAAAAATTTATTTTAGACATAAACCTTAGGTTATGTCATTTATTACGTCATATCATTAATCTGTTTATCAAATGGTAATTAAAGTCGCAAATCAATTCGCGACTTTCGTTGGAACATAGATGAAATTGACTGATAAATATCTTACTTTCTAATAATTATTAACCACTGTTTAAGTCGTCATAAAAATGGTCAATGATCTAAACATGATTCTTATAAGATCTAATTTTAATAACATTTTTAAGTCAAAATAATGGCTAATTTGACATTTTTAACATTAATAACTTTACCATCAATTGATAACTTTAGAAACATTGAGTACAAATATTAGGACTTGCTTTATGGGATAACACTACCTATTTATGATCATTAGTCCATTTATTCAAATGGCTATTGATCATTAATGGTATTACAAAGGTAGGATTATTCCGTAATAACCAGTGTACTTTTGGTATAAAGGACCTATAAACGAAAATGCAAGAGGAAGGAACACTTACAAGTGGTTCCTAGGATGCAATAGAACTAAGTTGGATGCTCCTTTCAGTTAGGAACTTCCAGAGGAGGGAGCTAGAGTTGTAAATGAGAAAGGTGCAAGTTTAAATGGTGAACCTTGGCACCTATTTATAGTTGGAGAGCTTGAAGGAGGTGATGCCAGGTGCTAAGGGGTGTAAGAGGAAGCTTACAAGTGTCCTAATACGTGGCATAGCTGTTTGGGAATCCATAGTTTCGAATTCATTGGTTTTTGGCAACTTGTGTGGAGGCCAAGTAAACCTTCTGCAGACACAGCTCTCTGGCGGGCCGCGAGAGGCACAGGCCTTGCCTCTCGCGCCCCACAAGCGCCCCTAAGCCAATTTTACATTTTGACACTATTTGCCCCTTAACTTATAAAACCTTCTAAAACACCTTTTTAGCATATTAAGCCCTCTGTAACCAATATTTGGCATACTCGGGAGTATGCCCGGACATTTTCGAGCTCTCGTTCGTTAAAAGGTCACTCGGAGGTATAAATTAACATGTTGACACTTTTAACCCCTCCATTATCCAACTTTTACATATTTTACGGATTTAATCACTCTCGTCCAACAGATGGGACATATGAGAGTCAGGACTTCGTAAAGGATCACCCAGAGGCCCACTATAAGCATGTTGAACCCATTGTCACTCAGAGGCTGGGCATGTTGACATATCAGTACTCAAAGGCCAAATTTAAGCATGTTGACATATCAGTCACTCAGAGGTTGGGCATGTTGACATATCAGTCACTCAGAGGCCAAGTTTAAGCATGTTGACATATCAGTCACTTAGAGGCTTACGTTTATGCATGTTTACATCAGACAGTCACTCAGAGGCTCAGTTTGAGCATGTTGACACCTTTAGTCCCTATTAGTCTTTAACAGACTAAATTAAAAAAATACAGCACGTGTCACTATACTATTGGACACGATTTTACGAGGTGTTACACCTTTGTAGCAATCAAGAAAATATTTCCACCTAAAGGAAGTGAGGGAGTCCACCTCTTTGTCGATTTTTGGCAAAGTGTAGCCGTCTTTGGGACATGCTTTGCTCAAGTCTATGAAATCAACACACATGCACCAACCGCTGTTGTGCTTCTGGACCATGACCTGATTGGTTACCCATATTTGGTAGCGCACTTCTCTTAAGATGCCGGCCTGGAGGAGCTCCGAAACTTGCTCGTTCATTGCGTGAGTTTTTTCAGGTCCAAAACTACGCGTTTTTTAGACGCCTGGCTCAACTGAAGGGAAAGTGTGCAGCGCATGCTCTACGATCTTTCTTAGTACCCCTGTCATATCCCCGGTGACCACGCAAAAATGTCTAGGTTGCGAACAGGAGTTGCTTAAGTCACGCCTTGACTACGGAAGTCATGGCGGGACCTAATAACACCGTTTGTTCTAGGTACTTGTTGTTGAGTACCCATTTTTCCGCCTCACCGTTGGTGGATGACTTCGGTACTTTCACAAGCGGTTCTTCTTCGATGGACATGAACTCTTTCATCGAGTACATGATTGCTACCCCGGTTTCTGTTGGAAACCCGCAAGCAGCGTGAGAAGTGGAGGTAATCATATTGAACTCTCTTTTGGCGCGACAGCCTAGTAACACGTCATGGTGCGATGTTGCTAGCATTACCATGAAGTTGACAGAGACCGTGCGTGAGTGTCGTCCTTCAGAAAGAGTTACCAGAAAAGAGATCTGACCCAGCAGAAAACAACTTCGTTGAAGAAACTAGTCAATCGGAAATCGACAGGCTCCAAGCACGCTTTATCCTCCGTGTCCAGCTGTTGAAAACGTTGTTCATAGATAATGTCCATAGAGCTTCCCGGGTCAATGAACATGTAGTCGGTGCGATAATGGCCAAAGATGCCAGTTACGACCGTTCGTTCCTCCTGGGCACCCCCGGGAACTATGGGGAAGATGACCTGTTGTTCGCGCCAGTGTGGTGTACAACTGTTCTGATGGATGCACTTGCGCGCGGGCCACCCCGTATCATATGAATGAATGCTTGTTTCATTTTCTTGTTACTCGGGCCCTCTTCGCCGCAAGTAATCTGGCGCACTTCCTTGCCCATGTTTTGAAGTAGATGGGTGAGCTTCCCACTCTTCAGCGCCTTTTCTATTTCCGTGCGCAAGCTGATGCAGTTATCGGTCATGTGCCCTGTATCTTTGTGATAATCGCAAAAAAGGTTAGGGTCTTGACCTTTTTTGTTTCTCATCGGTGGTGGCTACTTGAACTGATGATCTTCTGTGTTGAGGACTTCCGCCGGGGACTTCATCAGTGGCGTCCATTGTCGATCGCGATTATCTTGTTTGATTGCTCTTTGAGTAGCAATATTCTTTATCGTTGCGCATGCATTGACCGGTGAGTAAGAAGGGTTCTAGTTGGACTCCTTTCAACTCTTTTTGTTTTTCTTCGCAAAACTCCTGCTCATGTCTTGCGGATGGTACTGAGGGAGAGTAGGTCGGTTGGAGTTTAGGTTGCGCTCCGTCTGTGCGTAGACCTTGGCTGCCGGCATGAGTTTCTCCCAGCTCTTTGGGAGGCCAGAGGTTCCTGACAAGACTTTTACCATCTCGTCGCAGCGGACAACATATTTGAAATATGCACGAATCAGCTCTTCGTGCACATCACCGATTTCCAACACCTTCTTATTGTAGAGAGTGATGAAATCTTCCAGATTTTCATCACCCACTGCCAAATATTCATGACGTCAGAAGAATCTCTGACGTACCGTCTTTGTTGGCTGAAATGAGTCAGGAACTTATCTTTGAGATCGTTCCATGAAGAGAGCTTACCCGTGGTAAGTTGTTAAACCACAGGCACGTAGCACCTGTAAGAGTTTGGACAAAAAGATGGCATCACATGGGCAGGGTCCAACCTCCGATAAGACCCGCGCCAGTGAACAAGCGCATGTGGTCGTCTGGGTCTGTCAACCCATTAAACTTCCCAACATTGGAAGGTAGTTTCGCACGTTCAAGTGGGACGAGTACGATCTCCTTCGCGAACTTTGAGTGTTCTGGTGCTTCAGCTGGCCTGTAGATCAAGTTGTAGTTATACTCCGCCTCCGGGTTGTACACAGCCTGTGGCGTAGGCTTATATGCGCCATGATCTTTAGGCAGCCGGTGGAACACGCTGACGCTGTCACCCTCGCCATATGTTCATTCTACTTCTTCACGCTGGGTGTCCCACCTCTCTAGTGGGAGCGGGCCCAGCCGTGAATGAATAGACACTCGCCTATGAGTGTTTGACTCATATTTTGGCAGCGACTAGGAATACTCTGTTCCCCTAGTACGGAGGTGTGAAGGAAGCTCGCTCCAGCCGGCGAGTCGTAACTTAGTACTCGCGATGCTGGTGAGGCATGCATGTGAGTTGTGGGTGGCTGCGCCGGCGCAGCAGATGCATTAGTTTGCGCACATGGTTGCGCATAAACGGCATTTAGGGTCGTTTGAGATAATATGTACCAAGACGTCGGAGTTTCACCCGGAGGTAAAATTGATGTGACTGGTAGAAAGGGTGTTTCCGCTTGAATTCCGGGAGTCACCAGGATATTCACACGACCTGAGTCATGGTGAACACCGGAATTTCCGGAAGAACCTTCTTCCACTTGTCTGTCAGTTCGAGGGGCATGAACTGGGTTCTTGCCCTTGGCCCGAGGACCTCGTGGTGCACTATATGGTATGTCAGCCATTTGAAAATGAGATTTTAGAAGGAACAAACGAGAGAAATGCAAGAATCAGAAAAAATCGGATGGCGCCAATGAAGAAACACCGGTTCCAAAAGGTATTCGGAGATTTGGGTTATGGATCAACGTCTCTGCATAAAAGGTTATCTCTCATTTACTTGTCGGAATGATCTTGCTTCAAGCTCACTACAGAACTAGAAATGTCGTTAGTCTCGTTAGTGGAGAAAGGGGGAGGGTTTTCTCCGTGACTACACTTCAGCGTGAGAATAAGTATCGTGTATTGCAAAGGTATAAGCAGGTAATTAGTGAGTGAGCTCAAAATAGTGTGTGTTACATTGTGGTGTGATCCTTATTTTATAGCCGAATAGAGGTGTGTAGGAGATGGGCTGATGGGCCTTGGGCCTGGAACCGACAACCAGGAATATCCATTATGTCTCCTCTGCCACGACCGTTAATGGTCTCTAGCAGGAGGTGCGCTTGGCGCATAGTGAATGGAGCCACGTGTCCTTGCAGTTGTCTTTGTTGTCGGACCAGTCATCAGCCGGTAGTGGAGATCGTGTGACAGTCGCTGGCAGGAGTTGGTTGGTGCCACGTGTACGTCCTTGCGTACTTTCTGCCCTCTCCATGACTGTTCATCATGCGACGTGGTCTAGCACAACCTGCTGAGAGGTTATTGGGTCACAGCTCTGCCACTTTGTACCCTTGTACTTGGTCAATGCCTCTTTGCGCTTCTCCCTTTCGCGTGGCTTTATCAGTGCTTTTTGTCCAGCCCGGGTTTGTAGGGATTAAGTCCTTTTGTTCTCGAGACTAAGTATGAGTTGCTCTCATCTTATTCTTAGCCTTGTGCAAGGTTTTAGGACTTCGCGGCTAGAGGATTGTTTGATCCGCGCAGGGTCAGGGACCTGCGCTTGCAGGTTTAACTTGCCGTTGTGTAGTGTGCGCAAGGTTTGTTGAGCAACCTGCTGGTTCCAAGGTTGGTGTACCGTTGCGCGTTGCGTGCAAGGTTTGTTAGGCAACATGCTGATTTTAAGGCTGGCGAACCGTTGCGCGTTGCGCGCAAGGTTATTCTTGTGACCTGATATCATTATAAGGGTATGGTACCTTGCGCAAGCACCCCTCCAATCGGGTACCTAAGTGTCACCATGGAAAGGCGTTGTTAGATTTGGAAAGAAAGGTAAACTGGCACCTCGCTACGTTGGTCCTTTCAAGATTCTTGAGAGAATTGGAATGGTAGCTTACAAGCTCAAGGTACCAGAAGAACTTAGTATATTTCATCTTGTCTTTCATGTGTCTAATCTGAAGAAGTGCCTCACGAATGAAAACCTACACATTCCACTTGAAGATATTCAAATTGACGAGTCAGTGCCTTTTGTTAAAAGACCCATTGAAATCACGGATCGTGATGAGAAACAGTTGAAGCGAAGTAGGATTTCGATTGTCAAGGTTCGTTGGGAGTCAAAACATGGACAAAAGTTTACTTGGGAACGTGAGGACTGAATGCGAGACAAATACCCTCACTTATTCTCGGTAAATGCCTTAAAGCAAATTTCGGAACGAAATTCTTCGAAGTAGGGAGACTTTCTAATTCACTTAAAACGAATATTAGAATTCCGAACTTGTTATGTAACTCGGATTTTATACATAACGAATAAGAATGGCTATTATTCATTTCTTTTATTTATTATTGTTGTGACTTGTCGTTTTTAATTTAATCGATATTATAACTTCGAGATCAAGAATGTAAAATTTATAAACCTACTCAATTTACCCGGTTAAAGATTATAAAAGAAATCAATTAGCTAGTTAGTTATTATATCTAACCAAGTTAGGAAATCTAGTTAAATGGGTTTAATAAAGAATAAAGGTTGAAAGTGTCAAATGCTGAAAGTAGTTGATGAAAATGATTTAAAAATGTTAAGGATTATAATGAAACTTCACGATAATTATGTTAAGTTTGTAAACGGGATTATCTAACGGGGTTACCTAGCTAGGTCAGTGGTGTTAGAATGTGTAGGGGCTGCTAATGTAAATAAATAAACTGTAAACGGGACTATCTAACGGGGTTACCTAGCTAGGTTAGTGGTGTTAGAATGTATAGGGGCTGCTAATGTAAATATAAACTATAATATGCTGAAAGCAAAGAAATTAGAAAGTACAAGGGCTGTTGATGTAATTATATAAATTAAAAGGGGTAACTTTGTAGAATAGTAACAAAGTTTTAAAAGTGTTCTAATTAGATCACTCAAGTTTCAAAAGTGTTCTAATCAGGTCACTCAACATTCAATTTTTTTCTCTTGACACGTGAAAAAAGGACATGACTCGATTTGAATGTTAAGTTATCTAATTGACACAAAAACGATACGAGTGACCTAATTAGAACACTTTTGAAACTTGGTTAATATTCTATGACATTTTCCCATAAAACCAAAGAAAACAGGTGGATCCGGGGGTCGAGCCGGTGACCTCCACCCCGGTTCCGTCTCACATCCCACGCACACAACCAGTTGAGCCACAGCTCAAACACAACAGGATCCGTTTCATTTTATTTTTAACATGAATGGGTAACTAAAAATGCAGCTCTTCTGCTTCTTCACCTGCGTAAACCGTCACTCCCACACATGCAACTTGACCTAAACCCATTTTTGTGCGACTCTTTGCCTCCCAATCAGTCCCAACTAACTAGTGATGGAGAAATCGAAGGTTCATTATTTAGTTGTCCCATAACACCTATAATTAATCAATTTAATACCTAATTTACATCACCATTATTACCCATGACGAACTTGAATGGGTTTTATTCAATTCGTATAGAGTACACAATAAATCACAACTAGTTAATGATGGAGAAATCGAAGGTTCGTTATTTAGTTGTCCCATAACATCTACAATTAATCAATATAACACATAATTTACATCACTATTATTACCCATGACGAACTTGAATGGATTTTATTCAGTTCGTGTAAATTACACAATAAATCACATACCTTTTGAAAGCCTCATCTCTGTAAATTCCAATAATCATACTTTGTGCATCGTGAATTTAAGCAAAAACAATTCTAAGGATCCAAATTTCAAGCAACAATATCTTCTTTATACGTACACCAAATCAAGTAATTCAAAAGCCCAATCTCGTTATTTTCTAAGCTCTACAAAACCTCTCTTTCAATTCTGTGATAAAAGGGCTTCTACAATTTGAATTGAAATTCTTGAAAAACTACGGTTCTTAGTTTATATAAATTGAGGCCTTGATCTTAGACCCATTTTTTTCTAAAATTGAAAGTAGGATATTGTTCCATGCCATGTTAGATTAGGTTGTGCAAATTTCGAGAATTTTAGGACTTCATTTGCATTTAGTATGATTTTTTTTAAATAAATATTGTGGAAAATTTGCACAGAATACAAAATTATCAACACCAATATACATGAACATGGTTTTGTTGGATTAGATATAGAACATAGGACGTGGAACTTTTTATGATTTACTTGTTGATAATGAAATTTAAAGATTATATATTTTTACTTTAATCTTTTAAGTCGTTAAAATAAACTATAATATGGAGATGAAATTTTTGGGTTTTATATATCACTATGATTAAATGATATTTTAAATTGATATTTCTTGATTACAAAATAATGTAGGTAAAACTTACCTTACGAAATTATTGACTATGGAAATACTAATTAGTGTATGTCGTGGTTTTTGTAGAGATTTAATAAAAAGAACTTAGCATATCCAAATGAAAATTTGGATATAAAAACTTTGAATTATAATGTGATAAATGTGTTTAAAATATTTAATAAAGGTTCAATAATAAATTAAGGTTAGAATAGTGAAACTTTATAGTTTATTTTTGTAGTTGGTTGAATAGTATATTCAAATATATATATATATATATATATATATATATATATATATATATATATATATTTGTGCGTGTGTAGGATACCATTCTTGTTCGTGGATTTTTCCTTCCTAACGATCGTGAGGTTATTCAGGATCACCCAAAACACAACCCGTGAGTAATTTCTACTATTTTCCCCTTCTTATTTTATCAATTTTGGGGGTGTATCATGTTATAAAAATATTTGTTTAACTCATTCATTAGCATGCTAAATTTCAATGTGTTATAATATGATACATGTGTTTTATTTTAATTGTTATGTGATGTTAGACTATTGTATTCTAGTATGTCATTGTGGATCCACAGTTGATTAGGTTTCCCACGATCATGGGTTGTAGCCTAGTATCGCCACCATTATTAGATTCGCTCTTCGGGGCTCAAGTCTCGTATAGTCTTATTTCGAGTTATCATATATTCGTTTTGTATTCTTGTTTACACTGTATGACTTGTTGACATATTATGATCTAAACTAACCTTGGAAAGCATGTTAAAACCCTTTTTCTTAAAAATAATTTACAAACATTAAATATTAAAACCTATAATAATATCATGAGCTATATATGGACAATCATCACGTCCCATACTAAACCGTTGGAGGTCGGGGTATGATATGTTATATATTTGGTTTTTTTCCTAAACTCTTAAGTATTACCATTTAATTCAAACTTGATTTTTCAAAATTCTTACTATCAGACAAAGTTCTTTCAAAAATAAGTTATAAACTTGATTTACGTAAACATACATGTAAAAAAATACAATGCTGAAGTTGTTCATACCTTATCATAGAACGTAAGGTTTGTAAATTATTACGTCAAATATTAAAATGCAATGTCGGTGGTATACATGTATATTTAATTTTTTTTTTTGTCCTTTACAACTCTGAAGGGTTACCATTTAATTTAATCTTGATTTTTCAAAAATTTTACTGTTAAACAAAATTCTTACCTATGAAAAATAAGTGTCAAAAATAGTTATAAGTTTAATTTACGTAAATATACATACCTGGAAAATATTAAAAAATGTTGGGTGCTTTAGAATCATATTTGTTTTGGCTATCCGATTACAGGTCAAATATTATTGGCCTGTAAGGTATAGAGTGTCGTTATTGTACTAAAACCATGACGAATAAATCCTATTCAATTCTCATAATATTAATACCGGTATCAATAATTATATTAACTTGTACTTGTACTGGTATTGGTATTCGCTATATACCCCTATACCCATTTAATTTGATTTTACCAAAACCATGATCAACAAAACCTCTTCTGACCAAGCAACATTGTTAATGGTATCGATATAATTAGAAACAATGTCGGTATTCATTAACTTTATTTTTCTCTAATAACTTGCGTTAGTTAACTTTTAAATTAAAGAAAAAACTGAATATGCAGTTGTGTTTAATTTTTTATTTGGTGTTCCAGTATAAATTTGTATTCAAAATAAAGTACTTTTCGTATCATATGCTATACGAGTGCCGGTACCATACCAATATCATGAAGAACTGAACCTATTCAAACCAAACAACATTGGTAGCAGTATTGCTAATCACAGAATCAATACCTGTATTCGTTTTATAGTTTTCGTTAAATGTAAAACACATGTTTATACCTTTCAACAAAAAACAACTGTGTTTCTAGATTTTCTCTTTTGGTCTCTATAGCGAGTGTTACTACCGTAACAGTTGAAGCTATGCCAACCGAATTTCCGCCTCCGCACGTTAAGAAAAGAGTAATTTGTATTTTGTAAGCATTAGAGAAGGCCCAACTAGTCAAAGCCATTAACCCATTCTATTCTTCACCTTATCTACAAACCACCTCACCAAACGGTCAAACCCCACCAAAAAAACCACTCGAAATCAATGAATCAATACCCCAATCACATAAACAGGTTACACACCAAAACCAAAAAGAAGCAAGATCCTCCGGTATGGAAATTCAAGGGGTTAAAACTCACAGCCGATACGGAAAAGTCATACTCAGTTGCTGATTTCCTGCAGGAAAAACGAGAAGACTCAGTCCTGGGACTCGGAGCCGGTGCGGGGGTGGGATGCGGGGTGGGGGTGGGGTTTGGGTTGGTGGGTGGCATGGGGTTTGGTGGCTCGATGTGGAATCATGTGAGGGTTGCGTTTGGGTTTGGTGTTGGATGCGGCGTTGGAGTCGGGTTTGGATACGGGCAAGGGTTCGGGTATGGATCTAGATGGGAGACGTTGAAGGCGCGGGTTGTGAAGCCGGGTCCGGGTTCGAAGAAACGGGTTTTGATCCAGATTTGATTGTGTTTTTGATTGTTTGATTTTTTTTTTTTTTATGAATTAGGGAGAAGAGAACTTTGTGATGCCTTTTTTGCATTTGCGGAACTCCTGAAGCCAATGTTTAAATTTTGGGAATTTGTCCAATGTATGATTCTTTTGTAGAGGTGTTTGAAATATGAGGAAGTTCTTATGTGTAGGTTTGTTAATTGTGTGGGTCAAGAGGGTTCGATGCTTCAATTGGGAAACTGATATCTGAAAATTTACATGCTCATGTTCAAATGAAAATAACACTTTTTTTTAATGGCAAATTTGAATCACTGACGACCAATGTAGTATCATCGTGTCACTAGTGAAACCATCTAATCATATCCATCTTCACTAGACATTATGCTTATACACTAATTCAGGAGGAAACTCAATAAATATAGGAAAAGCCCTTTTGTGAGAATCGAACCCAGTACCTGTTGGTCCCAAAACCTTATCGCACACCTAAGATGTCACTAGGCTATAAAGCCATGGGCTGGACGATAACAACTTAATGTCCTGAAGTTGTAAGAAACTGCCATAGACGGCTTTACTCGACTCTCATGAACAAGTTCCCTCGTCTAGAGCATTGACTTGTAACGGTTTTCCCTAAAGATCATGATTTTTATTGATATATTCTGATTGTTAATTTCCTTTAAAATGAAGTTTGGACAATAAAGGCAATGGACGATAAGTAAGAGTTTTGACAATGTTTTTCCAGGTAATCAACAAGTTTCTCTAATAGCTTGTACGGCCTATTAGCAACGCATGGGTCATAGATGAGCTCCATATTAAACCACATGAATGGGCGTGAGATTATGGTTTGGTGGTCTCTTCACGCCGTGCATACTGGCCCGTCAACGGCGTGGAGGGTGGCATGGGGTTGGAAGCGGGGTAATTTTCACCAACGTGGAGGCACTTGGAAATACGACGTGGTATGTTATGGTTGGATGTGGGTTATAGCCGTTACCCCCAACGGTTAAATCAAAGAAAAAAAATACTTTAAAAAAATAACTTCTTCTATATATTCAAACCAATTCTATCATTTTTATCTCATTTCATCATATTCTCTTCATTTTCTCTCAACTTTCTTCACATATTTTCTTCAAAAATTTAGAAAAAAAAGGCAACGGTTCCATGAACCGAAGAAGAGGACATCGCGTTGTGTGAATCTTCGGCCGAAGCGTTTATCCACTGTACGTCTTGTAATCGCTCGGGTCCGTTTTAGGGACGTATTTTGCAACAATTTTGTATTCATAGAGGTTATGCTACCCGAATCGTGGATGCACTTTCTTCGCGCTTTTAGGACTATCCGTCTGGATAGTGAAAGATTCGAGACGTTGCACAACGTTGTGCAAAATGAGGGTGGAGACCTTTCGGAAGACGACGTCATACAAGTCGTCCTCGTCAACTATAGACACGTGTTCAATTGTGACTTCAAACACGTTTCGGTGTGACAGATAAATAGATTTTTTGTTTAATTATGTTTAAGTTTAACGTTTAATTTTAATTATGTAATGTTTTTTTAGTTTATTTCGTGTGTGTTTTTTAGTTTCGTTTTGAACTATGTAATGTTTATTATTAATGTTATTTCTTTAACTAATATTAATGTTTTTGTTTAATTATATTTAACAGATTTTATATAACTTTTAAATACAAAATAACAATAAGTGTCTGCCACGTGTCGAATAACGCCACCCTTTCACACCCATCCTGCTTCTTCCTTTTTTACACCATTTCACTTTTCTGACGCGTGATGACGTAACTTCCACATGTCATGCCCCTTTTCATGCCCTCTACTCTACATAGACTTGGTTGCCCGCAGCTCCATGGTCACAAACGACCCTCCCTTTCTCACTCTGCTCTCACAAAACATGCAAGCTTCGGCTACATACTAGATACCTTTTCTCTGTAATTTCTTTATTGTTAAAAATAATATACCTTTTCTCTCCCCACCATCCCTCTTTCACGTCCAATTGCACTTGTATGGAACTAAAATTTATAGTGAAAATACTTAGAAATACAAAAAGAAATACAGGATGGACTAGAGCGAGTATATGAGAGAAGAGAAATCAACGTGGGATGTGGAGGAGAAAGATGCGACTAGAAGTTTAAGGGCAGTGACGGATTTAGCTACATTTTGTGGATTCCTAGAAACTCAGTCAGTTTGGAAAAAAAAATTAATAATAATCCATCAAAATAATACATTAGAAAAATTTTCTGGATCCGCCACTATTTAAGGGTTTAACAAACAAGTCGACTCGTTAACACCTGATACATTTAAAAGTTTATAAACTTTTTTGTGTTTAAGTTTCAGAGAGGCGAGAAGGTTATTTAAAAATTATTAATATTTAAAATCTGATAGTTGGACTTTTAGCTTCCTCTTTATATTCAAGTTTTTACAATGAAAAAAAAAATTTCCATTTAAACTTTTCACAAACTTTTCATTTCCATCGAACTTTATTATTATTAAGTTTTTTAGACGGTTTTATTTGTCTTCCACTTTATTAGGTAGTCTTCCACTTTATTAACATTAACATTTTACCGATAGGTAATAGAGTAGAAGACTACCTAAAACCGATGTTAATTGAAATAGAAAATGTTAATTTTACTGATTACTCTAAGTTACAAATTATCATTTTCTATCCTTCATCCGTTTCCATTTGGTAATCTTGGTTGATATGTAGATTCAGGTTTGTTAGCGAGAATACGAGACATGTATTTAAAACAATTGAAGATACTGACTAGATGGATTTAAAACAATTGAAGATAGTGACTAGAAAAAAAAAACATAATTTGAGATAACTCCCCATGTGTTACTCGTTTGAATAATAGAAAAGAAAACAAGTTGACCGAAACATAACAGACACAAGTAAAATAAAATGAATAATAGTAAAATAAAATGAATAATAGAAAGAAAACAAGTCGAGTGAAACATAACACCATTTAAGTGTGTACCAGACATAAAAAAAAAAAAAAGACCATTTAAGATAGAGGTGCACAAACCACTTACTTTCTCTAACTGGTTCGCTTAACCTAACCACCGGTATTTTCTCATGTTTTGCTTTAACCGGTTATTACTTTGATCAGATATTACAATAACTTATTTGGTTATTCACTTTAACCGAACAGTTATTAACTAGCGGTTATTTTCAGCGTTTTTTTCCCAGTTAATATATACATAAGTTAAAAACCGGTTACAAGTAACTGGTTAATAACCATTTATTTCTGAAAAACTCCCAAACTGGTTATTAACCTAGGGGTTAAAACAACAACTAATCAATTACGCCTTGATTGGTTATTTTGTTTACACTAATTTAAGCCCAAGTAAATATTTAGTTAGGCCCATAGAATCAACATGATGGTGAATGGTGAAACAATCACACCATACAGGCAATTTAACCCAAAAATATTAACGGATCACTTGAGCCCAACAAGGAAACCATTATTATATCTTCTTCACCAAACCCTAACCCTAACAACAACAATGAAGTACAACCCACGAGTGACAAGCTCCCGCCGTAAATGCCGAAAGGCGCACTTCACCGCACCGTCGAGCGTCCGCCGTGTGCTAATGAGCGCACCACTCTCCAGCGACCTCCGCACCAAATACAACGCCCGATCCATCCCCGTGAGAAAAGACGACGAGGTTCAGGTGGTGAGAGGCACGTACAAAGGCCGTGAAGGTAAGGTTGTGCAGGTTTACCGTCGGAAGTGGGTGATCCATATTGAACGGATCACTCGTGAGAAGGTTAACGGGCAGACGGTTAATGTCGGTGTGAATCCGTCGAAAGTTGTTGTGACGAAGTTGAAACTTGACAAGGATCGGAAGGCGTTGTTGGAGAGGAAGGCGAAAGGGCGTGGGGGAGATAAGAAGGGGAAGTTTAGTGTTGAGGATGTTGCTGCTGGTGCATCTCTTCAGGAGATTGATTAGCTTGTTTTTGTTTGTTTTATTGTATTGATATGAGATCTGTTTATGATTTATAAATTGATCGGTCAATTGCGGTTAGTGTTTTGGTTTATGAATCTAATTTTGGTTACAATTTGATTTGGTCGAGAGGTAATTGAGTCTGTTATCAGTTGATGATGATGATAATTGATGGATCGAACCCGTGCGTTGTGACAAAGTCGACAGTACGGGAAGAAGATAATTCAATTTTTAAAACGATAAAAAAAATCATATATAAGTTTACTTGAGTTTCACCAAGAGAGACTGCAGGTGTTGTTACAGTTGTGTGGCTCATTGTATCCCTCTGTGTTTCGGAAACCATCAATGAACTATTTTTGTATAACTACATCATGAACACCCTCTTCCATCTCATTCAAGATCTAACCAAAATTAATCAAAAATTACTTGATGACGACTGTCTTGCCCCATCTACAACAAACTGACATGAAAATTACATAAGTTATTATTTATTTATATTTTTCAAATGCTAACTTCAATAGAAACAAATCAATCCAAAAAACGGTGCGGCCAAACAAACAAAAACGCTTACATAATTACAAGTTTACACCAATTATCCCACGTCATAGTTTTAAACTTAGATGTACTTTTTAAACCATAAGAACCCTCATCTCGTTCCTGGTTCTCCATATACTCCAACTGATGATGATGCCATGAAAAACGGTTCTTTCCGGCTCCTTTAAACCATGTGTAGTGGAGGGTTATGTAAATGGGGGATTATAGTACACCTGACAAATGTTTAAGATAGGAAGGTTATGTAGATAAGGGGTTATATATGTCTGTATGAGAGAAAGTCCCCCATAATGTCATCACCCATTAAATTATAACCCCTCCCCCTATAGCGCCCTAGAGGAAGGTGTTTTGGGCGCTATTGGTTACATAACCTCCTTTATCACACTCCACACACATGGGCTTATATGTTATGCATTTCTGGCAAATCATTATGTTTATAGGAAAAAATCATTTAAACCGACATACCTGAACATTAAAGAACATAGGACGGTTAGGCACGTGCCAAGGAAAGTGGATGCCTGTTGTCTGCCTTTCGTTTATTGTCACTCCATTTTGGAGGGCGGGTGCCTTCGTAAAAGTTATTAGAATGGACTTCTAAAAGCAGCGGATGCACAAGGTACTCCCTTGTATAAATTATATCTCTTATACAAAAAGCAACATGCACCCATTTGTTTAACACACACCCTTTAGATTAACACATACCCTTTTGTTTAATACACATGCCTCTTCTTTTATATTATCTTTATTTAATACTTTATATTATCTATATGTTTCAAAAAAAACAACCAAACGTTTCATTTACATATAAATATACAAGGTAACAGCTCACACACAACCATTTGAAAATTACCAACCCAACCATTATAGGTCATAAACCAAACGGTGCTTCGTTACCATGTTTTATGTATAATAATAATTAACATTCGATCCTTTAACTCTCATTCAAAACCATCGCATCTGTTCATGTATCAAGGAACAAACCGTTACACAAACCGAATTTTCCCTTTGGGAACCATTATTCGAACCGACATAAACCGGTGAAATTTTCCTTCCCTAATACTTGGAAGTGGTACTTCGTTTCACAAAAGTCGCAATTGTTTGTGCAAAAGTTATTTCAACCCTGTAAATTAGCAACCTTCCTTATCTTATTTACGTTTGGAAAAGCAAAAATCGTTGTGAAATTCCTTCTGGCGATTCTTAACTGCGTCTCTTCGTCTCTGGCGAGCGTAACCGCCACTTCGACGTCTCGGTGAGTCATAACCGCCGCCTCTTTATCTACTACGAATTGTATCTGCCCTGTCTTTTTTCATGCATATGGATCTTTCTTATCGATCTTGGCGAAGAACTGTACAAATTGAAGTGATTAAAATCCTCATTCACATATATCAAAAGATTGACTTGGATAATCCCCCAAAGGACCGTGGAATCTTCATAACAAGTTAAAAAAGTCAAAATTTGAAAAAAAAAAAACAGGGACAACAAATGACTGACGCAAATTATGAAATCAAATCGCAGAACCCAAATTCGAATACAAATTCAATGAAGGGTCGTCGAATAAAATTACCGCCAAAATCATAAAAAAAAAATCCTAAATCGCATCCGTAAAATTTTCGAAACAATAATCGGATTCAATCGTACGTGATGGGATGATGGTGGCGCCGTGGCGGTGCTGCTGCCGGAGGAGGCTGAGCGGTTACGTTCCCGGTGAAGGCTGATGATAGAGAAAATGGGAGGCATTTATTCTTATTTTGGTTTCAGAACCAGCAAATGTAGTATTCATGTCCATTAAAAAAATGTTTAATATTTTCCTTAGTAACTTCATCCTGATAATATACATATTTATTTTTTTTAATTAGCTATTGCAAATAGATGTCTAATGAATCATATGAGTGTTCATAAGATATAATTTTTTTATATTGCATGCTTTTTATTTAATCAAGGCTAAGTATATACTTATTCAGTATGTTTTTATCATCCATGTATTTTCTACACTTAGATATCCTTTCATCTTTCTTTTTAATGTATGAACGTTAGAATTTATAAAATATCTATTTTTCAGTCATACAACTTACACAAAGTTATCTACATATTTTTAGACTTGATAACTAAAATGCATATGCTTTCTTATTTTGCAAACTTTGCTATCTATTCTTCTTTTTTATTTCAATGTTGGTCTTTCACTCCATGGCTATTCACACTTTCTTTACAAAAAAAAATATAATTAAAAAGATTAGAGTACATAGTCAATCTAAAATTTTTAGATTAACAAATATAAGTTATTAAGAAGGTATTTTAAAAAATTAGCTTAGTGACTTAAAGATGTATATTAATGGAATAACGATACTTAATGACTAGATCCGATGCCAATAAAATGTCCACCCAGTTTCCTGATAGTTTCATTGCCTGAATTCATGTCTCATTAATAGCTGTATTCCAAATTAAAGTTTCTATATGTTAAGTTATCTTTATTTACAATCAATCAAGCCACTTGCAATGTAACGTGCTACAACGATACATGCCGATGTAAAATATATATTTATGGCTTTTGAACAATGAAAAACATGTGTTTATATCCATTTAGGCATATATCTTTCGGTTGCTACACCAAGTATCACTACTTTACCGAACCAAACCGATATTAACCAAAGGCCCGCCGCAACGCGCGGGGGCGTATTACTAGTTTACAACAAAAAGAAATAACATGTTACAACTATATCATTTGCCTATATACACACATGCTGAATTGTTTATAAACAAAAATCAAGCAAATTCACAGTATATGGTCGAAATTGGTACCTCTGACAATTGGTGATCACGGACAACACTGCAAAAGCGCATCATTTCCGTCGCTCCCTTCTGCATTAATGACATCATATAACTTTTTATCAACAACAATTAAATGCGAAGAAATGATCAGTAATGTAATTAAATGAGAAGATATGGTCATTTTTCGTTGCTCCCCTATGCTTCCCGCACACGCGACTACCAAAAAAAGTGTAAGAAAATTAAATGAACGGGGTATTCTTGTTCGTGTTCGTTAAGAAAATGAACCTGTTTGCTTATGTCCGTTTGTTAATAGTATAAAATGAATGGTCACGCACATAAACCAAAAAAAAAGAGTATCGAAACATTCTAGGACCGGGCCTTGTGCACGTCTACGGAAATGCATCTATCCAACAAAAAGAATATCAAAGGTGCATTAAAAAATAAACATTAGTTTTATATTTCTCAATTAAACCCACTTCTTGCCCTACAATCGATAAATACAAGGTGTTAATATAATAAAATAGTCATACCATAGGAGTCTGGTTGCCTTATTCATCAATTATGCACCAGTAAACATTTCTTTGATGTCAGACTCAAGGTTCAATTAAGCTAAATAACAATACTTATTTGGCTTGGAAGCATCAAGTTATTACCACATTGATAAAAATGGGTAGAGATAAGGATCGGAAGGCGTTGAATGGATCACTCGTGAGAAGGTTAACGGTCAGTGTTAATCCATCGAAAATTGTTGTGACGATATAAGGATCGGATAATTGTTGTGAGGATGTTGCTGCTGGTGTCTCTTCAAGAGATTGATTAGGTTGTTTTTGATATTGATATGATAATTGTTTATGAATTGATCGGTTTATTGCGGTTACTTTTATGGTTTATGGATTTAGTTTTGGTTAATTGCTGGTGATTTGAATCTGTAGTGTTTGTTATTGATATTATCAGGTAGGTTAAAAACATTGCAAGATTACAATTGCTTTTTGATCTATAAATGTTAGTAGATCAGGTAGAGTTATCAAGGAAGATAGTTGCTTGATTAAGTTTTAATGTATTGACACGATTTGATTTGTTCGAGAGTTAACAGTTGGCGATGATAATTGATCTACTCATCATACGCATGCCTCTTAACACCAAAATAACGTGTTATAACCAAGCGTGACGTGTTATTTACGCATACCATGTTTTCTGACAAAGTATCATAGATGGAAGACCAACCCGAACCGGCAGACTAATCCGTAGGTGAAAGCCTCCTGATTTATAGTGACGCTTTAGATCCAATGAGGTCTATGCAAAGTAAACTAGACAATTTGCAAGATGATCACTACATATTTCTAGAGAAAAAGACTAGTCAAATTAAAAACTTTGGTTGAAGACCAAGAAATAAATACAAGTTGCAGAGCGGTATACAGGTTTTTAAATTTAGGCAATCGCCAAGGCCTTAAAAAAGATAGGGCCTTCAAATATTTTAAAAATCTTTGTATAGTATTTTGTATTATGTATTAGGCCTAAATAAATAACCAATTCTAATCAAAGAGCTTAATTCCAACTCCAAGCAATATGCAATTCGTTATGTTATTTAGGCCACCATCGTTATTCTTACTAGCTGTAACGTCGCACATGCCCGTTTTGCACACACCGATTAGGAACAATTAACGTGATATTAGGGAAATTAATGGTGTCGCAAGGATAATACAGGTTGGTTAACAACTATCTTTTATAGTAATCTGAATATATTTGGATTCACTTAATCATTGTTTTCCCTACAGTCCTAACTGATACTTTGAATCTTTGTGTTACTGAGACTTAGAAGGAAGAAAGCACAACTGATGTTTTCTTTATTACCCGTTCAAAGAAGCCCACCTTTGTAATTTGCTTAGACCTACAGAAATGTCAGAACAGCCTGGCAAGTTGATGACTCTTTAAATTTATTCAAAACAATAATCTTCAAACAAAAATAGCATATTTACCTAACTCTACATTTTAGCAATCCACTCAAAATTATTCACATGACCGACTTAAGTTTTAGAGATCGTAGGTTCACCACAACCCCTTTTTATAAAGTTGTGTTTCTATCTTAAATAGGTTCATAAAATTTTAATGATTCTCATGAAAGTAATTGCATGATCAGGAAATTTATTTGGTATGCATGGGCACCAATTCTTGAAAAGAAAAAAAAAAGTAATAAACAATCCCAATCGAACGACACTTGACGGTGTGTATTAAATTGGTATCAATCTATTCACAAAAGTATTAAATCACACCTACTCACTTCAATTCCCCTTATAAATTGTGTCACACTCCTTTGCTCAAACCACAAAACATTATTAGTCCAAAATGAAGACATCCTATAACATATGTTGTGTGGTGGGTCTTTCTGCATTGATGTTGGTAGTCATGGGCCAAGTCGTGGGTTCAGCGGCCGCGAATTGCAACTACATGGAGCTTGTGGTGTGTGCGGGTGCAGTCACGTCTCCTCAACCACCATCTAGCGATTGTTGCGCTAGGGTAAAGGAACAGAAAACTTGTTTCTGTGGATACCTACAAAACCCGACTCTTCGCCAGTATGTCACGCCTAAGGATGCGCAACGAGTTGCTAGGGAGTGTGGTGTTGCGCTCCCAAAGTGTTAGAACATATAGTTAGTTATATGCTTTGATACAATAATTGTTACAAAGATCAGCTACTTGATTAGTGATCATATTATGTTTGGTGATAACAATATAAAAGAAGAAATAACATGAGAAATTGAATTAAGTGGCTTGTTTTGCTTCATTGCTATATGTGATAAAGTTATTGTGAATCCATGAATACATGTTGGTACTGATGACTACATGTGTTTATTGATGAATACATGATGTTTATGAACAGTTAAAAGAGTCAAAAGTTGGATGTTAATCACTTAATCCCATAGGATATCATAACTTTTGTTTCCATAAACACAGATAATAATATATCTTTCTATTCTAAAATTTACCGTTTAGTGAGATATTCTCCACCTGAGTCCTATCGAGTCAAAAGCAGGTCAAAGATGGCTTCTTTATCACCCAAACATGATCATCAACACTAAAGCAAGGATCCCTTAGTGCCCTTCAATCCACGCGCTAAACCAACGAGAAACAAGCTTGAAACCAAATTTCTCTCTCTAACTTGTGAGTGTTATTTACATGAAGGAAGAGGGACAGGAACTGACCCATGTTTTCATTTTAGGATTTTAAGTGGTGTAATTACCATTATGTCCCTTATGGGTTTTCTTTTTCTTTCCCTTTTTAGGACTTTATATCCTTAATTACATGTTTTCATATTCTATACACTCTCGAACCAACCTCCGTATCTCTCAAATCGGAAATTTACGGGTTTCTAAAACTAGAATTCAATTAAAAAAAAGGGAACTTGATGTAAGAACACATCAACCGATTTCAACGTAATTACTCACTGCTCCCGATAAAACAATCGCCGGAAAACTCAGACACGGCCGGAATCACCAACACGCCGAAAAACGTCAAGAGTCCACCCGCACGTTCCGGTATAATTCCTTTTATTTCGAGTCCTTTATTCTTGTGTTGTTTCGTCGTCAGTATTAAACAAAGTTGAAGAGATCAATTAAATGGGGGATGTATTCTGGGTTCTGATGAACCTATATAACTGCTTTCAAATAGATTATAAATTTAAAATTTTTCAAAACTGGTGATGTAATGTAGTGGTTGATTATGTGTATGAAATACACAAAAAGCCTAGTTGGTCACACAGCCCAGTTGGTCGGGCTGTGTGCACGTAAACAAAAGGGTCCAATGTTCGAGTCCCGGCTCTGACCCATCGCTACACCTCTAAACCTTTTTATTTGTAAACCAGAAAATGAAGGGCTCCAAACACTCGATAAATATAATTAAAATCCTGTACTAAACAGGTTAGCCACATAGCTCAGTTGGGAAAATGAAGGGCTCGAAACACTCGATAAATATAATTGAAATCCTGTATTAAACAGATTAGCCACATACCTCAGTTGGTCGGGCTATGTGCACGTAAATGAGAGGTCTCAGGTTCGAGACCCGCCTCCTAAAATACAGTGGCACTTTTTACCTTTTAATAAAATCAACAGTATGGTTGAACGCAACCTCTATATAAAAGAAATAAAAACGCTGGATTTATCAGGTTAGACACACAGCCTAGTGGAAGGGCGCCTAGTGGAAGGGCTGCGTGCACGTATACGGAAGGTCACGAGTTCGAAATCCGGCAAGTGCCGGTTTTGAACAAAAATTTTTGTTTAATTTTGAAACTTACTTTTCTTTTTATTAAAACCTTTAAATCATATCTATAAATATTTAATAGATCTTTTAGTTCTTTTATTTAAAAATTCTCAATTTACCATTAACGAATTTAACTTACACAATAGATAAACCATTTTAAATTCTTTAACACTCACGTAAATAATTAAGTATCTAAATAAATAATTTGCGAACAAAGGAACGTTATTTAACTTAGTCGTATGTGAATATCTAGGATAATCGTTTCGTTCAATCGGTATCTCAACTTTATATTCATGCGTTACTTTACAAGGAAATCGCAAATGCAACCACAGTGAGTGAATCTTACAATTCCCCTTTTTATTACACACTTTTGGGATGTATCATGTGTCAAATTTCAGTATTACATTTTACAGATTTCAATTGCGTGCAAATTACCATTTTGTGATGTATTTGTGTTACGTTTCAGTCATCACATCATCAAAGACCGTCTGTTCCCCATTACCTATAAGCGGAACTCGACGTTGCCAATTATACGAGATCAGCTCCGTTTGATTGAGCTTAGATCTTGCAGCACACCATAATACCATGCACACTTCTATACTATTGATCGGTTTACTATTTGAAATTGTTTGTGGAAGTTGACATTTGACATACAAAATACTCACTTACTTTGGTTAATGCACATTTTCTCAATAAAAGAATTAAACATACTATTTTTCCTACTAACGAAGAGATTCACTCGTCAACGTTTGTTGACCCAAAATTTTCTTTTACACATGATACAGGTGAACAGGTTTGAAGAATGGATCACTTAGGATTGGGCATTAGAAGAATAAAAATATTAATTGCATTTGATTTGAACTATGTTGTGATTTGTTTGAATATTGTATTTATGGGATTTCTTTTACTTAAATCGCAATAATAAATACTGAAACTCTAAAATAGTATGTCATAAGCTTTGATGAAAATCTAATCATGCCTCAGTTACCTTATTTGTGCGGGTCCGGATGTGACAAATATCAAATTACCCTTAGCCCTTTAGAAATTAACATAAAAAAATGGATGAAGTTAGTAAACTGGACTAAAATTGATATGAAAACCAAACTCAAATTTAATTTAGAGTTAAATGCTTGGTTGGTCCCTGTGGTTTGCAAATCTTGCAGACTTGGTCCCAGTGGTTCACTAATTACACACTTGGTCCCAGTAGTTTCAAATTTTGCACTCGGGTGGTCCTTACCACTAACCTTTGTTAGATTTCTCAGTTAAGTATATGCAAAATTACTATATTACCCTCCTTCACAAACCTGCAACCTCCACATCTACCTTAAACCCACCACCACCTCCACCGTCAACTGACCACCACCACTGCAACAATCACCGGAAAGGTTAGAAGAAGGAGGTACACCGAAACTGAAGGGGTGTTGAGGCGGTATTCTCGGCGGCTTCAGTCGTCTTCTCCGGCGCTCCGGCAAGTTGCAGGTTTTTTGGTGGCGTTTGTTTCCATCGCTGATTTCTTATTTGCTTTGCCGCATCTATCTAACCGGTAGCTTGCAGTTCGTTTAGATCTGAAATTTGTTTCAATTGTTTGCAGAATTCTCGAAATTAGTTGTTGGGCCAAAACTAACAAACAAACAAATGGAATCAACCACCACAAGAAGACCCCTTTTTCTTGAGGAAACCAACGGTCTTGCTTCTATTTCCGATGAGTTTTCACCCTCACAATCACCTTCGATATCTAGACCCTTATACTCTCCAAGAAAAGCATCTTTGAAAAACCTTTCTTCTTTTTCTTCTCCAAGATCTGGCCGGTTTTTACATGGGAGATTTGAAGAACAACAACCCCATTTCTTGGATGCCTGTTTTCTTTGCAAAAAACCACTTGACCATAACAGAGACATCTTCATGTACAGGTAAAATTCGTTCAAAATTCAAAAAAAAATCATCAAATTGTTTGGTTTTTTGTTGTTAATTGAATTGATTTGAGTCATATAATGGGTATTTGTTGTTTTCCCATTTTTGATTTGGGTTTTTGATGATTTTGTTGAACAATCTGAAACAGAGGAAACAAACTCTGTTTCTTGATTTGTTTCTAAATCTTAACTAATTTCGAGAATTCTGCAAACAATTGAAACAAATTTCAGATCTAAACGAACTGCAAGCTACCGGTTAGATAGATGCGGCAAAGCAAATAAGAAATCAGCGATGGAAACAAACGCCGCCAAAAAACCTGCAACTTGCCGGAGCGCCGGAGAAGACGACTGAAGCCGCCGAGAATACCGCCTCAACACCCCTTCGGTTTCGGTGTACCTCCTTCTTCTAACCTTTCCGGTGATTGTTGCAGTGGTGGTGGTCAGTTGAAGGTGGAGGTGGTGGTGGGTTTAAGGTGGATGTGGAGGTTGCAGGTTTGTGAAGGAGGGTAATATAGTAATTTTGCATATACTTAACTGAGAAATCTAACAAAGGTTAGTGGTAAGGACCACCCGAGTGCAAAATTTGAAACTACTGGGACCAAGTGTGTAATTAGTGAACCACTGGGACCAAGTCTGCAAGATTTGCAAACCACAGGGACCAACCAAGCATTTAACTCTTAATTAGATAAAATTGATTTAGCAACCTAAAACTAAAATAGTATTTAACTCAATTTAATTTACTTCAGAAAATATAACGATAAAAATAACGTATACTTGACATTGACATGAAATATTTACTTGCGGAGCTACGTAGCCGCCAAGTCTATCAGTCTTCACTCATTTATATTCACAACACATGCAACTTTTCAACTCTTTGATTTTCTTTGAGCATACTCCAAGCTCACTTATTCCATCCAAAAAATTAAATATTTTACAACTTTATATGCTATTTTTATGTAATATAAACATTCATTAAATGAAATCTATAAACTTTTAAGGTATGAATCAAGTCCGCAATGATCACTTATCCATCATATTCAGTAGTTATATACTTCTAGTATGAATTAGCCTTACATTGATCATTTTCATCATATACAGTTCTGTGACGGACTTCACAAAGTTTTCAGGGACAAAAAGTTCATATACCCACAAAAAATATTTTTCTACACTTGTTACGCTTTATTATGTTCGCACACTATTCATTTGGCCTTGTTCTAAAATATATCAATATAAATATTTTGACCTTTCCATAATATTACATAACAAAATAACATGTTGAGTTAAATTACAATTTACATATACTTCTTCTTATTATCATTTCCTTGAATCTCTCAATTGTCCAAAAAACCATTTGGAACCATAAAGAATATTCAAATAATACAATGCTGGGTTATATCATATTAATATTCAATTAAGGGCTAAAACACTAATAATGCCCAAATTTCGATCAAATACTATTTCGACCTTTCCATAATATACATAAACAAAAAATCACATTGTTTATTGTATAAACTACATTATCACTATACTTCTTTCTTAATTTGATTCTTCCTTGAATCCTCAATTGTACCATAATAAACCCTAATTTTGGAACCATTAAAGAATAATCACAATAGATACAATGCATGGGTTAATATCATATTAAATGATACAATTAAGGTCTAAAACACTAGTAATGCCCAAAATTTCGATTCAATATTAACCCTAGTTTACAACCTACCCTTCAAGAACTAAATAATAGTGAATGAGAAACTAAAATAAATGATTATCTTGTTTAAATTTGTGAGTAAACGCCTCTATCCAGCTCAATTTCTTCCTTGTTTCTGTCGAATTTGATGAAGGATAAATGATTAAAGATTTGAAGGCTTCAAGAACCCTGAGAACACGAAACCTTTTTTATCTCCTATTGAAGCCGAACAACACAGATGAGGCGCCTCTATTCTCACGTATTCTTCTTTTTTTGTTTAAACATCTTTCAGTTAAGATAAAAATGAATCCTCAAGTTTCATTTATATAAAAACTAGTTTCAAACTTTAGTTAAACTCACTTCAATTTAAGAAACAATTATAAAAAAATTTACTAATAGCCCTGTTTTCACGTCCTTTTTTTACTCCATACTTAAATATGTATAATCTTTTTTGACAATAAACTTGATAAGGGCAAGAAATTTTAGGCAAAATAATTGACAGAGACAAAACCTATACAATTTTAAAATCTTCGAACAAAAAATCAGAAAAATTACACTAGAGACGGAAGCACCCCTTAAAAGTTGTGTCCCTGATCAGTTTTAATAAATAACCAATGACCACATAAATACATGTATCTTCATCTCATAATCAATCTTTAATGAATTTCCACAATAACCAAGTATTTATTCTTTACTTTAAATATGATATACTGAAATTTCCACAATAACAAGTATTTATATCTTTACTTTAATATGATATACTAGACCGTTATGCAAGACTTACCTTACTCTCTTTCAAACTTCTATTATACCTGTTAACCACTATCATATAAATATTGATTTAAAATTGGTTACTCACTTTCAAACTTATATTATACCTGTTAACCACTATATACATAAAATTGGTCACGTAAAAAAATCATATTCATTTAAATTGAGTTTAGGATCGTTAAACATTCACCCTTTACCACATACAAATAAAATAAACGTTCATATAAAAAAAATTAGCAATTTTTTTCATCTTATTTTTATGTGTCTAAAAAATTAAATAGTTTTACATTATTATGTGTCTAAAAAATTAAATAGTTTTCCACTATTACGACTTATACATATTCGAATATTGGTTAGTAATAATTCTACCAGAAAACAAAAACAATATTCTTACTTCTAAAGAAACAGATACAAAACGCCAGACTCCATGTTCCACAGAAGAAAAAACAAACGTACAAACAAAACAGCACGACGTACAAGACACTACATTCCATTCATCCCATTTGGACTACTCCTCTAGAATTCTTAGATGCTGGGACCCACGAAAGCTACCCGTTTAAAACCGTCTTCACCGCCACACGTGTCACAATATCATCACCCTACCTCTGTCACCCCCGTCACTTTAATCTAGCCGTCCCTCACCCCCACTCACATTTCCAGTTATTTAACCCTAATCCGTTCAACCACTCTCACCTCACTCTGTACCTTTACCGATCGGAAAACCTCATATTCATCGCCGGAAAACCTAATTCGATGATAAATTGTTCCAATTGTTAACTCAATCGAACGATTTTGCCACAAAATTTCGATTTTCAGAGTTTAATTTGATCGCAATCAGATCATCAATGGCGACACTACAAAAACTCAAACTATCAGCGACGCAATGCGCCGTCGCCGGAAGTCCGACGCGTAGTCCGTCAACGAGTCCGGTGATTCACCTCCGGCGACGGAAAACGTTACGCATGCTGTTAACTCGCAGCGGCGGTGGAAGTGGACGGAGACTGCCGGCGCGTGACGAATTTACAGATCGGAGAGCGCGTGACATTGACTCGTCGGAGAATCGGAAAAATGGCGGTGTGAGGCAGAAGTTGAAGGATTTGCTTGTGGCTTCGGCGTCACCGCCGGCGGCGCGTGGATTGCTTGAAGACGGTGGTGATGGTGTAGATGAGGTGAAGCGGTGGAGTGCTGGTGGCGGTTTGGTTGCACGGCGTGGCGGTGGTGGGAGAGGGATGAGGCCGGTGTTGTCCGGGTCGTTACGGCAGCGGTTATTGAGACGGGCGTGGAGGCCGGTGCTTGTGGCGATTCCGAGTAAATGATTTGTTTGTTTTTTGGGGAATGTAGAGATAGTTTCCAGTAATGATGATGAATGTTGGATATATGATTCAGCACCAAATTTCTTAAATGTTTGTAACGTTTTATAACAATTATATTAATTAATTTCATCAGCTTGATGGTACGGATGTATAAATCCAAGTTCATATTTGATTTCGGGTGCGTGTCGCCGGTCGAAAGAAGCTTCGTATGCGTTAGACCTTCCGCAGTGGAAGGTGATATAACGCCAACCACCTCCATCGCGCTGTATGGCGCCACCGCACACCGCCTCGAGGGGCGCTATGGCCTTTGCTGCCGAAACCCTCAATAAATACATAGCGTCACTACCCTTTGTTTCTCTCTCTCACACACACACACATATACTAGTAGGGTGGCCGCGCAATGCGGCGAGAGTGACAATTTGCATTGCGATATTCACTTCAAGTAATTTTTTTTCATATGATATTTATTGTAGCATTATTGTGATATCATCAAAAGCGAAGTAATCCATTTCATTGTGATGTGCATGGTTCGGTTATTATTCTCAATCGAAGCCGAAACCAAAATCATCGGTTAGTCTACTTTATTAACCAATTGGTTTTCGGTTAATCATTTCGGTTTATTCGGTTAAACTAATGGTTTTTGGTTTGATTCATTTAATTTCAGTTAATTGTAAAAACCAAACTTTGGCTTTTGTTTAGAAATATATGAAATTGAGATATAAATACATAAATTGAAAATATGAATATATGAAATGGAGATATAAAATATGAAATATATGAAAATATGAATGATTTGGTTCGGTTCAGCTAATTTTGGCTAAACGCGAGTACAAAAAATTGATAACCGGTTTTTGGTTGACTTTGGTTCGGTTTTGTCTGTTATCAGTTTGGTTTAGGTTAACGATTTAATTATTTCTCACCAATAACTGGTTTTGGTTAATAACCAATAGGTGCGTGCGCGATGTGGCGGGAAACACAGATATTGCCACGATGTGCATTGTTTAGTTGGTTAGATTATTATCCTCAACCGAAATCGAGGTTATCGATTAGTCTATCTTATTAACCAATCTGTTTTTAGTTAATTGGTTTAGTTCATTTAGTTAGATTGACGGATTTTGGTTTGATTTATTTAATTTCGTTTAATTGCCAAAAACCAAACTTTGGCTAAATCTTTTGATTAGAATACATAAAATTTAGGTATAATTACATGAAATAGATGCATATGTACTTGAAATGGAGGTATAAATACATAAAATGGGGGTATAAGTATGAAATATATGAATTGGATGTATAATAGCTAGAAATATATGAAAATATAAATGGTTCGGTTCAGTTTATTTTGGTTAAATGAAGGTACAAAAAAATCGATAACCGTTTTTGGTTAATTCGGGTTCAGTTTTCAGTTAATTCAGTTTTTTGGTTGATTTCGGTTCGGTTTCGGTTAACAATTCAGTTATTACTCACACTTAGACATTGTTGATCACGTAACATATCAATTTTTTTTAATTAAAAAACTATAGCGATATTATACTCAAATTAAAGAGAATAAAATGCTCTTTTATATGGTGTAATTTAAAAAATATATACTAACGTAACGTAAAAGTTATGATCGTTTCAAAATCGTGGAGGGGAGGTAGTTAGTTTTTTATAAGTTGATAAGTGTAACTACTAAATAATTATCTATCATTTTGTTAAAGATAATTTTGTTAAAGATGACAGATTAAAATGTAATCTAGATGAAAGGATTAAATTGACGGTAGTTAATCAATTGACATTTTGTAGCTATTAAACATTCTGAGATAATGACTAAGTACGTTGGGCATTAATTACTTGTAAACTAAGGTATCATCTACTTGTACCTTTATATTCACACGTCAATACTGACCAATACAACTATTGAAACCTCGACAAAAATGAGTAGGTCGTCACGATACTTTTGGATTTTTTAGAACATTATAGTGTATAAGATACGGCTAGAATATGTAAAAGAATTATAAGTTTGTTGTGAAGATTATTAAAATTATAACTAATTATCTATAATTTTGTTATAACTTGAAGATTTAAGTGTAATAAGTTTAGGGGCTAAAAAATAAATAGTGTCTAAAAGATCAAATTGCCCTCATTTTAAGGTCTATATATAAATTTAGGGGGGAAAAGTTTTTATTTTTTTAATCTTAAAATATGTCACACCCCGACCCGCAGCGGAAAAGGTGATCGGGGCATAATTGGGTTATCATCAAAGCTCATGACATTTATTATATGTTTCATATTCATTAATACAATTTAATGGAAATTTACAATAAATGATACAACATGTTCTAACTATCAGTCTAAGCTTCTTGGTTCTCTTCTAAGGCATATCCTATGTTTTCCTTGCTTCAACCTGTCCACCTGTATCATGTGTAAAAAGGTTTTTGGATCAACATAATGTTGGCGAGTGAATCCTATGGAAAAACATTTTGAACAAGTTTATCCAATTGATTATAAATAATGTGCATACCACATATGAGTAAATGTAGATGTAAATTTATTCACACAACACATAATATTGAATATTGAACACACAAACACCAAATAATTGTTTTGAGGCACGCGTTGTTCGACTCGTCTCCCACGAGGAACTGATGGGCCTAATGAATGAGTTTTGAGGCACGCGTTGTTCTTACGAACTGATGGGCCTAATGTATGAGTTTTGAGGCACGCGTTGTTCTCGTCTCCCACGAGGAACTGATGGGCCTAATGAATGAGTTTTAAGGCACGCGTTGTTCTCGTCTCCCATGAGGAACTGATGGGCCTAATGAATGAGTTTTAAGGCACGCGTTGTTCTCGTCTCCCACGAGGAACTGATGGGCCTAAATAATTTGCATACAACTTTGACAATATGTAATACATCACAACCAATAATAGTTACATTCTAATTTAGTTCATAAAATGGTATAGCACGAATTTGCATAAGAGAATTAGTTTAAGCGACACATGATACACCCCAAAACATGAATAAAAAGGGGAGTTTGTAAGAATTCACTCACATTGGGTGCGTTCGGTTGATGAGGTTGAATGCACGCGAAATGGTGTTAACCACGAGTGAAATTAACCTAGATAAATCGCATTATGGTTTGGTAAGTAAACGGGTTTTATTAATCTATTTTAGTAGGATTGTCGGGTGTATTTTTGTGAGTTTGAGGCTATTTTCTAACCTTAAAAATGTTATTTTTAAGTATTTTTAATTGATTTTTAAATAAAATAATTAAATAAAAAATAATAAAAAAATATTTTATTTTTGCTACAGTAGACTTTTGACCGTTGACTTTGACTAACGTTGACCGGTTCGAAGGCATATTATTGTGCGCTGGGTGAGGCTCGAACCCGAGACCTCCCGTACGCGTGCACGCAGCTCTACCAACTGAGCTACGTGTCTAACCCGTCATATATCCGATTTTAATTATATATATATATTAATTAGAGTTAAACAGAAATCCTTTTATTTTAAAAACGAATTAAATCACAAAACCGGTGCGCTCCACAGGTCTCGAACCCGGGACCTGTGGGTTAGCGGACACACACTCCACCGCTGGACTGTGTGTCTCACTTGGTTATAAACTCGGTTATCAATATACTTAACATATACTTAAGGCGACTCCGGTTCAGTTTGCTGAAAAAAGAATTTTTATCAAGGCGGCGTGTGTGAAACCGGAATCGAACTCGTGACCTTAGCGTTAAAAGTGCACACAGTCCACCGCTGGACTGTGTGTCTAACCCGGTAAATAACTTGATTTTAATTATACTTAACCATTACTGAAACGTCGTCTTCTTCACTGGTTTTTAACCGGAAGTGACGACTGACTGGTTCGAAAAGTTGATTCAAGATCCTTTAGTGTTTTATGATCAATTACAGTCGAGATAAAAGTAAAAAGGGAAGGAATTAGGCGTGAAAAGTACCGGCTGGTTTTACTCTGTTTTCCGGCAGAACTCCGGCGACAGCAATCTTTTTCCGGCGACAGTATCTTGCAGCAGAGAGTCCTCCGAAAGCTTACAAAGGGTGTGGGTGACTTCGGTAAAGGTTTAGGGGGTTCAGTAAAGCTCAGAGATTACTGATACGGTTTTCCGGCGAAGTATAAGATATTTCCGGCGAGTGAGTTTTCGCCGAGAAAAGGTGCGATTTGAGTGTGAAAGGTTTCTGGCGAGTTGTGGGTGTATTTATAGGGTAGTAACGAGATGAATGGGGTCTGAATTCGGTCTTAATTCGAAGTCAGCCGTTCTCCGGCGGTTATGGCTGATGTCGCGGGTTCAGACGTCGGTTATAACCGTTGTGAGAGTTAATTCTACGGTTACTTTGAGCGGAAACTTAATTAAACGGCGAAGTCGTCGGGATTTCCGACGACTGCTAGTTTGGGCGCAATTTACTGAAATTGATTTCCGAACTTTAATATTTGAATTAAATGTTTCCTGTATTTATCAGAAAATCAAAGCGGCGGAGCGGTTGTTCGGCTGAGTGATAAGTGTTTGGTTTGAACCGGTACAAACCCGAGTTCGAAACCCGGCATGATCAAAACATTTTTATTTTGTTATTTTTATCAGTTTTTCAAAAACTAAATATATATCCCCGCATAATAATTGATTACGGATCGTTTAAAATTATTTTGGGCATTTAATTCGCAACGAAAAATTTGACTGACTGTTTGGTTGATAAACGGAGCGGGTTTGGTAAATCCGTTTTTGACGGATGTTACAGTATCCCCTGCTTTTTAGAAATTTCGTCCCGAAATTTAAATAGGGATATAATTAATATATATAGGGATATAATTGACTAAAAGAATGATGGTGTTGAGTTTTGACAGTTACATACCTAGAAGAAATAAGGGTTTAAGTTTTTGTTTGAGGCGGTAACGTTCCTTGTAAAGGTTAAGTATCCTAATACAGGAATCGCTTTTTGTTGCCTACTGTATAAGTATTGTTAAGCAGGAATGATTTGCTAAAATGATATCATGCATAAGAGTTTAGATATGTTTGGAAAAGTATGGTTATATCCTAAAGCAAAACTTCCAATACTACAATCTACACAAATAACCACAACAACTAATAATTGAATCCACATTCTGATAGTATATATGTTTGAATGGTGACAGTTCCTCTCTCGTTTGTTATGATGGAGAGGTTAGTCTATATAGAAATGGATCACAATCCAATTTCTTTAAATAGTGAGATGATATAAATGTAACACAAATTTCAACCAAAGCAATACTAAATCCTACATGGAACTTCTCATAACCGCCTGATAACGCCTCTGATCCTTTGGCAAGAATACTTATATATAGGAAGTACCAGCGGCGTATCCACCATATTCTTGTCAAATTTTCATTGGTTTTATCAGTGAATTATGATTAGTCCTATAACTCTACAACCAATACATCAAACATAAAAATACTGAAATGAAATATATCTGTGCGATCAAGGCTCAATCAAACGGAGCCGATCGTATTGTATGTATTGAAAATGAAATTGTCTGTGTGCTCAAGGCTCAATCAAACGGAGCCGAGCTTATTGCATGTACTGAAAATGAATAACTTAATCACACAAACAACCTATGCATGGAACCTCTCATAACCGCCTGATAATGTCTCCGATCATTTGACAAGAATACTTATATATAGGAAGTACCAGCGGCGTATCCACCATATTCTTGTCAAATTCTCATTGACTTTATCCGCAAGTTATGATTAGTTCTATGCGACTCTACAACATAAACAAACACAACAACCAGCGCTTGAGTCTTAATTCTGATAGTATCCGTGTTTGACAAAACCTCTCTCGTTTAATATGATGGAGAGGTTAGTCTATGTAGAAGTGAGGCACAACTCAACTTCTTTAAATGATGAAACTGAGATATGTCGTGAAGTATGATAATATGAATATTAAATCAATGAGTATAAAACAAACTGAACTAGTAATTTGCATTAAAATTCTTGGATAAAATTCCAATTGAGATACGTGAAAATTGAGAAAAACATAAAAACCAAGTGATTGGAGTTGAATCTGGATTCTTGATGAGAGAAGGCTAGTTAAGTGGTTGGTTTGGACCGTTAATATCTTCAACAGGATTGGTGTTGATGTTATAAACTCTTCCTCTTGCTGGCGGTGGAGCTGGGTTTGCTTGGTTTGCTTGGTTAATTGGGTTTGCTTGAGCTTGGGCGTTTATGATGTTAACCAAATGAGGGCACGTGTTTCTAAAATGGGTAGGGTCGCCACAATTGAAACAAGCTCGAACATATGGGTACATGGGGTATTGAGGTTGTTGATATGTTTGGATCATGGGTTGAGTAGGGGTTGAGGTTTGGTTTTGAGCGGTGCGGCAAACGTTGCTCAAATGACCGTAGCGTCCACAATTTGCACATAGTCGACAGGGTAAAGTAGATGGATGGTGATAGAAACAGGTGTTGCATTGAGGGTGAGGTCCAATGTAAGGTTTCTTGTTTGGGTAAGTTGAGTTGGGTGCTACTTGAACGTTTGGGATAGTTTGAGGAGGTACAACTTGTGAAGCTGGTTGGTTGCGTTGGGTGACGGCGAAGATTTGCCCATCACGTTTTCTCTTAGAAGTAGGTGGTGTAAAGGATTCGGTTCGGGTGGGGTTTGAGGTTTCGGTTGATGCTTTATCCTTCTTCTTCTCTTCTTTGAGATCTTTGTTTCGGATTCGGTTCTCAGTGAGCGCGGTTGCTAGCTCCATTGCTGCTTCCAAAGTTGCAGGCGAGGTGCTTATTACAGAGTCTTGAATCTTTGATGGAAGGCCACGAATGTAGTGCTCGATCAAACGGTAGAGGGGAGTAAACAAATTGGGAACCATTTGATTTAACTCAAGGAATCTCTTGTTGTATGTGGTGTGGTCGCCTTCCTTTTGTTTTAAAGCATGAAACTCATCCTCCAATTTCTTGATTTCACTTCTTGGGCAAAACCGTCTTGTCATGATTCCCTTCAGTTCTTCCCAAGTCAAGGTCATAGTTTCTTCAACACCTCGTTTGGTCTTCTCTGTATTCCACCATGTGAGTGCTGTTCCAAGTAAACGACCGGTAGCATAACGCACCTTGCGATCATCGGGGCAATCGCAATTTAGAAAAGTGTTCTCCATTTCTTCGAACCAATGGAGGAGAGCGGTGACACCTTCAGTACCTTCATATTTTGGAGGATCGCAGGATTTGAAATGTTTGTAGGTGCATTTAGTGACTGAAAGGTTGACAGTGTTTTGATCCTCTTGTTGGGTTGGGTTAACGGAATTAGCGGTAAGGGCTTGTTGAACTTGAACTACGATGTTTGGTATTACGGTCGCCATTTGCTGAGCGATTTGGGTAGCCATGCGTTCACGGGCTTTTCCTGCTCTCATCTTCCTACGGGCGAGGTTAGAAGACATCTACAAGGAATACATGTCAAGAGTATGAGTTGGATGCCTTTGGGATCGTGGGTCGTGTTTGGGGAATGAACGTTCATAAAATAAATATAGAAAAATAAGTCTACTACATCCATAGGATGTCTTGGGCTTTGCTCACTGTTAGGCCCTTCATGCCGCCATACTTTACCTGTGTAATCATGTGGGCCCCCATGAATACCGGTTTTTCATATGGTTCGCACGGTTTCTGCCTGGTTGCGTACACAAAAACCCGGAGAAAATCGAGAAATATGTAACGTATGATATTCGGAATGTGCCCAGGCATGGGCACGGTGACATCTCAAAGTGAGGTTAGTTCGAACGACGTTTGGTGTGGCATGCTTTGGCCTAATAGGTCCGTCGTACTCTCATCGTTAGTCCCCAGGTAGGCAAACTGGTCCGTTATTTTGGATTTATACGAATGCCAACCTAGACAGGACGTCCCGACTACCGGTACTTGTACCCTTCCGGTTACTACATGCCCGTCGCAGAACTTACTTTGATGGGATTTGAAAATTGCAACAAAATCCTTGAATAATGAGAGTATGAAAATGAATTGAATATATGAACATTGATATATGTATAACGAATATGTATATAAGCATGTATGTTTGACTGTAATATGAAACAAATAAATATCACAAGTTTGTATGTAACCACCTAATCAATTAAAATTTAGGCAGACTATAGTATAGGCTCTAAGGGTCTAATAACCTATCCTATATCCCTATAGTCATGGCTCTGATACCAATCTGTCACACCCCGACCCGCAGCGGAAAAGGTGATCGGGGCATAATTGGGTTATCATCAAAGCTCATGACATTTATTATATGTTTCATATTCATTAATACAATTTAATGGAAATTTACAATAAATGATACAACATGTTCTAACTATCAGTCTAAGCTTCTTGGTTCTCTTCTAAGGCATATCCTATGTTTTCCTTGCTTCAACCTGTCCACCTGTATCATGTGTAAAAAGGTTTTTGGATCAACATAATGTTGGCGAGTGAATCCTATGGAAAAACATTTGAACAAGTTTATCCAATTGATTATAAATAATGTGCATACCACATATGAGTAAATGTAGATGTAAATTTATTCACACAACACATAATATTGAATATTGAACACACAAACACCAAATAATTGTTTTGAGGCACGCGTTGTTCGACTCGTCTCCCACGAGGAACTGATGGGCCTAATGAATGAGTTTTGAGGCACGCGTTGTTCTTACGAACTGATGGGCATAATGTATGAGTTTTGAGGCACGCGTTGTTCTCGTCTCCCACGAGGAACTGATGGGCCTAATGAATGAGTTTTAAGGCACGCGTTGTTCTCGTCTCCCACGAGGAACTGATGGGCCTAATGAATGAGTTTTAAGGCACGCGTTGTTCTCGTCTCCCACGAGGAACTGATGGGCCTAAATAATTTGCATACAACTTTGACAATATGTAATACATCACAACCAATAATAGTTACATTCTAATTTAGTTCATAAAATGGTATAGCACGAATTTGCATAAGAGAATTAGTTTAAGCGACACATGATACACCCCAAAACATGAATAAAAAGGGGAGTTTGTAAGAATTCACTCACATTGGGTGCGTTCGGTTGATGAGGTTGAATGCACGCGAAATGGTGTTAACCACGAGTGAAATTAACCTAGATAAATCGCATTATGGTTTGGTAAGTAAACGGGTTTTATTAATCTATTTTAGTAGGATTGTCGGGTGTATTTTTGTGAGTTTGAGGCTATTTTCTAACCTTAAAAATGTTATTTTTAAGTATTTTTAATTGATTTTTAAATAAAATAATTAAATAAAAAAATAATAAAAAAATATTTTATTTTTGCTACAGTAGACTTTTGACCGTTGACTTTGACTAACGTTGACCGGTTCGAAGGCATATTATTGTGCGCTGGGTGAGGCTCGAACCCGAGACCTCCCGTACGCGTGCACGCAGCTCTACCAACTGAGCTACGTGTCTAACCCGTCATATATCCGATTTTAATTATATATATATATTAATTAGAGTTAAACAGAAATCCTTTTATTTTAAAAACGAATTAAATCACAAAACCGGTGCGCTCCACAGGTCTCGAACCCGGGACCTGTGGGTTAGCGGACACACACTCCACCGCTGGACTGTGTGTCTCACTTGGTTATAAACTCGGTTATCAATATACTTAACATATACTTAAGGCGACTCCGGTACAGCTTGCTGAAAAAAGAATTTTTATCAAGGCGGCGTGTGTGAAACCGGAATCGAACTCGTGACCTTAGCGTTAAAAGTGCACACAGTCCACCGCTGGACTGTGTGTCTAACCCGGTAAATAACTTGATTTTAATTATACTTAACCATTACTGAAACGTCGTCTTCTTCACTGGTTTTTAACCGGAAGTGACGACTGACTGGTTCGAAAAGTTGATTCAAGATCCTTTAGTGTTTTATGATCAATTACAGTCGAGATAAAAGTAAAAAGGGAAGGAATTAGGCGTGAAAAGTACCGGCTGGTTTTACTCTGTTTTCCGGCAGAACTCCGGCGACAGCAATTTTTTCCGGCGACAGTATCTTGCAGCAGAGAGTCCTCCGAAAGCTTACAAAGGGTGTGGGTGACTTCGGTAAAGGTTTAGGGGGTTCAGTAAAGCTCAGAGATTACTGATACGGTTTTCCGGCGAAGTATAAGATATTTCCGGCGAGTGAGTTTTCGCCGAGAAAAGGTGCGATTTGAGTGTGAAAGGTTTCTGGCGAGTTGTGGGTGTATTTATAGGGTAGTAACGAGATGAATGGGGTCTGAATTCGGTCTTAATTCGAAGTCAGCCGTTCTCCGGCGGTTATGGCTGATGTCGCGGGTTCAGACGTCGGTTATAACCGTTGTGAGAGTTAATTCTACGGTTACTTTGAGCGGAAACTTAATTTAACGGCGAAGTCGTCGGGATTTCCGACGACTGCTGTTTGGGCGCAATTTACTGAAATTGATTTCCGAACTTTAATATTTGAATTAAATGTTTCCTGTATTTATCAGAAAATCAAAGCGGCGGAGCGGTTGTTCGGCTGAGTGATAAGTGTTTGGTTTGAACCGGTACAGACCCGAGTTCGAAACCCGGCATGATCAAAACATTTTTATTTTGTTATTTTTATCAGTTTTTCAAAAACTAAATATATATCCCCGCATAATAATTGATTACGGATCGTTTAAAATTATTTTGGGCATTTAATTCGCAACGAAAAATTTGACTGACTGTTCGGTTGATAAACGGAGCGGGTTTGGTAAATCCGTTTTTGACGGATGTTACAAAATATCCCTCTCTTATGCATTATGTAGTATAGATCTATATACGTATAATTGAAATGTATAAGACTACTGGAAACTTAAATTATATAACTCTCTTTATTGTCACATTGTGATGTAACCATATGTTTACGGGGATATGATGTATATGATAATTCTATTATGCTTATCTAGATTCCCTCCACGTGTAAAATCCCAATCTATATCAAAGAGCGCTATTTACATATTAAACATAAATGATAATCTAAAGCTTAGAATTACAATTAGATAAAAGATTGGGAAGATATAACTATACGAGAAAACTAAGGGTAGAAACTAGGTTTACTTTTCATAAAATATAATTACAAAATGTATAATAACGAGACTCTCGTTATTCATAGGAAATATTATAGTACATTATCGGTTGCGATAACTAGATAAAAAGAATATAAAATATAATTATATATCAATCTTGATTCAACCCGCATCTCTGGTGGGTCCTTCACCTGCACTTTATAGCATCCTAGACTACAACAAAGAGCACACTAAAACGTTGATGATTTTGGTTGAGGCACGTGTTCAACACGCTTCCCTTAAAACAAATTTCGCGCCTCTACTAAAGACGACGCGACTGTTTCTCAGGGTACAACAGCCGAAGCAGTATGTACTGCCGAAGATGGCTCACGCGCCCGAGGCTACACCGGGTAATTGTAGTGTTTGAACTTATGAAACAAATAAGGATGTGATGGTGGTGGAAAACAAGTAGAGAGTACTCCTCTCTCTAGTTGGTCTTTAAGTGTTCATCCTCATTCTAGTATTCTTTTTGTATCAAGCAAATCCATTTTCTTATATACACAAAAAGAAGCACATAGCCTACTAATTGTACATAAGTTAAGAATTAGTAAAAGGTTTCACTTGATTAGTCACTTAATTAGAGACTTAAAAACTCTAATAAAACTAATTAAATGTTATAAGAAGCTCTACTCAAGAGTTTCTCTTTTATTCACCACATGAAGATTCTAATTAATATTTATAATTTTATTAAATTATAAATATATTAAATATCCATTCACCAAATTTCTAACAATCCCCCACATGAATGGATACCGTTCAAAACACATAAAATTTCCAATGGAATCTCGACAGTTGAGTTTTACATATGATAGGTAGGTGTTACCCTTTGAACCTTCGCTCATGAAATGCACTTAGCCCATTAGCTCTGAGTAGACATCGTTGTCTTTGAACTCGTCTACCGTTTGTGTAGACGACAATACACTTCACACAAGACTCTCCTTAGCCGGGTCATCTCCTCATAGTCGTGTCCAATAATGGTCGTGGAACACTTTCCTGGTTCTGCGAGAGCTCTAGGAAGTGAGCCCTCAATTCCATTCGAAGCGACCCCACTTCTCTCTAACATAGGTGATTCTCCTTAGATCATTAAAAGCATTGTGGTTATCGTGATTTATCCAAATCATTTACCACATATTATGCTTAGCCTCACTCTTTGTCACTGAATATCATAGGAATAGACTAGGACGTATTTAAACATCCTTTTATACTTTGGGGTATGTATAACCATATATACTAGCTTATGCATATCATTTATGCCCCCACAGTGACCATCCTTAGGCATATGAGTTAGTTGTCCTATTAAACTTATATCTTAGGATCTCCAGTCAACTAAGTTAGGTTTCCTTCACATACCCTTTTTCATGGGCTTTAGTCTAATTCCACAACTTGATCTCTAACCACAGGTTGTTGGATCCATAACATTATCTTTGACTTTGTCTAGTCACAGCAAACAACTTTAGTTATTTGAGATTAGTTGTCATGATGTGTTCTTAACTTGCAAGTTAATTTGCCTATTGTCAACTTCTAATACTATAACCTCAGTGGCCATCTGAATCTGGTTATAATATATGTCTTTCTAAGATAAAGATATCATTTAAGGCAAACACATCTCCATTATGCACTACGACCTTTGTGTCATCCACTTAGTCGTCTGTTTGCAATGCTAGATTGGATTACAGAATCCTTATTGCCAAACTTTTATGATACAAATGCAAGATACTCCCACATTTAAGTGTTATAGGATATCATCCAGATGGGGTAATGAAAACCATTTCTACATACCCTTGTAGGGTTGTTTCTAAATGGATCCACCCCCACATTTCTTGCCATTTGATCAACATTTCTGTAACTTCACTTATAACGACATTTATACACAATGATTGAACAAGATCAACCTCATTGTATCAATGAAATCAGCTCATATTGCATTAGCTTACATAAGCTTCCGAGCTGACCAAAGCTAACACATCCCATTGTCATAAGTTTGTCACCAACTTAGAATAATTCTAATTTAACATCTAAAATAAGCCTAGATAATGAGTTCTCGTCATTAGCTTTTCGAACAAACTCTTCAAAAGTTTCATGTCTTTTCCTTATAATGAATGAAAATTCTCCCTTAACTTGTCAGTACACAAATTCTTTTTGTGTTCATAAACATTTGAATGTTTAGAGTTAATTAGTCCCCGTAAGACCCATAATTAACCAAGTACTAGTCTAGCATGCTTTAGACTACAATACTTTAACATGTGAACAAAAGATGCATCATTCTGATTCTTCACAGCCCTAAGGATATCATAATATCACTTTGTAATATTCATCCCTTGTTAATAGAAAATAATGAGACTTGTTCATAATCCTAAAACATCAATATTTAGGAAGGTCTCACAAATTATTGTATATACCACATAGCTAATTTTTATCATTTAATTAAGGAATATAATTTGTTTCCCTTGATCTCCAACGTTTTACCATTGACTCATAAGAACTTAAACATAAGTCTTAATCCAAGTCACTTAGCGAGCACATTCATCACCGACAAGATGAATGTTCCTCGTCTACAATCACTATTATGTGTGAGATAGAGTCAACTAGATCGACACTCAACAACATGGCATTCATAATTTTGCCATAAGTGATTTGTACACATCTATTGTTATTCATTAGGAGATATATATACTTAGGATGCTCTCCCAAACGAATATAAAATCTCCATATAGTTCTAAAATAATCAAGTGGTAGACGTATCTACGTATAGATCACTCGAAACAAATCTCGCAAGATTTATCAAAGGTATACAATAACATATAGTACTTTTTCTTTCATATGTTAGAATTCACACTTGTGAATTTTCCAGTCACTTCTAACGAAGTATATCGGCATGGATCTCGTTTGTGTATTTCATCTCAATACACTAAGTACGTTCTTTCATTATTCTCTCATGATGTGGTTATACATTTGATGTTTCGTCTTTGACTTTCAGTTAACGCAACAACCCTCAAGTTGTTTATGTCCAAATACATTCATGTGCTATACGTTTAAAACCATATTCTTTTAAACAATGTATAGTTGATGTTATAATTACTTTCCACAAAAATAATTTATACGTCACAAACATTAGTGATTTATTTCTTTGTAAAAAATTGCATGTGTTATCCGAAGATATTGAACACAAAACAATAAAATACATTGGAAACTAAATCATAAGTGCCAAACACCTTTGAAATTTAAATGAAAGCATAGACGATATGTAGACATCAAATATCAAAGTGCTTATATTTTCAACACTTTATAATTTGACCGAAATCTTCTCAAAGATATCGTCCCATGGCATGTCTTGAGGTACTCCCTCAATAAGACTCCATGCACTTGTAAGTATAAGTTCCCCATTTCATCATGAAACTTTAAACTTGGACAATTTTGCTCAAAACAACACCAAGTTATTATAAAGACTACATTTAAATAGTAAATTTGAACAATTAAATTTGTTCACAACAACACCAAGTTGTTTTCCATCAAATAATATGCATGAGATTGTTACTTTGTTCAACATATGCTACTTCTAGCAAGAGTAGCAATCATTTGAATTCTCAAAACTGTGCTAAACTTCCTTTTAAAAATCATTTTAAAATATTTCATTAGTATTGCAAAGTACAATATTCATAATATCAATTGGAATTTATGATAATATAAATCAAAACCCAAAATATCAAACGGTTTATATTGTTTAGTTTTACTACGCATGTACTAAACGTTTTCTAACACGTATGTTAAAAAAATGTTATAACGGGCACATTACTGAAACGAACGTTTACATAAAATGTTTTTCAAGGATAAAGTTTATAAACCATTTCTCGTCATTTTTAATTCACACATAGGCAATTAAATGTTTATATAAAACATTTTCATTCATTGCCATAGCCATATACAATGTACAATCTCTACCATTGTATTTGTGATACACATTTTCTAAGACACGTGTTAGAAAATTGAAGTCATTTTTTTATATATAAAACATGACCATTTGGATTTAGAAATTACAAACTAAAATTGATGATAAATCCCACATAACTACACCATCACTTTATGGTGATTTAATTTTTGTGTTTTTACTCTTGTAGTTTTCCAATCTCATTAAGTTAGGCACATAGCCTACTTTAATACAAGAGACATGAGGTGAAAAGAGTCTCACTTAATTAGAGATTTTATTAGAGACATAAACTCTTTTAAAAATTAATAAATTGACATAAAACCCTACTTAAGAGTTTATCTTCCATATGAAGAGTCTAGTAAATAATTATAATCTCATTAAATTTATATAAATAACAAAACCATCACTTTATGGTGATTTAATTCTTGAAATCAATCAAACATCAATTTCAATGTATGAACTTTTATTTCTAAACCATACAAAGCATAATATAAATGTTTATATTCATTAAAATCAATATTATAACAAATTACTTATATAAAATGTTTACATAAAACATTTCAAAGCATTTGTATTTTAACCATTTTTAACAATCATGTTAAAATGGAAAAAAATTCTAACGCGCACGCTAGCAATATTAATGTTAACTCGACTTGCTATAAACACAATATGGTTCAAATAAATAAGTCATTTCCAATACACATGTTAGAAATAAACAAAAAAAAAGCTTCCAAACGAACCGCTTTTCATAAACGTTTCTAACACACATGTTAGAAATAAATGATTACAAAAATCATTATAAGGCTTATTAGTTTATATAAAATAGACTTATTAATAACACTCAATTTTTTTGAACCATATTATATAAATAATATGAAAATTTCAAACAAGCATGTTAGAACATGAAACATTTACAAAAAACGTATTGATAATAAAAATAAAGCCGGTCTAACGCACATGTTAGAAAATTTAACGTTTACAAAAACGTATGGTTTACACTAATAAATCCGATCTAACAAAAGTTAGAAAAGATTAACAATTCCAAAATCGTTTCAAAAACCAAACGGTTGAACCAAAACTATTCGTTTTGTACCACAGTATAGGATTTAAGATTGTATCTCAATCTCAAGAAATCCAAACACAACAAGTTGTACTATATACATATTTCCCAAAGAAATATTTATAAGATCATGATATCTAAAAATATTTTATTTATTTATTTTTTTATTATAAATCTTTTCATGAACCCAAAATCCTTATAAATAAGGTTTTAAGATTGTAGCAACAATCTCTCGAAATCTGTTTTAAATTTGTAGAAACTAGGTTCACTTTTTATAAAATATAATTACAAAATATATATTAACGAGACTCTCGTTATTCATAGGAAATATCATAGTATAATATCGGTTGCGATAACTAGATAAAAAGAATATAAAATATAATTATATATATCAATCTTGATTCAAGCCGCATCTCTGGTGGGTCCTTCACCTGCACTTTATAGCATCCTAGACTGCAACAAAGAGCACAATAAAACGTTGACGATTTTGGTTGAGCCACGTGTTCAACACTTCCCTTAAAACAGATTTCGCGCCTCTACTAAAGACAACGCGACTGTTTCCCAGAGTACAACAGCCGAAGCAGTATGTACTGCCGAAGATGGCTCACGCGCCCGAGGTTACACCGGGTAATTGTAGTGTTTGAACTTATGGAACAAATAAGGATGTGATGGTGGTGGAAAACAAGTAGAGAGTACTCCTCTCTCTAGTTGGTCTTCAAGTGTTCATCCTCCTAATATTCTTTTTGTATCAAGCAATACCATTTCCTCATAACAAAAAAGAAGCACATAGCCTATAATTGTACACAAGTAAGGATTAGTGAAATGTTTTACTTAATTAGAGACTTAAAAACTCTAATAAAACTAATTAAATTCAAAAAGCTCTACTCAAGATTTTTCTTTATTCACCACATAAAGATTCTAATTAAATATTTATAATTTTATTAATTATAAATATATTAAATATCTGTTCACCAAATTTCTAACACAATCAACATGATGTAAAAGCATTCAAACACTAAGAATCGAAACCTCAATTCCGCTGAAATATTTTTTAATCGCAATATTTGTATTAAATCAAGCGCAAATGTATAAATTTATTCGATTAGTATTAGCAAAGTGAGTACTCAATCTACACATGTTGAATTGAGCACTTAAAATACAATATAAGAATAAATGACACATTTGGTGTATTGAGAAAAGCTCTTGCACTCATACTTAGAAAGTTAAATAAATTAAATTGATTAATCTTATCCTAGAGTTTTACCACATTTTCAGTATGTACAAAACACAGTTAAACAATCTTAGATCAAATCATCATAGTGTGTTCATTCAACCCTAGTTACACCAAATGACATTATTGATGTATATTTTGTCAATCGCTCATATGTTTCTTCCTTGAACGGACCTAGGAAAGTTCAATTTATCTGTGACTAAGTTTGCTAAACATGCCCTATTGTCTCTAGTACCCATTATACAATAAACAACACAAAGTGAGGCTATTGACTTTTACAATAATTCAACAAAAATTTGGGTGTTCCAATTGGTTATCTTATCCCTCTTATTACTTTTATCCTACACCTAATCCGTGAACTAAAACATAATCACTCACGTTGTTGTCACATGGCCACAGTACTATTGTATGAAACTAATAAAACACAATTAAGGTTATCGATAATCGGGATGGATCAGCTATAAAAAAAATAACGAACTTGGGCAAAATGGCCGTCCTTGTACCAAACACAGTTAAACTCATAGCGCTGATAGTAGTTTTGTATAGAATTTTTAGGTGTATGTTTTTAACCTTGGGTTTTATAATTTTTTAGATATATGTTTTCGACCATCCGATCGAAATCTCAAGCTTTCTACTGTAAAAATTTAATTATGTCTTTTACAACTTATTTTCAGATTCGAGTCTTTGACATAATAAGTCAGGGGTGATCGACTATTGAATTTAGTAAATTACTAATTATGCCTTTATACTAAATTCAAATTATGTCCTTAGGGCAAAGAATCATTGTCCAACCTGACCCATAGCGAATGGTAGTCGGGCATTATGGTTTTCATCAAGCCATTACATTTATATTAAAATTTATATTTTTTATTCGAATTAAAAGCGAAATTTTCCAACAAAACTATTTCATATCCCAACACCAAAATGTTGTATCATGACATTTAAGTAACGTTTTTATTTTTTTCTAAAGGCCCAATCCTATGTGTTCCATGCTTTTCACTCGTATCATTGTAAATAAGTTGGTTCAACAAAAGTTATGAGTGAATTCCGTTTAGATTTTAAAATAAAAGATATGTTGATTAATTTAAATATAAAACGTGCATAAACAAATATGAGCAAAGTGATATGTAAATATTCACAAACCACTAGCCTTAGCAATGTACAACATGAGCATGATAATGATAACTGTAGATCAGGCTCAATCAAACGAAGCCGATCTGATTAGGCAAAAGCGATGCATCAACCCCTAACAGGAGCTGATGGCTGATTGTAATGCATGACTGAAATGAGAAAATAAATGAATGAGCAGTGAGATAAGGCTCAATCAAACGAGCCGAATCTGATGAGGCACGCGATGCTTCACTGAATCCACGGGAACTGATGGCCCAGTGTTGACAGCTTAACTGAATGAGAAATATAACCACAAATAACAATAAACAAAATATCACATAGCACCTAATTCAATAATGGTAGTTGCGCAATGTTTGAATAATGATTATAATAAACGACACAGATACACCCCAAAACATGTATTAAAAGAGGAAATTTGTAAGAATTCACTCACAGTGGGTGTGTTTCTTGGATTGATGACGAACGCGCACGATTTAAAGTTCAACCGACGAGAGAAACTAACCTAAAAAATCACGTAATAATTCGATAATTATATAAATTTTATTTGAAATTAATATATCTAATTAATGCCTTTTTTTAGATTTTTAGACCTATTTTATTGTATTTATTACAATTTTTAAACTTGAAAAGTCTTATTTTTAAGAATTTTAAAGGATTTTTAAATAAAAATATAAAGAAAATAGTTATAAAAAATATACCCTTTACAGGGTTAACCGGTCGGACCGGGTTTGACTTTGGATTATTGGCATCGTGTGAGGTTCGAACTTGTGACCTTCCGTATACGTGCACGCAGCTCTACCAACTGAGCTATGTGTCTAACCCAAATAATCTTGATTTTAATTTTATATATATAAAAACTCAACTAAATCAGAATTTCATTTATTTAAAAAGGGTTGGAAATTCATCGAACCGCTGCATGGAACAGTGTCGAACCCGCGCCCATACGGTATAATGCACACAGCCCTACCAACTGGGCTGTGTGGCTAACCCAGAATATTTTCAATTTTTATTAATTATATATACTTATTAACTATTAATATATTAGAGTAATTAAAAACTTTGGTTTAATTAGGAGATAGGTAGCGTGTTGAGGTTCGAACCCGGGACCTATGCTTTATCTTTGCACACAGTCCACCACTGGTCTGTGTATCTAACCCGGTTTTATAACCGATTTTAATTATACATATACACTATCCGACTTCATCTTCTTTATGATAAAAACCCAGATCACCAAAATCGACTATTAATCCAATTTATACATATTGGATTAACTAATTTATTATACTAAACATGAACAAAAGAATATTAGAGGATTTAAGTATTTGTACTGAAACAGAAGGGTATTATGATTTCTTTGGTTGAATTCCGGCGAAGACACAATTCCGGCTAAGAGAAAATTGAGAGTAGAGAGCTTCGGAATGTTTTAGGGAAGTGTTTGAGACTGAGCGAGTTCAACAAAGGCCTTATGATCACTATTTATAGCTGAGTGTAGGTTCAATTTCAGAATTCGGTTACAACCGATTTTAAATGATTTTGGTCAAACATTTATTGTCACCATGGTTTGTAACCGAAATTTAGTCATAGAACATGATTACAGGTCGGTTTTTCTTTGATTTAATCTGAAGAAAAACAACAATTGAATGAGGATTTGAGAGTTACAGACGTTGATTCTGGGCGAGTAATTTTGAACAGATTTTAATGATTTGTGTTAGTATAAGAGTAATTTGTTTCGAGATAACTTCAGATGTGTGTGTGCAGCTCAGTGGTGTTTTTGTGTGTGTGAATTCATTGGGGACCCGGGTTCGAAACCCGGTTACCCCTTTATATTTATTTTTATCATTTTACTTTATTCATTAATATTATTTTTTAGTTTTTTTAATATTTTAACTCTTTTAATTTATTTATTAATTCCGAAAATTTTATATAACGAATTTGAACGATTAACATCAATTCGTAACGAAACCTCATATCGTATATTTGAATTATTTAAACGAAGTGGGTTTTAGAACCCGTTTTACAATTAATGTTACAGTATCCCTACTTTTAGAAATTTCGTCCCGAAATTTAAGTAGTGTTAGATTTGTCTTGAAAGAAGTGAGCGTATTCTACGAAATGCATCGATTCATAAATCTGAATATCTTTTAATAGTAGAAGGGGGTCTGATGCTTGGATTTGACGTTTACATAACCAGAGAAGGATTTGATTGAGGCGGTAACGTTCCTAGTAAGGGTTGTATTCCCTGCTACAGGAATCACTTTTTGATGCCTGAAGTGTAGAAAAGAGTTGTAACACGGAGATGGCTAACTGGATATGGTCTCATGATAAAAAGTTTTGGGAAAATCGAAGCGTCGAACAGATAAAGTTATATCACAAAACGAAATCTTCAACCACATCGCTATCCAATTTAAGATTTACACTACCTATACGGAACTTCTCATAACCGACTAACAATGCTTTTGATTATTTGACAAGAATACTTATATATAGGAAGTACCAGCGGTGTATCCACCATATCCTTGTCAAATTTTCATTGGCCTTGTCAGTAACACAACAACCAAAGCTTGAGTCTCAAATCTGAGGGTTACAAGACTGAATAATAGCGGTACCTCTCTCGTGTGTTATGAGGAAGTGGTCAGTCTATGAAAAAGTGAGACACAACCCAACTTATTTAATTGATGAGACGAGGTTCGTCGTGATGTATGATGACATAAATTTTAAATCGATAAATGGAGACATGTAATAAAACAACTTGTCATAACGTGATATAAATTGCGTTATTGGCATTTAAAATTTTGATACATTAAATCCCAAATTGAAAACAAAGATATCTTGAATAATCAAATAAGGAAGGAAATTGATAGGAAATATTAAGAATTAATGGTTGGAGCGGGGCCTTGTTTCTTTGTGATGGAAGGCTAGTTTGGTTGTTCGTTTGCACCGTTGTTGACCTCATTTGGGTTTGCGTTGATGTTATAGGCTCTTCCTCTTGCTGGTAGGTGTGCTGGGTTTGCCTGGTTTGCTTGGTTAACTGGGTTCGCTTGAGCTTGAGCATTAATGATATTAACCAACCTCGGGCACGTGTTTCTAAAGTGGGTAGGGTCACCTAATTAAAGCAAGCTCGAATATAAGGAACCATCGGATATTGAGGTTGTTGATAGGGTTGAATCATATTTTGAGCAGGGGGTGGAGCTTAGTTTTGAGGAGTACGACAAGTTTTACTCAGATGACTATAACGCCCACAATTAGCACAAAGTCGGCAGGGTACGGTGGTTTGATGGTGATAATAGCAGGGGTTGCATTGAGGGTGAGGACCAGTGTAAGGTTTCTTGTTTGGGTATGCTGAGTTGGGTGCCACTTGAGTGATTGGGATAGCTTGAAGGGGTATGGCTTGTGGAGCTGGTTGACAGTTTGAGTGACAACAAAATTTTGCCCGTCTCATTTTCTCTTGATAATGAATTGAGAAGGGGATTCAGTTTAGGTTGGATTAGGGATTTCGGTTGATGTTTTGCTACTTGCATCCTCCTTCGTCTCGTCCTTGAAATCCCCATTCCTGATATGATTTTCAGTGAGTTCAGTAGGTAGCTCCATTGCTGCTTCCAAGGTTGTAGGCACGATACTCATCACAAGATCTTGAATCTTCGAAGGTAGACCCCGAATGTAATGCTCGTTAGTCCGTAGAGGGGAGTGAACAAATTTGGAACCATTTGGTTCAACTCAAGAAATCTCTTGTTGTAGGTTATATGATCTCCCTCTTTTTGCTTCAAGAAATAGAACTCATCCTCTAGCTTTTTAATTTCGCTTCTTGGGCAGAAGCGTCTTGTCATGAGTTCTCGAAGTTCTTCCCAAGTTAGGGCTACTGCGGCTTCGGCGCCTCTTCTGCCCTTTTCGGCATTCCACCAAGTGAGTGCTACCCCATACAGATGACCAGTAGCATAACGAACCTTACGATCGTTGGGGCAGTCACAATTGAGGAAGGTACTCTCCATCTCTTCGAACCAACAAAGGAGAGCAGTGACCCCTTCAGTTCCTTCGTACTTGGGATGATCACATGAGTTGAAGTGCTTGTAAGTGCACTTGGTGGTGTTTGTGGGAGGGTTGGTAGCATTTTGTCCCTCTTGGTTATTTGGGTCGACAGGGTTTGCGGAAAGAGCTTGTTGAACTAGAATTACGATGTCAGGAATTACGACGGCCATTTATTGGGCTATTTGAGCAGCCATGCGCTCGCCAGATTTTCCTAATCTCCTACCTCTACGAGAGTGCCTAGAAGACATCTACAGGAAATACGTAACAAGATGATGAGTTTGGCGTATAGGTGTCATGTGTCGTGTTTAGAAATCAACATTCACAAAACAAATGAGAAAATAAGTTCACTACATCCGTAGAATGTCTTGGGCCTTGCTCATGTTTGGGCTTCCATATGTCTCCCAGACTTTGGCCTGGGTAGTCATGTGGGCCCCCATGACTACTGGGCTTTGTAGGGTTCACATTGGTGTTGGCCTATTAACACTCGCACTACCCGAATGAAAATAGTAAAATATGATTGCGAGATTTAAGGTCAGAGGGTGTCCAGGTGTAGACACAAGGACAACTCAAGGTGGGGTTAGTTCACACGACGTTTGGTGTGGCATGCTTTGGCCTAATAGGTCCTTTGTACTCTCATCGTTAGTCCCCAGGTAGGCAAACTGGTCCATTATATTGGATTTATACGAATGCCAATCCTAGACAGGACGTTTCGACTACCGGTACTCATACCCTTCCAGTTACTACATTCCCGTCGTAGAATTTACTTTGATGAGATTGAAAAATAAAAACATCATAAAATCATTGAGAAAGAAAACATGATAAATGTTCAAATATGTGGAAATTGAAACGTGTGTGTTTGCGTAAGCATGATATGTTAATAATACGTAAGCCACAATAAATATCACACAACAACATTTAGTAGTGAGAGTGCTTGCATGCATTTGTGTGTGAAATAAATATGAAACAAATAAATATCATGAGTTTGCATGTAACCAATTAACACATAAGCAATTAAAATCTAATCAACTATAGTATAGGCTCTAAGGGTCTAATAACCTATCATATATCCCTATAGTCAAAAGCTCTGATACCAATCTGTCACACCCTGACCCGCAATAGAAATGGTAGTCGGGGCATGATTGGTTTTTCATCAAAGCTCATGACATTTACTATTATAAAATTTCATATTTTTTTATTCCAAATTAAAAGGAAAATTTTCCAACAAACACATATATCATACAAGCACAAAATGTTCTAATCATGACATTTAAGTAACTTTTTATTTTTATTCTAAGCCCAATCCTATGTGTTCCATGCTTCAACCTTTTCACCTGTATCATGTGTAAAAATAGAGGTTTGGGTCAATAAAAGTTGACGAGTGAATTCCGTTTAAATATTTGAAAGAAAAGATATGTTGATTAATTTAAATATAAAAATGTGCATAAACCAAATATGAGCAAACGTATATGTAAACTATTCACAAACCACATAAGCACTTAGCAATGTACACATGAGCATGATAAATGATAACTGTGAGATCAAGGCTTAATCAAACAGAGCCGATCTGATGAGGCACGCGATGCTCTAGCCGTCTATACAGGGAGCTGATGAGCCTGATGTGAATGCATGACTGAAATGAGAAAAATAAATGATGAGCTGTGAGATCAAGGCTCAATCAAACGGAGCCGATCTGATGAGGCACGCAATGCTATACTCGTATCCAACAAGGAACTGATGGGCCTAGTGTGACAGCTTGACTGAAATGAGAAAGTATAACCACAAATAACAATAAACAAAATATCACATAGCACCTTAATTCATATAATGGTAGTTGCACAAATGTTTGAATAAAGGATTTAAATAAAACGACACATGATACACCCCAAAACATGAATAAAAAGAGGAAGTTTGTAAGAATTCACTCACAGTGGGTGCGTTTCTTTGATTGATGACGAACGCGCACTGTTTAAAGTTCAACCGACGAGAGAAACTAACCAAAATAATCACGTAATAATTCGATAATTATATAACTATTATTTGAAATTAATATCTCTAATTAATGCCTTTTATTAGATTTTTAGATCTATTTTTATAGTATTTATTACAATTTTTAAACTTGAAAAGTCTTATTTTTAAGTATTTTAAAGGATTTTTTAAATAAGAATATAAAGAAAATAGTTATAAAAAATATACCCTTTACAGGGTTGACCGGTCGGACCGGGTTTGACTTTGGATTATTGGCATCGTGTGAGGTTCAAACTTGTGACCTCCCGTATACGTGCACGCAGCTCTACCAACTGAGCTACGTGTCTAACTCAAATAATCTTGATTTTAATTTTATATATATACAAACTCAGTTAAGTCAGAATTTCATTTATTTAAAAAAGCTTTTGGAAATTCATCGAACCGCTGCATGGAACAGTGTCGAACCCGCGCCCATACGGTATAATGCACGCAGCCCTACCAACTGGGTTGTGTGGCTAACCCAGAATATCTTCAATTTATAATAATTATATATACTTACTAACTATTAATATATTAGAGTATTTAAAAACTTTGGTTTAATTAGGAGATATGCAGCGTGTTGAGGTTTGAACCCGAGACCTATGCTTTATCTTTGCACACAGTCCACCACTGGACTGTGTATCTAACCCGGTTTTATGACCGTTTTTAATTATACATATACACTATCCGACTTCATCTTCTTTATGATAAAAACCCATATCACCAAATCGACTGTTAATCCAATTTATACATATTGGATTAACTAATTTATTATACTAAACATGAACAAAAGAATATTAGAGGATTTAAGTATTTGTACTGAAACAGAAGGGTATTATGATTTCTCCGGTTGAATTCCGGCGAAGAGAAAATTGAGAGCAGAGAGCTTCGGAATGTTTTAGGGAAGTGTTTTGAGACTGAGCGAGTTCAACAAAGGCCTTATGATCACTATTTATAGGTGAGTGTAGGTTCAATTTCAGAATTCGGTTACAACTGATTTTAAATGATTTTGGTCAAACATTTATTGTCACCATGGTTTGTAACCGAAATTTAGTCATAGAACATGATTACAGGTCGGTTTTTTTTTGATTTAATCTGAAGAAAAACAACAATTGAATCAGGATTTGAGAGTTACAGACGTTGATTCTGGGCGGGTAATTTTGAACAGATTTTAATGATTTGTGTTAGTATAAGAGTTATTTGTTTCGAGATAACTTCAGATGTGTGTGCGCAACTCAGTGGTGTTTTGTGTGTGTGAATTCATTGGGGACCCGGGTTCGAAACCCGGTTACCCCTTTATATTTATTTTTATCATTTTACTTTATTCATTAATATTATTTTTTAGTTTTTTTTTGATATTTTAACTCTTTTAATTTATTTATTAATTACGGAAATTTTATATAACGAATTTGAACGATTAACATCAATTTGTAACGAAACCTCATATCATATATTGAATTATTTAAACGAAGCGGCTTTCAGAACCCGTTTTACAATGAATGTTACAATCATTTTACCTTAAACTTAATTAAAAGTTAACTCGGTTAGCTTAAAGGACAAACGGCGTGCACAAATTAATTATAAAGGACATTTTGCATTCTTTTTTATTACAAGGGACAAAGAGTGCAATTTGGTATATTAATAAAGGACAATTTGTGTAGTTTTAATTTTTTTAGGAATGACTGTGCAATTAATATTTGATCCTTCCTCTTCATCACGAGTCCTTCAACTCTTAGTCTCTCGAACTTTTGGTTGGAACTGTCAATGTTTTATAAAACCGCTATTTTAATTGTATCGGGTAACACTCAGAAATGGTTCAACCGGTTGAACTGGATTGTATTGGACGGTTCAACCATGTAGACTAGTTAACTCTATAATCCATAAAATATAATTTCAACTCAAAAAATAATCTAGAACTACATCATTCCATAATAATTTTATTTTTTAAAAAGTTAATCCATAATCAAAAAATTATCCATAAGTTCATGATTAAATACTCATTATATATCAATTAGCAAACACTATAACAATTAACAACATGAATGATTGAACAAAAGTTAAAAGAAAGTACATCTGGATGATCGGTTGAAGAATTTAATTTGAAAAGCCCAATGATTTTCTATCTTTGAGTGAGGAGGAAGTTTAATCGATGTGGATTGTCAATTGTGGGCACTTAGTTTTACACTTTAACTAAGACGGTAAATAGTCACCTTTTTAGGCATCTAAAAATTAAAATTTCAAAATTTTGACGTTTGACCCGGTATGAACCGGTATACCGGTTTAAACCGGTATAACCCAATTTATCGGCGGTACAACTTCTTTGGCGTTTCCTTAGTTTACCGGTATGATTCGTGCCAGCCAAACATCCGGCATCCGGTTTAACCAGTTCAACCGGCCGGTTTAAACTGGATTTTAAAACATTGGGAAATGTGTGCCATTTAGAAATCCTTTACAAACAAATGTGTGATATCATATTATATTACCAGGTGTTAGGATTCTAAGCAAACGTAAGAAATTATAAAAGGGCCCCAACTTAGAATCTATTTTAAGTTCTCAAAAGGGTTAAACCATATGTGTGGTCGTTACTGTGCGAATAAGATCGATCAAGTATGTATAGAATATGTAGTTGTAAGTGTGTTTAAACGTATTTAACACTCAAGTGTATGAGAGATACTCTGACTAAGTGCCAAACGATTGAATGTGTCAAGCGTATGAGACATACGTTTGAGCATATCAAGCGAATGAGCCATACGAGTGAAGCTACCAATCGTATGGGTCATGGCCTATAAATATGAGTGTCATGCGTTTGAACTAGAAAAGTTTTCATTTTGGAGAAATCACACTTGATGTCTCCCAAATCTCAAAGATGTAACTCTTACGATATTAAATAAAATCTGTGATGACAACATTATGTTACTGAAAACGTTAAACATTCGCATTTGGGCTACAACGTCAAATTTTCTACATTTGAAGCTGAAGTGTCAAATTATCCTTTGCAGCTAAAGTTTCAAGAGACGTTATTTTACCAAGAATGAGGGGGAATAAAATTTTAAAATTTGGTTAATTCTTAGGAAATTCGGGTATGCAACAGTATTCTGGTGTTTGGACTGTTCTAATGATGGTTTGCATAGTGTCTAGATCACTATTTTCCTAATCAAGTATTGTAGTTGGATGAGCAAAACGTTTGTTAGAAAAACAGGATTTCAGATTTTTCGTGAATATTCACTTATGTTATGTTGATCAATATAGTTTTCAAAGTTTCTATCAAATGTCAGTTGGGTTTTGAAGATCTGCAGATTGGGCAGTGACGATCTTGCGCTAAACCGAACATGGATATGGTTAAAGTTGAAATGGAGGAGCTATAGTGATGGTTTCAAGTTTGTTAATGTTCATGAAGATTGAAGTATAGCCAACCAGAGGATCTTGTCAGGAACTGTGCAGATGAATTTTGATTTTGGTAGAGTTCTCGAGATAAAACCAAGACTTGTTGTAGATAGTTGAAAGATCGAGCCTTTATCAATTGTCGATCAATAGAAATGATTGTATTCATTAACGTAAAGCTAGCCTAAGAAAGGTAATGGTAGTCAATCGATCATGGTTTTTTTACTAACTGGATACGAGTAATTTGAGAGGGAAGTTTGATACAGAAGTATCAAGAATTTGATTTTTCTTCAAAAACTCGGATCAATTTTTTTGTAAACCCAAAGCATTAGTTTAGGTGGAATCTGTTGATGCATGTGAGATGACATCAACAAATACGTGATTGAAGTTGCAGCATATTTTGCACAACACTCAAAAACAAAGTTCAAGATTCGAAGGTCAAATTTCGATGGCAACATCCAAAGGGGAATATGTTAATACGTATTTATGTGGTCGTTACTTTGCGAATAGGATAGATCGAGCCTGTAGTAAATATGTAGTTGTAAGTGTGTTTAAACATATGGAACAGTCAAACGTATGAGAGATACGTCTGATAGAGTGCCAAAAGATTAAATGTGTCAAACATATGAGACATTCGTTTGAACATATCAAGCGAATGAGCCATACAAGTTGATTTCTCGCGAAGCTTAAAGATGTAAACTCTATCGGTATTGAATAAAATCTATGATAACAACGGTATTCTGCGAAATTCATAACGAATTAGTTATCTATCCTAAAAAAAATTGTCTTGAATGTATTCAAACACCAATTGTCAGGTTTCACGATCCTAACCTAACTCGTAGTTTTACCAGGACTACCGATCACACCTTTTTTAAAAACAAAATAGCCATATATATGGTAGTGATATGATAAAAAAAGGTTAAAATTGTAAGAAGTGTAAGATCTCACCACAGAGGCACATGTGTCCAAGGAGGGACCTAAGTGAGAAAGGTAGATGCATCCAGAGAGGAATAAAGAAAAGTGCACATGCTTCTCAAAAGCCAAGGAATATGCATATGTAAGTCATATGTCAATCCCTCCATGATTTTTAAACGTCCGTGACTTTTTATACGTTAGTTTCTAAAATAAAAAGAATTATACCCTAAAGTCAAGCACTCTTTATGTTTTAATAAGAGCATAGTATTGCTAAACTTTTGAATTTTTTTTTAAAACCTAGGTGCTTAAAACACAATATACAATAGACTAAATCACAATAGACAACAAACTAAAAACACTATTGATAGCAGACTAAAACAATGTCGACAATAGACAGAAACATAGTGGACAATAGACTAAAAACACCATGGATAACATATCTACAACACATATGTATAAACTTAAAAATAATGGATAGCAGACTAGAAATACCATCGACGAAGTTAAAACATGTGTAGATTAAAGAACAAAATGGACCTATTCATAACACAAATGTGCAAACCAATAACACAATTGACAAACAAAAGTAGAATGATATAAAAAACCTAGTTAACACGTATTTTGTTTATTTTTTTTATAAAATAATATAATATTCATACTAAAAATAAAAAACACCCGTTATTATAGTGTATTTATTTTTTAAATAACAACGTATAGAAGTTATGAATACTTAAAGATGATGGGGGAATATGCATATGGCATAAAAAATCAACAAATGTAGGCTAATCGTTTTATATTATCCCCCACCTTTTTAACCTAATTTGCATGCGACTCTCTTCCCAAACTAATCTCAATCTTCCATATTCAAGATCAATGAACCGTATTTCTCCACACCATTCTCATGATTTCTAGGCTGGGAAGCTGGTGTCGGCGCCAAAGGGGAACGCTGCCCCCCTCTTCGGTTTCGGTGGGCTCGGGAATTCTCCCCCTTTCTCTCCGACTACATTCTCTCTCTCTCTATCTCTCCTTTATTTCTCTCTCTTATGAAGGTTGGTTCGGTGAAGGGAAGGCACCACCCCTTTTGATGGGATGGAGAGGAAGGTGGTGTGTAGTGAAGATGATGTGGAGGATGATGGAGATGATGTGGAGGATGGGGATGATCGGTGGACAAGCAACCACACCCCACAACGTAGCGTTTTATTTTACCCCAACACTATATATTATAGCATAATTTTTTTGGGTGTTACTCTCACTCTTTTTACCCATTTGTTATCCTTTCCCATTGCTTACCTTTTTTTTTCCACAGGACTGTGTGAGCGAAAACAAAACTTACTTTTCAAAGTAATTGAACGCTTGTTATTGTCCCATCACTACCTTGCCAATGGTAAAAAATATACACAAATAAGGTTCATGCAATAATCGCATGGGGGGGGGGGGGGGGGGGGTCGACTATACAAAATAAAAACACTAAGTTGAAGTTTGAGCCTCCTTACTTTTAGTCTCTTGAATTTTCTGTTAGAATTGTGTGGTCTGTCATCATACTACCACATTATTCTAAAAAAATTTAGGATCCGTTTTCGTGCTCAAAAAAGATTGAACAAGTCCTACCCATCGTCGACTCGTTTTAAAAGTTACTGTATCTTATATGTATCGAGTATCGGGAGTGTTTTTGCTCATTATGCAACAAATAATTACTGATACCTTTTATACAGTTTTTATGTACCCAAATATGTCGAGCACATTATGCTTTAAATTCACATTTAGTTTAAAATTTATGTTACTTAGATATGATGCAATGAAGCTACCAGATCTAAATTCAAATCAAGTGCTAAAGGAAGAGGAAATGAGCATGCGAGAAGGGGACCAAGAGTGCTTCCTTTTGGCCTGAAAAGGTTTCATTATTTACTTCATCAATCATCTTCATTATTTCCTTTTCATTTTTTGAAAAAAAGAAGTATAACAATAAATATGATGCATAAAGTTTTAAATATTGCGAGACTGTCGTGATAGAGTGACAGTGAATATTTGATTCAACCCAGAGTGTTATTAGTTGTTAATGATATAAGAACCGTCTTAAAGTTACTTAAATATATATGACCTTTCTAGAGTATGTATTTGGAAATTTTTATTTTGCAAGCGTGATTAAAAAAGTTTCTTTAAATAGAAATATAGAATCTATCGATTTCGGTATATAACAACAATTTATTTTACAAGCCCCTGAGATGTTACCACAATGGAACTTTGGGTAGTGGGTTTTCTATGGAATGATGGCGAGTCTGGTCATCAATAGCATCTGCGTTTGCAAGCGTAGACAGCCTTTTGCCATTGGATTTACCCGAATGATCTGGCTTTTGTTAATTGTTAAAAAGAACTATCATTTTTTTTTTCAAAATACCTAGTTACTTTCTAAGACCAAGAACATCCTTAAAGTGAGTACATTTTCATCATATATATATATACACATACATGTAGGTAAAGATTCCGTACAAATACGGTTATCGTTCAAAATATACGAATGACGTAGAAAGGTAAAAAAGGGCGGTGACATTTTCATAATTATTCTATTAGTAGAGTAATTATAAAAAAAATACTCTAAAAGTGCATCAAAAAACATAAAATTCAAAATTACTATACAAGTGTATCATAATTACTCTACTAGTTCATCAAGATAATCACTCTACTAATAGAATAATTATGAAAATGTCATCGGTTTTTTTTAACTTTTACACGTCATTCGTACATTTTGTACAATAACCGTATTTGGATTTGATATTTTGTATGTTTTGTATCTTTTGTCTACACAGGTAAGCTTATTTTAAAGATATAACTCTGCTCGTACCTGTATCCGTACCCATACCCATACCCATACCCATACTCATATCTATCTAAACTTCATCAATTACTTTTCAAACGGCTAACATTTGGAGAATATATATATTCTTTTTATCATCATGTAATGATATTGTAAAGGTTACCGATATGATTTTGCCACCAAACATCTCAACTGATAGTGTGTACTTCACTTTACAATGAAACATAATTTTATGTGTTTATCGGATTGAATACTATAAATTTTAGTATAAAACTAATAGGAAGGATACCTGAAGCGATTAATGTTGTCCGTATGTTTTTAAGATGTTTTTTGTTTCATCGCTTTTTCACTTATCAATGACCACTAAACTCTTGTTTCCTCGCTATCTATGGCCAAAACACACTACATTCGAGCTTTAAAACTGATTTGACTACGCATCAAATATGCAACGTACTGATTTGTTAGTCAAGTTCATCTAAAGACGTTTCGGTTTGAAGTGTAACTCACAAAGTAGGTATCCTCCCCATCGAACGAAGTTTCTTCACCAAAGAAGACATTTTTACTACAATGATTTTCTAAGTTATTAATTCAAAAAACTTGGTATTGGCAGACAACAAAATAAAGATAAAAAAAGTTACTGGATCAAAGTAAGCATGTTTGCTTTAAGGATTTAAGGTGGGAATCAAATAAAATTGATAGCTGTTTGTTTTAAAAAGGATAGGTTTTGTGGAACCACATATATAATATATATATATATATATATATATATATAGGTAGAGGTTTATGTAAGAAAATATAAAAGTGTGAGAAGGATAAATAAGATTTTGGAGGTGACACGTGTTCCTTTTTATTTTGGTAGTTTAAGGGTATAAGTGTAATATAACTAATAAAATCTAATTATGCAATGAATATATGCAACCGATTTTTGCCAGTTATTGTAGGGATTTTGAATTTGAAGGCATACATCTTATAAAGAAATAAACCCCTAACTTATAAAAACACTACAACATGTATATTGAAGGCATACATCTTATAAAGAACAGAAATATAAAAGAAACAACACCCTAACTCATAAAAACACCACAACAGGTATATTGGAGGCACACATCTTATAAAGAACACCCTAACATTGAATATAACAGAAATAACACCCTAATAAAACAATTTCAAAACACAATACTTTAAACAGAATCAAAACATGAATAACACCCTATATATAACACCAGTCAACACTTTAATCAGAATCAAAACAGAAATAACACCCGAAATATATAAAAACAAAAATAACACCCTAACTCTTTAAAGGCAACATAAACCTACCGAAGACACCAGAAACCACAGTAATGCAATGACCTTTGTCCTCACATTAAATATAACAGGAATAACAGCCTAACTCATAAAAACACTACAGCATGTATATTGAAGGCATACATCTTACGAAGAACAAAAATATAATAGAAATAACACCCTAGAATTAAAACACCATTGTATAAACATAGAAAAACACCATGGACTAAAACATCCAAACGAGACGTAATTTTTTCTTTACATAAGTATATCAATATGGTATTCATATTAAAGATAAAAAAACACTCGTTATTAAGGCGTAATTTAAAAAAAAAAAGAGTTACGTATAAAAAGTTATTAGCGTTTAAAAAAGAAGAGGGGGAACTTGCATGTGCATTAATGTTAGTTTCTTAATTTAAAAATATTAAATTTACCTTTGTACCCTTAATCTAGAAAATTAATTAGTTTAGTCAACACTATTTACAAGATTGCTATCAATATCTCAACCATTAGATTATATATCTAATGGTTTAGATTCTTTCTTATACTTCTCACACTTTTATATTTTCTTACAATAACCTCACCCTATATATATATATATATATATATATATATATATATATATATATATATATATATATTATAATTATATATATTAATTGCAAGTGATCATATATACTAGCTTATTAATAGAAATTTATTTTATCATAATATTATATATATAAATACTAAGTGATCATAGTAATTGGTAATTTTAAGTAGTTTTTTTATTTATTATATTATTATATATATAAATTATATTTTACATATTTTAACTATAATTGTAATTGTAAGTGCTCATGAATAGTAGTTTATTAATAGATAATTAAATTATTAATTAATAATTAATAATTATCTATTAATAAACTACTAAGTAGCTTATTAATAGATAATTATTAATTATTAGTTGATAATTTATTTTTTTTATATATATATATATATATATATATATATATATATATATAAATACTTATTGATCATAATTATTGGTAATTTTGAGTATTTTTTTATTTATTATAATATTAGATATATATAAAATACGGTGTTAGTTTATCAAAAGAAAAAACAATGAAAATAAAGACCGGTGCCAAAACTGATGTTGTCCGTTCGGTTTCGGTCCGGTTCACTACTATAGAGGCACCATATCTGTTATCAAACAGGACAATATAGAAATGAGTACATACCGGTATTGATGTTGTTCGGTTTGGTTTAGCATGTATGGCAGTGAGACAATATCAATTTATCGAAAGTAAAAACAATAAAAATAAATATCGATACCGATGTTGTTCGGTCATTTTCAGTTTGGTTTGGTAATAATAAAATAACTAAACGAACCGATACCGATCAAATTCCAGTCGCAAAGCGCGGGAGAATCTCACTAGTTTATATAAAATTACATCACATTAGCTACAATAAAGTTGTTTCTTTTTAATTTTAATCATCATCATCATCATTATACTCAGTAGATCCCACCAATAATAACGCTAAGGTAGAATCTGAGGAGGGTATGATGTAGATAACCTTACCTCTATCTCGTAGTAATAGAGAGACTGCTTCCAATGAGATCCACTGTTCAATAATAGTTTTGCATCAAGTTTTGGACATAAGACACATAACACTTAGTAATCGGGACAAAAGTTGATTAGTGTATGTATCCCCTTGTCTTTCGACTATCAACGCCACCACATAATGCATGATTATCCGTCTCCCGCTTTTAATGTTATTTCTACAAAATTAGTAAAATAACGTTAGAATTAGTGAAATTTTACTTTGCTCCCGATGACCCAAACATACTTACATTACAGGCGCATACCGCCAGTGAAATGTAAATTTTAGTCATCAAAAGTTTTTCTTTTTTCACATGAAACCTAAGTATTTTTTATTTTATGTTTAAAAATCATATAGGTAATATAAATAATTTATAATTATATACTTAAAATAATTTTTTCTGTGTATTATATATGCCAAACAATTTGTGTATTACTTTTAGAATAATTATAATTTTATCCTATTTACTTTATTAGATTTTTATTAATTATAATAAATTTGGAAATGCTACGGTTTTACTCGAGTTTAATTTAGACATAACTTTTTCGTAATTTGTGAATATATCATGACATGTGTTTTTATCTACATTGTCATGGTTTTATTCGAGTTTAATATATGAAGTGATGTACCGTCGTAACGCGCGGAATATTTTACTACTTTATTTTAAATATATTAATCCTAAGCTGAACACTCTTATAATTTTGTAACTCGAGGACCCGCTTACAAATTTAGCTTAAACATGTTGACAATTTGTTAGCGGCTTAAAAGCATCGTAAACGGGTTAGCAAGTTGATCTTACAAATTAATTCTTACCGTTTATTTTAAATGGTTGACACGTAAACCTGTTTAATAAATGAGAAACACAACAAATCAATACATATTATTTATATATATATATATATATATATATTTGTTAGTAAAAGACCTATTAATATCAATTTTATTTTTATAATAATATATATTTTTTATTATTTTTTTATTTAATATTTTATAATAATTTATTATTTTAATTACTTTTAATAACATATTTTTTTTATATTTTTTATATTTTTTCCTTTCTTAAAACCATATAATTCATTTATCATTTTGTAATAATTCTTTTTTCTTTTTAGAACATATATTAATTTATCAATTAATTTGATACTTTTTAACAATTTACGTGTATAACTTTTTTCTAAAAACTTAAGTACGTAGTTATGATTGATTTTTTCTCTCGACATTTCTTATAAGTTTTGTTAAAAATGAAGTTGTAATTTACGTTTATAACTTTTTTCGAAAAACTTAAGTACGTAGTTGTGCTTGATTTTTTCTCTCAACATTTCGCTATTAGATTTGTTAAAAACGAAGTTGTACTCAAAATAAAGTATTTATTTGGTAAACTAAACCGTTCTATTGGTTGGCTTTCTAAACATGATTTATTTTTAAATCACGTTTGTTTTACATAATCACTAGGTCAGAATCCCGTATATTACACGAGTTGAATAAATATAATTTTATATACTAAATAATAAAAAAATTGTATCTTTAAAAAATCAGTCTATTGCATGGAAATTGAATAAACATATGTATTACATTGGTTGAATAAATATATTATAATCGGTTAACACAAACGGTCATCAAAATATATGTTTTTGAAAAAAATGAACTTGATGTACTAATTACTTATTTCCTATTAGGTTAGAATTTTGTATATTACACAGATTCTACATTTTACTTTTTTTATTTATTATTAGGTTATAAATTTTTGTATTACACGAGGTTAGATCAACGAAAGATTATATGGTTACCAATAAGCGAGAGAACCAAAAAAAAGAGATACTATATATATTTAGTTAAGAAAATAAATATTAAATAATAAGAGATAAACGTAAAATTTAAGTATATTTTTTATAGGAGAGAGAAGCAACATCATTATAATTTGATATCATTATTTAATAAAAGATTAATAATTGAATAATATTATTAATAAATTAAAGGTATAAAATGATACGTGACATTAATTGTAATATTTTATTTGAAGTTAGATTAGATTTAATTATATATAGGTGTTAAATTTTGTGACTTTATCGTGTTCAACTTCACTTATGATGATCTGAGGTTAGAATTTATATGGTTCACTTGATTCTTCTTATATTGTTGGAGGTTAATCACAAAAAACAAATCCTGCTACTTAACATATGTCAAATAATATAAGCTAGCAGTTTAAAATTAATTTTTTATCTTATAGACTTTAAAGTTTAAAACCAATAATAGACTATTTGAACGTGGTTACATAAGCTGTTAGGTCGAATATTGCTAGATGTTTACGTTTGTTGGTGAATCGTGATGGATACAAAATCAATTCGAGCCACCAGGATAATTATGATTTAAATTATGAATACAAAAAATGATATCTAGTTTGAGTAATATAATTTTAAATTTCTTTTTTAAATTAAAATTGATACTTATCTAATAAATAAAATGGGGATAAATGAACAAAAATACATTTTACGAGGGAAAACTCCATAGAAATTACCTTATAGAGCGACATGTGTCCTCTATTTGAGTTATTTTATTATATGTTAGATTTTTTTGGTTTTCGCGGTAACGTGTGACGTAAAAAAACTAGTATGTATTAAATGAATTAGACATGAACCACATTACTTATATGGATCTTTATATTGAGTCTGTGTTATGCTTCCGTTGAAAATGTCACTCAAGAACTCACATTTCCATCTCTCCCCATATTTTTATTTTTTTTCTTTTCAAATACCAATTTCAATCATTTCCAACTTATAAAATTAATACTTTTTTAGACAATCCTTTATTTCTTTCTCATCCTTTTCTTTTAAATTCAAACTCATTTCTAATCTTATACGGATAAAACACATACTAAATTAATATTTGACCTAGCACAAACTTTCATGATGGAGAGGTGGGTCTTTAGTGTAGGATCCTTCATATATTTCTTCTTTATTATATGAAAAAGCAAAAAGGGAGCTACACATTATTGGGACAGGTATTATTCAAAGTATGAAGTTTGATCACACTTTACAAAACATATTTATTTGAAACTCATTTTCTGGAAACTCGTTGAAGTTTTTAAAAATCCAAAAGGCAAAGCAAGAAGCAAAATAGTAACTAGCTAAGTGGTTGAATAATAAAATGATAAAATTAGTTATGTGGGCGGGGTTCTAGTGTTAATAATAAATAAAGCTGGGTGGCTTGGGATTAGGTTACTTGATCCACGATAAAAAAGGATTGAGTATCAACAGGACTAAAAGAGGTTAACGAGGCCCTTCTTTTTAAGTGGGGTTGGAGGTATAGGGTTGAAAATCAAAATCTTTGGAGAAAGGTAGTGGAAGCTTGCCATGGTAAAATCAACCAAAGGAGTTTCCTTCTAAACAGTAACAATACGGGGTGTTGGAAAAATATTGTGAAGTTGATATCTAATATGATGTTAAACGGGAAGGGTTTAAACTGTATGATCTTGGGTAAGGTGGGGAACGGGGAGGATATCCGTTTTTGGTTAGACACTTGGGTGGGCGATCTTCCTTTCATGGAAAGAGAGCCACATTTGTTTGGCTTGGAAGCGTTTAAAATATGTAGGGTTAAAGATAGAATGGAAGAGATCCAAGTAATGGGGGATACATTTGGAATTGGTCTAGACAGCCTGAGACTTATGCTGAGCTTAAAGAATGGGAGGAATGTCAGGAGGTTCTTAACATGGTGATTCTCTAACGGTAAAGATGCGTGGTTCTGGAACGATGGTAATTAGGATGATTTTTTTTGGTTAAGGCAGTAAAAACGGCTTTGATTGAAGATAGGGGGACAAGTCATCTTCCTAATTTCGAATGGTGTAAATGGGTGCCTCTCAAATGTAATATTGTGGCGTGGAGAGTAAGTTGGATAGATTAGCTACGAGAACTAATTTAAGAAAAAAGAATGGATATTTCTTCGAGTATGTGTCCTTTTTCAATGAATTAGAGGAAACGGTTGAAACATCTATTTACGGCGTGTTCGATGGCTAATCGGGTGTGGTCGGCTTTCTGTGTCTGGTGCAACATTCCTTAGATTTATAGTTTCGACTTCAAAGACATTTTGGATATCACAACTTCATTCAATTTGGTAAGAAAGCGAAGAAGATCATTCACGGCTTGGTGATTTTGCTTGTTGGTGCATATGGAAAGGAAGTAACGAGATGGTTTTCAATCAGATTAGACGAAGTCCACAAGATATTACAGGGGAGATAAAGTTGAGAGGTTTTGCGTGGGTCAGAAATAGAACGTCTTGTAATTATATTAGCTGAATAAAGTGGTGTAAATACCCTTGTATTGTTTGCCCTTTGCCTGTTTGGGTCGGGGGCGCTGTTGGTTGTTTGTCCTTTTGCCCGTTTGGGTCGGAGGTTGGTTTAATGAAGTTTACTTTAAAAAAAAACAATTAAGTGGTTGAATTCATTTTAACTTTCAAAAAAAAGATAAAGTGGTTAAATAAATGAATTCTTTTAATTAGAACAAAGCTTTCTTGTTAACCATATGTTGATTAGCTCTGCATTTATTCATTGAAAACCATATGTTGCTAGTCAAAGAAACAAACGACGAAAAGAGGAAGAAGCATTTAGTGTTTTCCGTTTGATTGAGATTAAACATAGTCCAATTTGGTTTGTCTTTCGTAGTGTATTTGTGGGTTTAAAGAGTAAAGAATCAATTATTTGTATGCTATTTGTCTCTGGATAATACTTACGATATTTATCTTGATAATACTTTTATAGCATAAGGTCATTTTTAGATTAAAGTATGGACATGGTTATTCGAAATCTTAATCAAATAATTTAGAAAGCCTAGAACGAATATGTGTGTTTATGATTTGTTTCTAACACCAAAATAGACCAAAGACTCGATTTTATATGCAACAAACCAATACCTTGTTTGAATAAAATGATACAACGATTTGTGACTTAGTATTTCGCTTTGACAGCAAAACATACTCAATTGTTGGTTCTAAGTTTTAACAAGTCCTTTCTAGTATGATTCAAAATTATCATTCTTAACTCCCCTATTCATCATTTGGTTGCTCAACCGATTTTAGCTCCAAAACACTGTTCCTCCAGCTTGCGCAATTGTTTCCTTGTTAGCCCCCCTATTTACAGACCATTCGGAAGTCTGTGGAGCCCTGATTTTGTGTATCTTTTTTTTTCTTGTCTAAACTTTTTTTGAATGTTAACTATTTTACTCAAATGTTTAGATTGATTATTTTATTTAGAATTTATAGAGTGATTATTTAACTTTTCAAGTTTGAAAGTTAATTACTAGTTAAGTTATTTAGATTAAAGTGGTATGGATTGTTTGATTGCCTTATGTTTAGATGGAACTTGTTACTGGTGGTTGAATGGAGTATGACTTTTCAAGTTTAGATGAACTTTGGCTTCATCTTAATTTGCTTTTTGAATTGAAGTTTCTTTCTTGTTTTATATAAGGTTTATATTCTCTTAATTGGATGGATATAATATTAGGTTGTTTGGTGTTTTATAATTTATAGTTTACATTACACAAAATGTACTTTATTTATATATTAAATTATAAAATTTTATCTTTTGTCTTCAAAAGACAAGCATGTGAACTGTCCTTTATTTCTAAATTTGCATGCTTTTTATCCTTTAAGTTAAATGTTATTAACTTTTCAGTGAGTTTTAAGGTAGCATGAGCATTTTGTCGAAATGACGTAATCTAGTATTTATCTATAAAATAAAAATTACTTGAAGCTTTTTTTCTTTTTTTTATTTTTCTTTCTTTTCATTTATTAAATTTATCACTATTGTTTTCTTGATTATTTTAAAATTTTCTTAATGCATTAAGTAACATATTTTTTATAAAGATATATGTTTTTATTAATTTAATTACTTTCATTTATTTGATTAAATTATTTACTTTTATTTTACAAATAACGTACTTTTTCTACCATGTGTTTTACATAAATCATTGGTATGATCGAATTATTTTATTTTGTCACTTTCACAATTATTATATATTATTCGAACGAAATTTACACTAAAATGTGGATAAAAGTATGCAAACCAGTAGCGGTTACGATGGTTGGTTTAAATATAGATAAAAAAACATGCGACAATGTTGTATTTTGAGAGGAGCGTCAGACCTTTTACAACATGGTAAAATAGATCAGTTGCTTTAAAAATGACGTTACAATAATTAAAATTTTTATAGAAAATCATAGTTTAAATGACAATGCTGCAAATGGAGGATTCGTAGGTGCAACATCAGAGAGTTTTGTGCCACGTCAGAGGCGGTTGCACCTACGAACCCTCCGTTAAAAGCGTAGTTATATAAACTATGATATTCTATAGAATCTTAAATTTTGTAACCCCATTTATAAAGCAACTGATTATTTTAGACACGTTATAAAATGTCTGACAATCATCTTAAAATACAACATCGTGGCATTTCTTTTATCTATGTTTAAATCAATTCATTGTAACGAATGACGACTTGCTTATTTTTATCCACATTTTAGGTGTAAGTTGCGTTCGAAGAACATATAATAATTGTGAATGTGATAAAAAAAAACTCAATCACACCAATGGTTTATGTAAAAACATAGTATAAAAAATTACATTATTTGTAAAATAAGAAAAGTAAATAATTTAATTAAACAAATGAAAATAAATAAATTATATAAAAACACATATTTTTTATAAAAAAAATATGTTACTTAATGAATTAAAAAATTTTAAAATAATCGCTTAAATAATAGTGATAAATTTAATAAAATAAAATAAAAACTTAAGTTAATTACAAATTATGTCTTTTATAAATAAATTTCAATTTATGTCCTTTCGACAAAATGGTCATTTTACAAGTTAATTGAAAAGTTAATATCAGTTAGCTCAAAATACAAAGAGCATGCAAAATTTAAAAATAAATGACATTTTACGTGCCTATTAAAGACAAATGACAATATGTGCAATTTAATATATAAATAAATAACATTTTGTGTAATGTACTCTAATTTATAAATGGATATTGTCAACTAATCCAAAAAATGTGTGATCTCAATTATTAGGTTGTGCCAACCATCACTTATCTATGTTTTTCATAATAGAATTCTTTAATTTATTTTGCTTATTCGCATAATTCTTAGGTAGGTTAAATGAGGGTGCTCATTAGTGAATCGAAAAAGAACCGAATTCAAGTAGTTGAAACTAGCGGTGGCAAAGTGGGAAAGTTAAATGGGATTGGTAATGGGTCAAGATGGTTTGAGTTAGGATATGTATAGGTCAGGATGCTATTTTTCTTAAAAAAAGGTTGAAAGGGTGATGGGTCAAGATATTTTAGGTTAGGATGTATTTCAGTTAATATAGGTTTGGGTAAAGATGAGATGAAAAAATAATTAAAAAAATAAAAACCTAAAATAAAAATACAAAAATAATAAAAAATAATATAAATTCTAAAAATAAAAAAAATTAAAAAATTGTAAAAAATAAAAAATACTTAAAAATTATAAAAATTCAAAAAATAAAAAATTCAAAAAAATTAAAATCCAAAAAAATCTAAAAAATGAAAAACAACTAAAAAATAAAAAATGTAAAAAAATTAAAATTTTCTACAAGTAAAAAAATTCTAAAACAAAATTCTAAAAAAATTTAAAAAGTAAAAAAAAACTCTAAAAAGAAAAAAAAACAAAAAAATCAAAACAAATATAAAAATTTCAAAAGATTTGAAAAAGAAAAAAAATCTAAAAACTCAAAAACAACTAATAATAAAAATTTTAAAAAACTCAAAAATTTCTAAAAAGTCAAAAATTTCTAAAAAAAGTTCAAAATATTCTTAAAAATCCTAAAAAATAAAAAAATCTAAAAAATAAAAATTTATAAAAATAAAAAAATGTAAAACTTTCAAAAAACAAAAAAATGAATTTAGATTTTTTTTATTTTACCATTTTTATTATTTAGACTTTTTAACAAATTCTTTTTTATTATAAGTCTTTTTGTTATTTTTTAACAAATTTTTTTATTTTTTAGATTTTTTGATTGTTGATTTTTTTATTTTTTTAATTATTTTTTTTTAGATTTTTTAGGTTTTTTAGATTTTTTACACATTTTCGATTTTATTAGAATTTTTAGGTATTTTATATTTTATAATTTTACATTTTTATTTTTAAGATTTTTTAATTTTTACAAATTTTTATATTTATTTAGATTTTTTCTAATTATTTTTTAATTTTTTTGGATTTTATTAGAATTTTTAAATTTTAAATTTTTTTATTTTTTAGAAATTTTTGATACTTTTTTTTATTTTTAAATTTTTCATTATTTTTAAACGAAGAACGACATGAGAGTACTACAGCGGCGGTTAGTGAAGTTACAGTTGTGAAGAGATATCTACGAGTAGTAATTAGTATAGTCATTTTATTTTATACCCATCATGACCCGTTTGGATTTTATCTTATACCAATCATGACCTACTAATTTTTTATCCACTAATTCATAACCCATCCTAACCTATTGACTAATTTTGTTTAGCTCATCTTGAAATTTAAAATACCCATATAAACCCAAAATGGAATGCATGAACTTGTTGTGCAAGCTCTAGTTGCACTAAAACAAAAAAAAACAAAGAAATTGAATTCAATTTAGCTTTTAGTTTTGATGAAAAGCTTTTTGGTTTTTATATATATTTTTATTTTTTAATCACTTTTTGTTATTGAACTGGATCAGTCTAAAATTGTCATTGGATTCAGCTAAATGATAATACTTAAATAACTATTATTTATTTGGGTAAATTACTCGTTTTGTTCTATATCTTAACACTATTTTTCAGACGGTGTCCTTTGGCGCGAAAATTTACGAGTTTTATACTTAATGTTTTAAAATCTTGCACGTTACATTCTTTAGCCCAACCCATTTAGATGTCCTTGTTAAATTTGGTCACCTATATATATATATAGGATGGGGTTATTGTAAAAAAAGTGTTTTTGTGAGAAGGTAAGAGAGAATCTAAACCATTAGATTTTTAATCTAATGGTTGAGATATTGATGTCAATCTTGTAAATAGTGTTAACTATTAAAATAATTAATTTTCTAGATTAAGGATATAAAGGTAAATTTAATATTTTTAAATTAAGAAACTAACATTAATGCACATGCAAGTTCTCCCATTCTTTTTTAAATGTCAGTAACTTTTTATACGTCACTTTTTTTAAAAAAAATCACAGCATAATAACGAATGTTTTTTTTTTTAATATGAGTACCATATTTATATACTTATGTAGAGAAAAAAATTACGTCTCGCTTGGATGTTTTAGTCCATGGTGTTTTTTCTATGTTCATACAATGGTGTTTAATTGTATTGTGATTCAAGGCGTTGTATTTTACAGTAAAACAAACTTGATTAAATTCAGTTTACAGATGTTCGAAAGTTAGGACAATAGAGAACTACAAAAAAACACTATACAAATCATATACTATGAAAAACACTATATCACCATACTCCTTTAAAATAAAACACCACAGAGATGAACAGAACCCAACACTATATTTGAAATAATAATACTCCTTTAAATAAACATTCTTTGGAAATAAACACATTGTGTAAAAAAAACCACTCCCTACTACCAACGAAAAAATTAAACACCATATATATATAAAACAACATATTCCTTTAAATAAAACACCATATATAATAAAACATCACAATGATAATATGAACAAACCCAACACTAGATATGAAACAATAATATGAACACAACATGTAAATTACAAGTATACCCTTAAACCATTAAAAAGACACCATAAACACCCTACTAAATTCACCATTCACCAGAACCCTCTTAAAAAAGACATCGTAACAACCATGTGAAAGACACCCCTAAAACTCCCCTAACTCATAACACCATACGATAAAAACACCATATATATATATATATATATAAATATATATATATATATATAATATATATAAAAACACCATGCACTCCCATATGTAAGAATAAAACACCACAATGGTAATATGAACACAACATGTGCAACAAACCCACTCCCAACCACCAATGTATGAATTAAACACCATATAAGACTGCTACTATCATTATCAATGATAACAGAAAATAATACCATATTTTTTTAAAACACCAAAACATGCAAAAAATGGTCTGTACAATAAAACCATCATTTAGAAAATAAACACCTGGTGCAAATAACATCTCACATAAACCAAATATACAAATAAAACACCATATACGTATGATACTATCATTATCAAACATAACATAATAGCACCATACTTTCTTTAACCCTCAATCATGACATACCCAATACGAATGTTTGAAACAAAAAAATTGAACAATATAGCTAATTAAGAAAAAATATGGTATTCGCTACCGATCAACAAAAAAAGTAGACATTGATAGAACAAAGAAACACAAGCCACCCTAAATTTCATATCTGGTTCATCGTTATCCATCGATCGAGATATTAATGTATATGGTGTCGAAGATGATCAGTAATCTCATAACCGTGAATGAAAAATGCTCAAGATGCCATAAATAAATTTTCGTTATGATATCGTGTCGAAAATGATCTTTAAATTCAAAAACAAATTAAAATTAAAATTCCCTAAAATAAATGTCAAAAATCGGTTGCAAATATTCATTCCATAATTAGATTTCATTGGTAAGTTTACAATTATACCCTTAAACTACAAAATAAAAAGGAACATGTGTCACCATCAAAATCTTTCATATCCTTCTCACACCTTTATATTTTTTTACAGGAACCTCTACCTATATGTGTGTGTGTGTGTGTATATATCTACAACTCTTTCTCGCTACAAATCTCTCTCTACCACACTCTCTCTCTTTCTCTCTCACTCATGCACACACTCAAATCCAACCACCATCACCTCCCACTACCATCAACTGACCACCACCACCATCAACCAACCACCAAGTGCCACCCACCTACTATCAACCCACCAACAACTTGCCACCACTATCCTTCACTGGTGTTGCAACCAACCACCTCCCACCACCACCCACACCATCTTTCACCATCCCCCACCCATACCATCTGCCACCGCCGCCCACACATCTACCAACAACACCTTTCGTTTTTTGTTTTCAGTCGTTGGGGTGGTGGTTATGCGCCAGAGCAGATCTAAGAAAAGTGGATGTGGACTGGTTCAATCGCAGACGGGGTTTCAATTTATGGTTTGAAATTGTTTGATTGGTTAAATTGGGGGGGGGGGATTGCGGAAATTGAGAAGAAATGGTTTTGATTGTGGTGGGGGTGGGTGGTGAGGGTGATGGTGTCGGTAGAGAATCTGATAGGAGGTTGAGAGAAAGAGTTGTGGAGAGAGAGAGAGAGAGTAGTAGAGCAGGAGAGGTGATGGCGGATGGTTGTGGTGGGGATGGGAGTGGGAGATGGTGGTGGTGGTAGATGAAGGCTGGGTGAGAAAGGGAGAGAGAAATAAAGAGAGAGAGAGAGAGTAGTGTGTGTGTGTATATTATATATGTAGAGAGAGATTTTTTAATTTTAAAGATGCTATTAGTTTTTTAAAATTATTTTTGTTTATTTATTAAAAAGATTTATAAATAAATGCGTACAAAGACTAAACTACCTCTGTTTGACACATTTAACAAAAAAAATTGTTTTAGAGCAAAAGACGTAACATGCAAGATTTTGAAATATTAAATAGAAAACTCATCATTTCCGTCAAAGGACACTGCCTGAAAAAAGATGTTAAGATAAAGAACAAAACGTGTAATTGATATCGTGATGTAAGTTGATAACATCATAGCCAATCCAAACACCGGTGGGCCAGGGTGGGGAATATCATGATGTAAGTTGATAACATCATAGCCAGTTAAGCACAGCACAACGAAAGTCTTGGAGTAAAATTACTATCACAAACCAAATGTTCAAAATACAAAATAATATACAGACGGCTCGTAATAGAAGATCCACAGGCGGATCACAAATTGTACAAAAGAATAGAAAACAAACTTTGGGCAGATCTAGGATTTGCAAGATCATCTTATCACTACCGAGCACTTGCAGCCTTTTTCGTATTGTACCTGCAAGCTTAGTCTTTTGAAAATACGTCAGCTTTCGCTGGTAACTACACCCAACTGACTCATTTTGAAAACATTTTAGAAATGTTTTAGGTGCACATTGGCACAAAATCTTTTTATAACTTGGGAAAGTTGGCCTTGCAACCTTGTTAACAGATTCACATGTTTGTCCATAGAAACAGGGCTGATACAGAGACCGAGACATGATTAACGTACTCACCACTTTGAACCCACGAAGGAGTTATTCCCCCAACCTTGTGGGTAATGCATTTTGAGCGTCTATCGGGTGTATGCCTACACCCGCGCTAAGGTCGTGGCCATTTTCTAATGTAATGAGCCGAGGATATCCAAGACACGGTAGTTAACCCCCGATGTTTAAGTTTTCAAACAAAACTAATTAAAACGGAATAGGCGGGTTTACTAGCCACAATCCGGCATTCGATTGATCCTATTTCCGGCCAAGTGGTAATAATTTACCGTAACCCAAGCCCGTATAGGGGTAATAAGTCGAGAGTATTTACCTGAGCTAGTCTTCGTTTAAACGCAAGATTTAATAACTCAGCCGTACACAAAAGTACTAAGTGCAACTAGCATTTACCGGCAAGTCTCTACTCTGGATTATGGCATAAGCTAACCAGTTAAATACTAACGGTCTTATTTAAGTCATACAAGATCAATACGTATAACGTTAGACTAAACGATGATCGGATAGAATGTAGTTTAATCCCAACAAGTACTTTGACTTGTGTAATATGGATAACTATAATCATTCTGGATTTTGAGACTTAAATGACAAGGTTAGACCCGTTTCGGTTAATTTTCATAAACTAGTTACATATACTTAACCGTACGCATATCATGGATATCGGGTAACCGGATAAGTCATGGATAAGTTCTATATACCATTGTATTTTAAATAGGTTGTGATATTAGTAAGATATCAACTTATATGGCCGTTAAGGTTTTAAAATGAAACTTTGCCTCATAAGGGCATTTCGGTAATTATATACCGTATAAAAGGAACTTAAATATATTTTAATGTTATGATCATAAGTATTCTGGAAAAATAATTAATTTATGATATAATATCAGTAGGATATTAATTACATGTGTAATTTATCTTTTATGACCAATCTATGCACCAAAGGGCATTTTGGTTATTTTACACATAGTTTTATAAATTATTTGGGATTCTGAGTTCATATCATATACCTACTGTAAAAACATTTAAAATAAGTTTTAAAATCAGTAGGTAACAAGTCTTGGTTGATAAATATGGTTTAAGACCATTCTATGCGCCGAAACGGCGCTTATGTCGTAAAATGACGATTTGTGAGATATTTAATGAAATCTGATGTTGAGGTCAAGTTAAGATATCTTGGATATGTTATTTAATATAACATATCAGTAGATAAAAGATTTATTTGGAAAAGATATGATAAAACAATTTTATGAGCCTCAAGGGCTTTATCGTCATTTATCGAAATAATACAAGGACTTGTTCATAAACTTAGTTTATAATCTGATTTAACATCCCAAATAATCCTACTTATAATATTACATCAGTAGGAAACTCATTTTCAAGTTCTTTAACATTGAAACCTCATTTTATGCAAAAATGGCGTTTTAGTCAAAATGACATAATTAAGGAACTTGTGCATAAACTCAGATTCTGATTATGATCATGTTATATAACCCAGAGGGTTATGCTACATTATATTAATGATCATAATGCAACCTTAACTAATCTAAATCGGGTCAGAATCGAAAGTTAAAGCAGAAATCAAACTTCGCGACTTTCGGTTGCGAAACGATCCTAGAACTGAAATTGACGAGCCGAACATGTTCCTACATGTTCTAATAATTATTATTAACTTTTTTAAGTGTCAAAACTGATTTCATAACATTTATAAGCTCAAATTTTAACATTTCCGAAAAATGGCCTGTTTGACTTTTTAATATAATATTTTTTACCGTCCATTGGTCTAGCAAACGTGATCTTCAGGAGGTGCCCTTTATAGGGACTAACACCTACCTTATTATGATCACTTAGCCATGCTCCTTACGAACAATGGCTGGACCATAATGGTCTTAACCGAAAATCAAGGCGTTTTCTGTAAAACGCTTGACTTTTGGCTATAAAAGCCTATAAACGAAAATGCAAGAGGAAGGGACACTTACAAGTGCTTCCTAGAATGCAATAGAACTAAGTTGGATGCTCCTTTCAGTTAGGAACTTCCAGAGGAGGGAGATAGAGTTGTGAATGAGAAAGGTGCAAGTTCAAATGGTGAACGTTGGCACCTATTTATAGTTGGAGAGCTTAAAGGAGGTGATGCCAGCTGTTAAAGGGTGTTAGAGGGAGCTTACAAGTGTCCTAAGACGTGGCATAGCTGTTTGAAAGTCCCTTGTTTCGAATCAAATGGTTTTTGGTCTTATGTGTGGAGGCCAAGCAAATTTTCTGCCGACACAGGCCTCTCACGCCCCGCGAGAGGCCAGCGCCTTGCCGATCGCGCCCCGCGAGCGCCGTGTGTCTAGATTTGAAGTTTGACACTTTTAGCCCCTCTGTAACACCCCAACCGATGGCGGAAACATCGGGATGAGACGAAAACGAGATTGCTCATTGCTCACAGCATTATTAAGTGACAATAATTAATTTAACCATATTTCATTTCATAAGAATTGTCAAATACATCAATGTAACAAAACAAAGAACAATACAACATTTGCAAAGTCATAACAAAATTGATACATCGACATTAAACCTAACGTCTAATTTGTGTGTATCTAGTCCTTGCTATATTGTTTTCATAGCATCATCTCCTTCAACCTGTAACATGTTTTAAAATAATGTCAATGCGAAATCAAAGGCGAGTACACAAGTTTAGGCATAGCATACGTATACGAATAAGTTTAAACAATCCTCATGGCAACCAAATCTATACAAGAGCAATATCAAGGCATGCAATACTAATAATCAAACCCTTAACGCAATCACGATGTTTTAACATGACCTCACGAATAACACGATGGAGGTGGATGCGTGAATTCCTATAGCGCTAAGCATGTCAAACGAAGGCTAAAAATAGTTAATGACTAAAGCATAGCAATACGAATATCCAAGACAAACATCAAGTATAAGATTCAAGCTTTCATGTATATGGGATCGTTTGTGTGTTTCATAAAGTTTAAGTGTTCGTGATTTTGTATATGGAAACATGTTACACCCGAAAAGTGTTATAAACAAAGTGGGTCGAGTGTACTCACGGTTTTGCTAAGTCTTTTCTACACTTGACAACTCGTGAAGACGTTGGTTCGAGGATGACGCCGAATTATCCTACAAGAGGAAATGAGGCGTATGAGTATAGAGTTTCAACGGGAGATTAGGAGTATTCGAGCATGATAAAAAAATATGTTTGATAAAGTATTATGATACGAAAGTATTCACTAAGATGTAACACTCGTTCTTGACACTATAGTAACTCTTACGAGTTTGGGTGTGATTTCATAGGTTCGGGGCCTATTAGAATCGTGACAAGGATTACATACTTTTGTGTTAAACTTAATAACTTGATAGGTGATTATAAGTTCATTATCAAGGTTTTGGTTTTAGAATTATAATATAGTTATATATATATATCATTATAATCATGTAGGAGGTGAGAGGATGAACCATCCACTTTGTAACCTCTAGTGTCATGTATGTCAAGTATGAGGTGGGAGGTTAAACCATCCACTTTGAACCTCGGATTATGTTCACCACTACACAAGTTACCATTGGTAACAAGGAGGGTACAAGAACTATATACTATACAAGAATGTAAAGACAAGAATGATAAGGTGTCATCTAGATACCAAGTAGCCAAGTATTCAACAACCCGACGAGCACACGAGGACAATCGTCAACGGCTTTTTGGGGTTGTGACACTTTAAGTCTAGCAAACTATCTTGGGATCTTGATGAAAAATCATCAAGTGATGTGTGGTCTCAAGTTAGGATAGCCCAATCTTCCTTGGTGGACACACATGAACAAGTTTAAGAACTTGCATCACTTGTGAGCTCAATGCTCTTCAAAAACAGAAAGTTTAGGGTGTTAAAACAGCCCTTAGTTCATGTTAACAAGCTTGGTTAGGCTTTACTAATCATAAGCTTGATTGTAAGCACAAGAACACAAGTTTGTTGAAGTTAAAACACAAGTTTGATAAAAGTTTAGACAAAACAGAAAGTTTGTGGACATTTTGGGGCATTTCCAGGTCTGGATTCTCCATGGAGAAACCTAGAAATTCAACCCAAAATTTATCCAAGCAAGTAGGAAAAAGAATGGAGTGATTTCATTAAGAAATGAGTGAGTTACACTCACTTTAGTAAGAGGTATACAATCTGCTCGAAAATCTGATGTTGCAAGGATCTTGAGGTGATTTGAGAGTGATTTGAGAGTGATTTGAGAGAGATTAAAGTGTAATAATGCTTGGATTTGAGGTGGGTTTTATAGGGAAGGATTAGAGTTAGTTAGGTGGGGTTTAAGTGGGTAATTAATGGTAAAAAGTTCAAAAAATTAACCAAAAACCCGCCCAAATGGTTGCTGTCCGCGCTTGTTGCCTTTCAGCTCGACCGGGAACAAAGCATATAAGGCTTTTGTTCCCGGGTTACTTCAGATTGATGGCGAGTGGCGGAGTGGTTAAGGCGCTTCATGTTGAACCGGAGGTCCCGGGTTCGAGTCCCGCGGATCCGGTTTTGTTTGATTATTATTAATTTCTTTTTATTTTTAATCAAAAACTCAATAATTCAGTTTCACAATTGGCAGGAAAGGCCCCTGAAGTTCAAGAATCCAATAATTACACTTTAAACCTTGGACTTTATTAAAGAAGATATATATTAACATTTAAATTCAAAATGTTATATATATATATATATATAAATTAGCATTTTAGTTCTTTTGTAAAAAGAAATTAATTAATTTTATTAACTAATTTAATTAATTAATTTAATTAATTAATTAATTAATTAATTAAATTAATTAACTTAATAAATGAATAGGTAATTATATTTTCGTAACGAATTTAGTTTAACGATTACAAGTTTCACGTTTAAGTCTCGATTACGCATACATACCATGTTTGCAAGTTATGACACGTTTACGATTGAGAGTACCACGAATATGTTTACATGTTTAAAGTATGAACAAGTATAAGTGTAACAGGACTATGATTAACATAATATGAATAAAATACGAGTTTCTCATTACAATCCAAGTCTCGGTTTACAACATTTACAACGAAAGACGAATACAAGATACAACGCTTACTAAAAATAGAAGTACGATACAAGGTTTCCAAATATAGAAAGTATGTAAACGCGGAGCGTTACAGTCTTCCCTCCTTTAGGAAATTTCGTCCCGAAATTTAGGAAGATGTAACGAAGAGATACGGATACTTAGTCTTCCTATCACTTTCAAGTTCCCAAGTGAATTCGGCGCCACGTTTACCTTCCCATCGAACCTTGACAATAGGAATACGACTGCGCCTCAGTTGCTTGGTTCCTCGGTCCATGATTTTGACCGGTTTCTCCACAAAGTGCAAAGTATCGTTGATCTGAAGATCTTCGAGTGGAACTTGAAGTCCTTCTTCGGCTAGACACTTCTTCAAATTCAAAACATGAAACACAGGATGAACATTGCTGAGCGTTTGAGGTAGATCCAGTCGATACGCTACCTTGCCTATCCTTTCGAGAATCTTGAAAGGACCCACATAGCGAGGAGCGAGTTTGCCTTTCTTACCAAAACGAACAACACCTTTCCAAGGTGCAACCTTGAGAAGTACGTGGTCACCTATGTTGAATTCCAAAGGTTTGCGTCTTCTATCAGCATAGCTCTTTTGTCGGCTTCGAGCTTTGAGCAAGTTGTCACGAATCTGTAGGATCTTGTCCGTCGTCTCTTGTATAAGTTCGGGACCGGTGAGTTGTACGTCTCCGATCTCGTGCCAACAAATAGGCGAACGACATTTGCGACCATACAGTGCTTCAAATGGAGCCATTTGATTACTTGCGTGATAGCTGTTGTTGTATGAGAATTCTACCAAGGGTAAGTGCGAATCCCAGTTGCCGCCAAAATCGATTACGCATGATTGAAGCATATCCTCTAGAGTTTGAATAGTACGCTCGGTCTGACCGTCAGATTGAGGATGAAAAGCGGTGCTAAGATTCAAACGAGTACCAAGGGCGGATTGGAAAGTTTGCCAAAGGCGAGAAGTGAAACGAGCATCACGATCAGAAATAATGTCAAGAGGAGTACCGTGACGACTAATTATTTCACTCGTATAGATACGAGCCAATTTCTCGACCTTGTAATCTTCACGAATGGCGAGGAAGTGTGCGGATTTGGTTAAGCGATCAATGATAACCCAAATGCTGTCGTGACCAGACAAGGTACGAGGCAATTTCGTGATGAAATCCATGGCTATGCTCTCCCATTTCCAGACCAGAATTTCTGGTTGTTCGAGCAAACCGGAGGGACGTTGATGTTCTGCCTTGACTTTGGAACACGTAAGGCATTTGGAGACGTAGAGAGCGATATCACGTTTCATTCCAGGCCACCAATAGGATGCGCGCAAGTCATGATACATCTTATCAGCTCCAGGATGAACGGAGTATCGGGATTTGTGGGCTTCGTCCATCAAAGTAGTCCGAAGATTTAGACGATCGGGAATCCAAATGCGACTATGGTAGTAAAGAATACCATCAGGCTTAGCTTCGAGTGGGTTTTCGATTCCACAATTCAACTCGTATCGAGGTTACCCTCGTTAATGACGGCAAATTGTGCTTGTCGAATCAACTCATTGAGTTTTCCCACGATTTGGTAGCAACGAGCACTCTTGACATGAGTCTTACGACTAAGTGCATCGGCCACGACATTCGCCTTACTAGGGTGGTAGCGGATATCGCAGTCGCAGTCGTTTAACAATTCTAACCAACGACGTTGACGCATGTTGAGTTCCTTTTGATCAAAGATGTGTTGGAGGCTCTTATGGTCGGTAAAGACCGTACACTTTGTACCATAAAGGTAGTGTCGCCAAATCTTTAATGCAAGAACAACTGCACCAAGTTCAAGGTCGTGAGTAGTATAGTTTTTCTCATGAATTTTAAGTTGTCTCGACGCATAAGCGATTACTTTGTCCCGTTGCATGAGAACGCAACCAAGACCCTGGTTAGAGGCATCGCAATACACGACGAAATCGTCGTTCCCATCAGGGAGAGTGAGAATAGGAGCATTACAAAGCATGTCCTTGAGCGTTTGGAAAGATTCTTCTTGTTCGGGACCCCAAACAAAAGGTTTATCTTTTTTTAGTCAACGAAGTCAAAGGAACGGCGATCTTCGAGAAGCTCGAGATGAAACGGCGATAATACCCAGCTAGGCCAAGAAACGAACGAATTTCAGAGGGAGACTTAGGTGCAATCCAATTCTTCACAGCTTCTATCTTTGCAGGGTCAACATGAATACCAAGTTCATTGACGGTGTGACCTAAGAATTGAACCTCTTTTAGCCAAAATTCAAACTTGGAGAATTTGGCATAAAGACGTTCGGTTTGTAAAAGCTGAAGAATAAGACGCAAATGTTGTCCATGTTCTTCTTTCGTCTTAGAGTAGATTAGGATATCATCGATGAATACAATGACGAAATGATCGAGAAAAGGCTTACACACACGATTCATAAGATCCATAAACACTGCAGGAGCGTTGGTCAAACCAAAAGGCATGACCACGAACTCGTAGTGTCCATAACGTGTGCGAAATGCGGTTTTGGGTACATCTTCCTCCAAAACCCGAAGTTGATGATAGCCAGAACGGAGATCAACCTTTGAAAAGCACTTCGCGCCTTGCAATTGATCGAAGAGATCGTCAATACGAGGAAGTGGGTATCGGTTTTTGACTGTAAGTTTATTGAGCTCACGATAATCAATGCACATCCGAAAAGACCCATCTTTCTTCTTGACGAACAACACGGGAGCGCCCCAAGGGGAAGTACTAGGGCGTATAAAGCCTTTATCAAGAAGCTCTTGAAGTTGGCTTGATAGCTCTTGCATCTCCGAGGGTGCTAAACGATAGGGAGCCTTCGCAACAGGAGTTGCGCCAGGAATGAGGTCAATACGAAAATCGACAGCTCGAGGAGGCGGAGGACCAGGGAGATCCTCAGGGAAAACAGAAGGGAACTCACAAACGACAGGAACATCACTTATGCTAGGACCTTTGTCTTTCTTTTCCACAACGTGGGCGAGAAAGGCAAAGTACTCCTTACGCAAGTACTTGTTCGCTTTGATGCATGGCATAAGCTTGAGACCCTTAGAAGGTTTCTCACCATAGACGTGTAAAGAGTCACCTTGAGGTAGGGGAAGACGAATGAATTTCTCAGAACAAACGACTTCAGCATGAACTCGCTTAAGCCAGTCCATGCCTACTATGACGTCAAAGCTACCCATTTGCATAGGTATGAGGTCGATGGAAAACTTATGATCGTTTAAGATTAGGGAGCAACCAGAAAGAACAGAGTTAACGGAGATGGTCTTACCATTAGCGACTTCGACAGCAAAAGGATTAGGCATTTTAGTTCGTTCGCACTTAAGCAAGGGTTCAAATTCAACGGATACAAAACTTCTATCCGCGCCAGTATCAAACAGACAAGTAGCATAGATATGGTTCACAAGGAACGTACCAGTGATGACGTCATTCGAACTTTGGGCTTGAGCTGAGGTGAGAACAAAAGCTCGTCCTTTCGCAGGTTCGGTTTGTTGTTGCTGTTGGTTGTTGGTGCGTTTCGGGCAAACGTTGGCGAAATGGTTAGGATCGCCAGAATTGTAGCAGGTTCGACCAGGTGTAGCTTGGGTTTGGCGGTTTGGGTTAGGATTGGGTAAAAGGGCTTGGGTTTGCTGGTTCTGGGGTAGGCGACAGTAGTTGGAGAGGTGTCCCAACCTATTACAGTTGGCACATTTTCGGCATGAGGTGCCAACAGGGTGATGGTAGTTGCAAGTGGTACACTTGGGGTGAGAGCCAATGTAACCTTGTCCAGGTTGGTTGGTGTTTTGGGTAGGCGGAGTGACGACAGCATTGTTTTGAGAAGAAGCCTTCCGCTTCTTGTTCTTGTTGTGGGGCTTCTTGGCTGGAGGGGTAGGTGATTCGGTGGTGTTGGCTATGGCTTGGTGCGCATGCTTCGTAGGGACCTTGTCGTAGGCCCCCTGAAGGATGCAGTTATGGTTGAGTTGGAGGGTTATGGCATAGGCTTCCTCGAGGGTTTTCGGGTTGGCTGCGGCTACATGGTTCATGATCACCGGTGAGAGGCAACGGATGAGCTTGGCGATTGACTTGGGAACAGTATCGACTTGCCCAGGGCAAATGATACTTAACTGTTTAAAGCGCGCAATCAATCCTTCAGCGTCGCTCCCCTGTTGTGTGAGATTCCAGAACTCGTTTTAAAGTTTCTGGGTCTCATGGGGAGGACAAAATTGCTCCTTCATGAGCTCCTTAAGCTCTTCCCAAGTCATCGCATGGGCTGCTTCGTTTCCACGCGTGTTTCGTTCGGTGGTCCACCACTCGAGGGCTCTCTTGCGGAAGACCCCGGTGGCATTAAGGGTTCGGAGTTCCTCAGGGCAGCCGCCCTGAAGGAAGATAAGCTCCATTGAATCAAACCAATTGATCATGGCGGTAACACCGTCCATGCCAGTGAATTCCACTGGTTTACAAGCCATGAAATGCTTGAATTGGTAAGATGGTTTGGGGGTATCAGGTTTGGAATCAGCGGATGATTTAGGTGTGGCTTCGGCGTGTATGGTGTGGATTTGGCTAACAATGTCGGGTATGATCTTAGCCAATTGCCCGGCGATTTGCTCCGAAACGAGTCCAATCAGTTCTTGCTTCGATATTGAGTCCTCGTTGTTGGATTCCTTCTGGGAATCCGTCTTCTTGGACTTCTTGAGGCGGTTTAACATGTTACGGAAAGGAGGCATCTAGAGGTTGTAAACAAGACAAAAGCATGAGACTTGATTGTAATAAAGAAAATTGGTTTTGCATGCATGAGTATTAATAAAATTCGCTTAAGTTTCACATAAGAAGCATGTGTTCATCAAGTATGGTTCACATGGTTTGCATGAGTTCAACAAGTATAACATGTATACTCACGTATGAATACAAATAAAAAGTATAAATTTAGTTTGTTCATGAGGATTAGTATTGTTTTTTATTGCGATAAACGTGCGAGTGTGTAATGGTTTGAAATGAACGAGGTAACAAGTATCAAAATACATAAAATTTGAGTCACATAAAAAGAATAGGCTCGTAAAACATGGGAACGATTCGGGTAGAGAATCGTCGACAATTCCAAAGTGAATCGAAGATCTTTTCGAATTAGAGAAACGTGCTTTGGCCTATAGGTAAAATGCTCTCATCGAGAAGCGACTAACGACATTTTACCCTTCCAGTTACTACACGTCTCTAACCGATCGGAAAATCGAGACTTTGGCGAGAGCGAAAATCAAGGAATGGTACTTAATCGACAAGGTGCGGGTTTCACCCCTAACTTGACGATTTTGTACCCTAAGTGTGGTTGGTACTTACCAAACGAAGAGCAAATTCCGATTCGTTGGTAAGGGTCCACTAGAGTTTTGAGTTGGAAATTTTCCATCAAGGTTTGGATTTCACTCCTAACTCGATGGCATAATTGCGTGCAAAAAGAATAAGTATAGCGGATTGAGAGTCGTTCACCAAATTGCGGTTTTCACACCTATTTTAGTGAAGTCGTCTCGTTTATATTACGAGTGTCTTCAAGCGTCCAAACGTGTATTGTGTAAAAGTGTCTTAGGAAGACACCATGTATATGTATTAAGACCAAAAGGAAAGAGAGAAGCAAAGTAGGAAGCATAAAGTTTTAAGCATAACCAAGAATGGTCACAACGGGTACTTAGAACTATAGACTAGGTCGAACATGGCAATTCTACCTAATTCCCTATAGTTATGGCTCTGATACCAATCTGTAACACCCCAACCGATGGCGGAAACATCGGGATGAGACGAAAACGAGATTGCTCATTGCTCACAACATTATTAAGTGACAATAATTAATTTAACCATATTTCATTTCATAAGAATTGTCAAATACATCAATGTAACAAAACAAAGAACAATACAACATTTGCAAAGTCATAACAAAATTGATACATCGACATTAAACCTAACGTCTAATTTGTGTGTATCTAGTCCTTGCTATATTGTTTTCATAGCATCATCTCCTTCAACCTGTAACATGTTTTAAAATAATGTCAATGCGAAATCAAAGGCGAGTACACAAGTTTAGGCATAGCATACGTATACGAATAAGTTTAAACAATCCTCATGGCAACCAAATCTATACAAGAGCAATATCAAGGCATGCAATACTAATAATCAAACCCTTAACGCAATCACGATGTTTTAACATGACCTCACGAATAACACGATGGAGGTGGATGCGTGAATTCCTATAGCGCTAAGCATGTCAAACGAAGGCTAAAAATAGTTAATGACTAAAGCATAGCAATACGAATATCCAAGACAAGCATCAAGTATAAGATTCAAGCTTTCATGTATATGGGATCGTTTGTGTGTTTCATAAAGTTTAAGTGTTCGTGATTTTGTATATGGAAACATGTTACACCCGAAAAGTGTTATAAACAAAGTGGGTCGAGTGTACTCACGGTTTTGCTAAGTCTTTTCTACACTTGACAACCCGTGAAGACGTTGGTTCGAGGATGACGCCGAATTATCCTACAAGAGGAAATGAGGCGTATGAGTATAGAGTTTCAACGGGAGATTAGGAGTATTCGAGCATGATAAAAAAATATGTTTGATAAAGTATTATGATACGAAAGTATTCACTAAGATGTAACACTCGTTCTTGACACTATAGTAACTCTTACGAGTTTGGGTGTGATTTCATAGGTTCGGGGCCTATTAGAATCGTGACAAGGATTACATACTTTTGTGTTAAACTTAATAACTTGATAGGTGATTATAAGTTCATTATCAAGGTTTCGGTTTTAGAATTATAATATAGTTATATATATATATCATTATAATCATGTAGGAGGTGGGAGGATGAACCATCTACTTTGTAACCTCTAGTGTCATGTATGTCAAGTATGAGGTGGGAGGTTAAACCATCCACTTTGAACCTCGGATTATGTTCACTACTACACAAGTTACCATTGGTAACAAGGAGGGTACAAGAACTATATACTATACAAGAATGTAAAGACAAGAATGATAAGGTGTCATCTAGATACCAAGTAGCCAAGTATTCAACAACCCGACGAGCACACGAGGACAATCGTCAACGGCTTTGTGGGGTTGTGACACTTCAAGTCTAGCAAACTATCTTGGGATCTTGATGAAAAATCATCAAGTGATGTGTGGTCTCAAGTTAGGATAGCCCAAGCTTCCTTGGTGGACACACATGAACAAGTTTAAGAACTTGCATCACTTGTGAGCTCAATGCTCTTCAAAAACAGAAAGTTTAGGGTGTTAAAACAGCCCTTAGTTCATGTTAACAAGCTTGGTTAGGCTTTACTAATCATAAGCTTGATTGTAAGCACAAGAACACAAGTTTGTTGAAGTTAAAACACAAGTTTGATAAAAGTTTAGACAAAACAGAAAGTTTGTGGACATTTTGGGGCATTTCCAGGTCTGGATTCTCCATGGAGAAACCTAGGAATTCAACCCAAAGTTTATCCAAGCAAGTAGGAAAAAGAATGGAGTGATTTCATTAAGAAATGAGTGAGTTACACTCACTTTAGTAAGAGGTATACAATCTGCTCGAAAATCTGATGTTGCAAGGATCTTGAGGTGATTTGAGAGTGATTTGAGAGTGATTTGAGAGAGATTAAAGTGTAAAAATGCTTGGATTAGAGGTGGGTTTTATAGGGGAAGGATTAGGGTTAGTTAGGTGGGGTTTAAGTGGGTAATTAATGGTAAAAAGTTCAAAAAATTAACCAAAAACCCGCCCAAATGGTTCCTGTCGGCGCTTGTTGCCTTTCAGCTCGACCGGGAACAAAGCATATAAGGCTTTTGTTCCCGGGTTATTTCAGATTGATGGCGAGTGGCGGAGTGGTTAAGGCGCTTCATGTTGAACCGGAGGTCCCGGGTTCGAGTCCCGCGGATCCGGTTTTGTTTGATTATTATTAATTTCTTTTTATTTTTAATTAAAAACTCAATAATTCAGTTTCACAATTGGCAGGAAAGGCCCCTGAAGTTCAAGAATCCAATAATTACAGTTTAAACCTTGGACTTTATTAAAGAAGATATATATTAACATTTAAATTCAAAATGTTATATATTATATATATATATATATATATATAAATTAGCATTTTAATTCTTTTGTAAAAAGAAATTAATTAATTTTATTAACTAATTTAATTAATTAATTTAATTAATTAATTAATTAATTTAATTAATTAACTTAATAAATGAATAGGTAATTATATTTTCGTAACGAATTTAGTTTAACGATTACAAGTTTCACGTTTAAGTCTCGATTACGCATACATACCATGTTTGCAAGTTATGACACGTTTACGATTGAGAGTACCACGAATATGTTTACATGTTTAAAGTATGAACAAGTATAAGTGTAACCGGACTATGATTAACATAATATGGATAAAATACGAGTTTCTCATTACAATCAAAGTCTCGGTTTACAACATTTACAACGAAAGACGAATACAAGATACAACGCTTACTAAAAATAGAAGTACGATACAAGGTTTCCAAATATAGAAAGTATGTAAACGCGGAGCGTTACACCCTCAACTTATAAAACCTTCTAAAACAACTTTTTAACATATTTAGCCCTCCGTAACAAATATTTGGCCGAGCTCTCGGTTCGTTAAAAGGTCACTCAGAGGTATAAATTAACATGTTGACACTTTTAACCCCTCCATTATCCAACTTTCATATAATTATGGATTTAATCCCTCTCGTCCAACAAATGGGACATATGAGAGTTAGGACTTCGTAAAGGATTACTCAGAGGCTCACTATAAGCATGTTGACTCCGATGTCATTCAGAGGCTGGCCATGTTGACATATCAGTCACTCAGAGGCCAAGTTTAGGCATGTTGATATACCAGTCACTCAGAGGCCAAGTTGAAGCATGTTGACATATCAGTCACTCAGAGGCTAATGTTTATGCATGTTGACATTAGAAAGTCACTCAGTGGCTCAGTTTTGAGCATGTTGACACCTTCAGTCCTTATTAGTCTTTAATAGAGTAAAAGAAAATACAACACGTGTCACTATACTATTGGATATAATTTTACGATGTGTTACATCCTTACCCCTTTAAAAGAAATCTCATCTTCGAGATTTTATTCAAAAAGATGGGGGTATTTTGTCGCATCGTGGACTCAACCTCCCATGTATACTCGGGTCCTCTAAGGGCGTCCCACTTAACCTTTACTATAGGTATCAATTTCTTCGGAGCTTCTTAACCTGTCGATCCTCGATCGAATTTGGTTTCTCAACGAACCTCAGGTTTTCATCTATTTGCACATCTTTGTTTGACATTGCTAGCGACTCATCAGTTAGACATTTAAGGTTAGATATGTGGAATACATCATGAATTCCACTAAGCTCCTCGGGCAACTTAAGCTTATAAGCTACAGTGCCGACACATTCGACTATCTCGAATTGTCCTATATATCTTGGGCTTAACTTGCAAATCCTTCCAAATCTCATTACACCTTTCCAAGGTGACACTTCCAGCATGACTTTATCCCCTACTTGGAACTTAAGAGGTTTACGCCTCTTGTCAGCATAGCTCTCCTGCCTATCACAAGCAGCCTTGAGACGATAACAGATCTGCAGAATCTTATCCGTGGTCTCTAGGACAATCTCAGGTCCTGATAGTTGGGCTTCCCCAACTTTTGCCCAACACACGAGCGTTCACCACTTTCTCCCATACAAGGCCTCATAAGGAGCAGCCTTGATGCTCGTATGATAACTATTATTATAGGAGAATTCTATTAGGGTATGTGGTCTTCCCAACTTCCACCTAAATCAATCACACATGCTCTAAGCACGTCTTCCAAGGTTTGAATAATACGCTCACTTTGTCCATCCGTCTGCGGGTGGTAAGCCGTACTAAAGTTTAATCTTGTGCCTAAAGATTGTTGGAAACTTTTCCAAAAGTGAGAGGTATATCTAGTATCTCTATCAGATACAATAGATACCGGCACACCATGTAGGGACACAATCTTGTCCACATACAACTTAGCCAATTTGTCAGAGTTATATGTTTCTTTTATTGGTAAGAAATACGCTGACTTAGTCAGCCTATCTACAATGACCCAAAGCGTGTCATTTCCTCGTGTGGTCTTAGGTAACTTGGTAATCAAATCCATAGTTACCATTTCCCATTTCCAAGTGGGAATCTCAAGTTGTTGTAGAAGTCCTGACGGTTTCTGATGTTCAGCTTTAACTTGTGAACACGTCAGACACTTAGCTACATAAGTGGCTATGGATTTCTTCAAACCCATCCACTAGTAATTCTTTTTCAGATCCTGATACATCTTGTCACCACCCGGATGAACATAGTATCTCGTATTATGTGCTTCCTGGAGGATTAGATCTCTAAGTCCCCAAAGATTGGAACCCATATTCTTCCATTAACTCTAAGGATTCCATCCTTTCCAGGCATTAACTGATCAACACTTCCACCTAATCCTTCATTAGGAATATTAGGCTCTAACAAGGCTTGTTTTTGTGCATATAATAGCCTCTCATTCAAGCTATTTCGAATTTCTTTGCTCTTGCATTGATCCTAATGGTTTTAACCCTTTCCTTGACTTAATTTCTTGACTTAAGTCGTTAGCAACGACATTTGCCTTGCAGTGATGATAGCGAATTTCGCAATCATAATCATTAGTGTTTCCATCCAACGGCGTTTTCGCATGTTCAAATCCTTTTGATTAAACAAATGTTGGAGACTCTTATGGTCTGTGTATATAATACACTTTGTGCCATATAAGTAATGTCTCCACAACTTTAGTGCAAATACAACGGCACCCAATTCCAAATCATGAGTGGTGTAATTCCTTTCATGCACCTTTAACTGTCGTGATGCATAAGCACTTACCTTGCCTTTTTGAATAAGCACACAACCCATGCCAGCGTGCGAGGCATCACAGTAAACTACAAAATCCTCAATACCCTCAGGTAGAGATAACACAGGAGCATTGCTCAACTTGTGTTTTAGAATCTCAAAAGATTCTTGTTGTTTTGGACCCCAGTTAAACTTGATATTTTTACGGGTCAGGGTGGTTAAAGGAGTGGCTATCCTCAAAAAGTTCTCAATGAACCTCCTATAATAACTAGCCAATCCTAAGAAGCTACGAATCTTTGATGGAGTTTTGGGTACTTCCCAATTCATTATGGCTTCTATCTTGGCGGGATCCACTTGGATACCACGCTCACTTACAACATGTCCAAAAAATTGGACTTCTCTAAGCCAAAATTCACACTTAGAGAATTTAGCATATAGTTTCTCTTGTCTTAGTAGTTCTAGAATGTAACGTAGATGTTTCTCGTGATCAACTTTATTACGGGAGTAGATAAGTATGTCTTCTATGAAGACAATGACAAACTTATCTAAATATGGTTTGCAGACTCCATTCATGAGATCCATGAATGTTCTAGGTGCATTTATGAGCCCAAAATGCATCACTAAGAATTCATAATGACCATACCAGGTCCTGAAGGCAGTCTTTGGAACTCCTCGTTCCTAACCTTCAGCTGATGATATCCTGATCTCAAATCAATCTTAGAGAAATCACTAGCACCTTGAAGTTGATTGAATAAGTCGTCGATCCTGCGCAAAGGATAACGCTTCTTGATTGTTATCTTATTCAACTCTCGGTAATCAATGCACATCTGCATTGAACCGTCCTTCTTCTTTACGAAAAGAATAGGAGCTCCCCAAGGTGAGGAACTAGGTTGTATGAAACCTTTCTCTAAAAGTTCATCTAATTGAATTCTAATTCTTTCATTTCCATCGGTGCTAGGCGATATGGAGCTCTGGCTACAGGTGCTGATCTAGGTAGGATATCAATTCTAAACTCCACTTGCCTATCTGGAGGTAGGCCTGGTAATTCTTCAGGGAAAACATCAAAATACTCCGAGATAACTGGAAGGTCTTCTATATTTGGATTAGGCTCGTTTATAGTTACTTGTGCCATGTAAATGACACAACCTCTCCCCAAACACTTGGATGCCTTAAATAACGACACCTTATCTAGCAATCCATAGTGTGAATCTCCAGGGATGGTGATCGTTTCACCAGATGGGGTTTTAATCTCGATGAGTTTCTTATCGTAGGCAATGCGGCCTTGGTTATGGGATAACCAGTCCATGCCTAAGACTACATCGAATCCTGCCAATTTCATTGGTAACAGAGATATAGGGATAGAATGATTCTTAATGGATATAACACATCCATCAAGAATGGAAGATGCTGTTTCTAAAGTTCCATCAGCAAGTTCTACCTCATAAGTTATGTCTAGAGTTCTTATGGGCAAGTTTATAGTTTATTAAACTTATGGTCAACAAAAGATTTATCTGCACCTGAATCGAAAAGAACTCTAGCATATATGTCGTTAATGAGGAATGTACTTGTTTTGACGTTATTGTCCTTAACGGCCTCCCTGGCATTCATTTGAAAGGCCCGAACATTCCTTTTCTTAGCCTCTCCAGGCTTTGCATCATTACTTTTGGGGTTCTTGGGGCAATTGAACGTAATGTGCCCTTTTTCTTACAGCCGTAGCAGACAACATTCTTAAGATCCTTACATTCTAGGGTCTTATGCCCCTTTCTCTTACAGATACCACAGGGTTTAGTCTATGGATTAACACTACACTGTCCCCAATGTCTGTAGTTACAGTTCTTGCATGGAGGTTTGTTATTAGACGTGTGCTGGTTCTTCTTCTTGAACCCGAAATTTCCTTTCTTTTTGAACCTTTGGGAGTTATCCTCCACTTGTTTCCTTTGTTTGTCAGTTTCAGTCCTAACTGACTTTTGCCTCACTAAATCTATGGTGAGGGAGAGAGATAGGTCCACAGCAGACATATAGGTACTAGGCTGAGCAGCCTTTACCATGCCCTTTATCTCGGACGCTAACCTATTAATGAAACACGCAATGGTTTGGGTTCAGGAGTGATTAAGTAGGAAACTAACCTAGATAGGGAATTGAAGTCAGAAACATACTTCCGGCAGTCTAGGTTTTTCATGGTGAGAGTCAGAAAGTCTGACTCTATTTTCTCCACCTCATGTGGAGGGCAGTAAGTCTCTTTGACAAGGTCCACAAACATGGACCATCCTAAGTTGTATAGGTGTACCTTACCTGTAGATTGAAACATTGCTTTCCACCAAATGAGGGCATCACCCATGAAGGACTGTGATACATACTTTACCACATCCTTATCAGCACATCTACTAATATCCACTATTGTCTCCATCTCGTCCAGCCATTTCAAGGCTTCTACAGCTCCTTTTTCCTCATTAAAATCCCGGGGTTTATAGGAAACAAAATATTTATAGGTACATCCGTCTTTAGAAGAACGAGACCTATCAGCAAATTCTAATTTCTTTGGTTCACTCTTCGCATTTGAAGAGTGAACTGAGCTCTCCTTATGAGCCGAGGATGGTGGGATTGATAATGGTCTGGAGCGAGTAGCACTTGACTCCCTAAGTTTTTCTATGGCCTTTTCCATAGCCTTTCCCACAGCTGCATCTATGCGAGCTTGGAAATCATCATTGTTATTGGCTATATTTTCAGGGTTGTTAGAGTTAATATCCCGGTGGCTACTTTGCGCCTTGTCCGAGTTAGCCATTCTTGAAGCTTTGGTTCTAAATGCCAAACAAAATTTCTCTTAACTATGGTATTAATAACCATATTGGCTTTAAACATTGGATATAACAATTCATCGCTTATCTAAGCTAGTGTGAATAACATCACAACTCTTAAGCTTATCATATCTAAATTTGGCCTAGGTCTTAATAGGACCATCAAAGGCAAATTACAATTTGGACATAGTCCATATATTATTAGACAGTGGATTGTAATGTTACAACTGTTATTGTCATAATTGACAATTGTATATAGCTCATAGGCTTGTCACTAATGGACAAAAAAAATTGGGCACATTGGTCTGTCACCTTGGACATAAAAATTGGGCACATTGGCCTGTCACATTGGACATAAAAATTGGGCACCTTGTCCTATCACATTGGATATAAAAATTGGGTATATTGGCCTGCCAATCGTCATCACATTGATGACATTAGCCAGATCACTTTGATCACATAGGCTATATGATAGGCCTTAGGACGTAGTCCTTTTACCTAGGCAGATAGTGTGGTTCCTCAAGTCACACTACTAGGAGTATGAACATTCCTTAATGTTAACATAAGAGTACCTTAATGGTTGATTAATAGTCCCGGTCACCTTGGACCTTAACGACTTGGTGGCTTGAACCTAGTCCACCACCTCTGGATAGAAGGATAAATTCCCTTAACTATCCTAACAGAAGGCCCCTTGTCCTTAACTATCATTTCTTGGCCAATATGTGGTCTGTGCCACTTGGCATAATCAAATCCATTAAGGTCTTTTGGAATTATATAGCGGAGCTAAAATTCCGAGTAAAATCGAGACGCTCGCTTGAAGTGGATGAATACATATTTATATAATTCCAAAATACTTCATTAAATCCCATTAAGAAATTACAATACTTAGAAATAAATGAAACAAACTATCCATGCAAGGACTAAAGAAATAAAAATGTCCACGCAGTGCCTAAAGAAATAACAATGTCCTCACATGGACTAACATATATTATTAGAAAAGACTTCACTCATTGTTCTTTCCCTTAACCAACTTGGAGAGCTTCTTGAAGAACTTATTTATCTTCTTCTCCGTCTTCTCGCTTGTTGTTGCATTTCTTTCATTTGTTCTAAGGCCTCATTGATGGCCTCAAGTGGCAGCGGAGGTTGTGGTTGTGGTTGTAGGATAACAGGATATTGGTACCATAACTTGGATACCCAGTAGGAGGATAAACAGGTGCGAAAGGAGACGGGTAAACTGCATTATGCATGACCGCTTGCATATACGGGTCATGAGAAAGTGCCTGGTAATCTACAGGCGTAGACGGGTTAAAAGGATCATATCCAGATGTATCCGGATATGTTGGGATGGGGTTATTATAACCCGATGGTGGTGGTTGAACTGCAGATGATGGAGTCGGTTCTACCACAGGTGAAGCATTAGAGGGTCCACCCATTTGTGGGTCCTCATGAATTGTAGCGTAGGTTTTGGGTAAAGGTGGCAGCGATCCCAACCGTTGACCCGCACGTACCGACATACGTGCTCCATGTTTCCTCCTCGGTGGCTCAGGTGGTGGTTGTGGTTGTTCCACCGGTTCCATGTGAACATCTTCTTGTACAGGAGGTGGTTGGGAGTGATGGGAAGGAGTATTAGCAAAGGTAAATTGGTTCCAGTACTGGTCCCATTCATTAGGACCTTGGTATGGCGATCCGGCGTATGAGTTCGAATCACTCGAGATTTAGATGGGATGTGTGTGTAAATGATACGAATGGTACGAACTTTGGGTATGGGTAGGTGAATGTTGTGCTAGTGGCCATGAATCCCCTGAATCCTCATAGGGGTTCGGGTGATGGGGATGCGAAGGGATATGTCCTGAAGGTCCTCCCCTCATTGGTCCTTTGCCTCTTCCTCGTACTCTTGGTGGCATTTTCCTGTTAAAATCAATTCAAAAACAATACTAATAACTTAATAATGAGATGAGTAATCCTAGGTCAAAGCCTAGACTCAGAAATCTAAGGAATGTGCTTGTGTAAGTTTGAGATTAAACACAAGAAGGATAGTGTTTAATTCTCTCAAACGTTGGCTCTCATACCAACCTGCCACACCCCGGCTTTCCACAGCCAATCCAAACACCAGTGGGCCCGGGTGGGGAATATCGTGACGTAAGTTGAAAACATTATAGCCAATTAAACACAGCACAACGGAAGTCTTGGAGTAAAATTACTATTACAAACCAAATGTTCAAAATACAAAATAATATACAGACGGCTCGTAATAGAAGATCCACACTCGGATCGCAAATTGTACAAAAGAAAGTAAAACAGACTTTGGGCAGATCTAGGATTTGCAAGATCCTCTTCTCACTACCGAGCACTTGCAGCCTAATTTCGTATTGTACCTGCAAGGTTCTTTTGAAAATACGTCAGCTTTCGTTGTAAATACACCCAACTGACTCGTTTTGAAAACATTTGAAAATGTTTTAGGTGCACATTGGCACAAAATCTTTTTATAACTTGGGAAAGTTGTCCTTGCAACCTTGTTAACAGATTCACATGTTTGTCTAAACAAACAGGTCCCGGTACGGAGATCGAGACATGATTAACGTACTCACCACTTTGAACACACGAAGGAGTTATTCCCCCAACCTTGTAGGTAATGCATTTTGAGCGTCTATCGGGTGTATGCCTACACCCGCGCTAAGGTCGTGGCCATTATCTAATGTAATGAGCCGAGGATATCAAAGACACGGTAGTTAACCCCGATGTTTAAGTTATCAAACAAAACTGATTAAAACGGAATATGCGGTTTACTAGCCACAATCCGGCATTCGATTGATCCTATTTCCGACCAAGTGGTAATAATTTACCGTAACCCAAGCCCGTATAGGGGTAATAAGTCGAGAGTATTTACCTGAGCTAGTCTTCGTTTAAACGCAAGATTTAATAACTCAGCCATACACAAAAGTACTAAGTGTAGATAGCATTTACCGGCAAGTCTCTAGTCTGTATTATGGCATAAGCTAACCAATTAAATACTAACGGTCTTATTTAAGTCATAGACTTAGACCGAGTAGCGTACAGGATCAATACGTATAACGCTAGATTAAACGATGATCGGATAGAATGTAGTTTAATCCCAACAAGTACGTTGACTTGTGTAATATGGATAAACTATAAACATTCTGGATTTTGAGACTTAAATGACAAGGTTAGACCCATTTCGGTTAATTTTCGTAAACTAGTTACATATACTTAACCGTACGCATATCAGCGATACCGGGTAACCGGATAAGTCATGGACAAGCTCTATATGCCATTATATTTTAAATAAGTTGTGATATTAGTAAGATATCAACTTATATGCCCGTTAAGGTTTTAAAATAAAACTATGCCTCATAAGGGCATTTCGGTAATTATATACCGTATAAAAGGAACTTAAATATATTTTAATGTTATGATCATAAGTATTCTAGAAAAATAATTAATTTATGATATAATATCAGTAGGTGTCACACCCCGGATTTACAACCCAAATCCATACACCTGTGGGCCCGGGTGGGGAGTATCGTGACGTAAGTTGATAACATCATTGTCAATTAAACACGACACAACGGAAGTATTGGAGTAAAATTACTATTACAAACTAAATGTTCGAAATAAAAATAATATACAAGCTCGTAATAGAAGATCCACAGGCGGATCATAAAATATACAAAGAAAGACGATAAAACAGACTTTAGGGCAGATCTAAGGATTTGCAAGATTCTTTTATCACTATCGAGCAGCTTCCGACCTATTTCGTATTGTACCTGCAAGCTTAGTCTTTTGAAAATACGTCAGCTTTCGCTGGTAAATACACCCGACTGACTCTTAGAAATTAGATTTAAGTGCACAGGGCACAAATCTTTTATAACTTGGGAAATTACTTTGTAACCTTATTAACAGATTCACATGTTTGTCCATACATACAGGGCCCAGTACAAAGACCGAGACATGATTAAATACACACCACTTAGAACTCACAGAGGAGTTATCCCAAACGTCTTGGGTAATTTGCATTTGAGCGTCTGTCAGGTGTATGCCTACACCCCGCGCTAAGGTCCTGGCCATTATCTAATGTAGTGAGCCAGGATATCCAGGTAACAGTAATTTAACCCCGATGTTTAAGTTACCAAACAAAACTGACTAAAACGGAATACGCGGATTTACTAGCCACAATCCGGCATTCGAGTGATCCCATTTCCGACCAAGCGGTAATAATTTACCGTATCCTAAGCCCGTATAGGGAAAATAAATCAAGAGTATTTACCCGAGCTAGTCTTGATTTAAAAATGCAAGATTTAATATCTCAGCTGTATCCAAAATGATCTAAGTGCAGATAGCATTTACCGGAAGGCTCTAGTCTGGATTATGGCATAAGCTAACCAATTATAATACTAACGGTCTTATTTAAGTCATAGACTTAGACCGAGTAGTGTACAGGATCAAAATGTATAACGCTTGATTAAACGATGATCGGATAGAATGTAATTTAAACCCGACAAGTACTTTGACATGTATAAAATGGGTAAACAATTATCATTCTGGATTTTGAAACTTAAATAACAAGGTTAAACCCATTTTAGTTAATTTTCGTAAAATAGTTACATATACTTAACCGTACGCATATTAGCGATTTCGGGTATTCGGATAAGTCATGGACAAGTTCTATATACCATTATACTTTAAATAAGTTGTAATATCTATAGGATATCAACTTATATGCCCGTTAAGGTTTTAATAAAATAAAATTATGCCTCATAAGGGTATTTGGTAATTTTATATTGTATAAAAGAAACTTGATTATAATTTAATGTTATAACCATAAGTATTCTGGAAAATGATTTATTTATGATATAATATCATTAGGATATTAATTCTATGTGTAATTTATCTTTTATGACCAAACTATGCACCGAAGGGGCATTTTGGTCATTTTACACATAGTTTATAAATTATTTGGGATTCTGAGTTCATATCAAATACCTACTGTAAATATATTTAAATTTAGTTTTAAAATTAGTAGGTAACAAGTCCAAATTTGATTAAAACATTCCGATCAACACATAATTCATACAAACACCATAAGGATCCAAACAAACTTGCAAATAACATTTTATTTTCTTCTAAGGCCCATGTCCTATATGATCCATGCTTCAAACCTGTTCAGCTGTACCATGTGTAAAAATAAAGTTTTGGGCCGACATAAGTTGGCGAGTGAATCCCATTTTATCATTAAGAAAAATGATATATTGTATTTTATAAAAATGTGCATTAACCAAATATGGGAACGTCATGCATGTAAACTAAATCAAAAACCATATCATCAACAAATAATGTACATGTGAGCGTAATAAACGATGTGCTGTGAGAACGAGGCTCAATCAAACGGAGCCAATCTAGTATATTAGGCGACGTGACGCTCCATCCTTAGATAACGGGGAACAAATGGGCCTAATGTGAGAGATTGACTGTAATGAGAATATAAACACAAAATGACAATAACCAAACAATATCACATAGCACGTTAGATCACATAATGGTAATAGCACGAGATTTAAAATAACGAGATAATAATAGCGACACATGATACACCCCAAAAACATGACATAAAAGGGGAGTTGTAAGATTCACTCACAGTGGGTGCGATTTAGATTCGATGAAGATTGCGCACGATTGAGTGGTTGGGATACCAAGCGACGATATGGCTAACCTAAACATTCACATAATAATTTAGATAAATATATTTCTTTTGGTTATTTAGTATTTTTTATTAGCTTATTATTATTATTTATTAGATAATTAACATTGATTTTTATTATTTTTATTACTATATTTTTATTTACCTACACTTTTAATTTGTAAATAAAAATAATATATTTTTGGTGAAATAATTAAAGGTTTTATTTAATTAAAAAAATATGTTTTTCGGAATTTAATCGGATAAAACGGTTGGAATTTGCAACGTGTGGGAATCGAACTCGTGACCTCTCCTTTGTGTGCACGCAGCCCGGCCAACTGGGGTACGTGTCTAAACCGGAGTATACTAATTTTTTATTCTATTTATACACTTGTTATCAGTTTCAGAAATACGCTTTTTATAAAAAGATTTGATTTAATTCAGGGATCATGCGCGTAACCGGTATCGAACTCGCGACCATAGCTTCATGTGCTCAAAGCCCGACCAATTGGGATATGTGTCTAACCCAAGGAATACTTGATTTTTATTTCTTTTATACATTAACTGATGGGTTTCTTAATTTGGTTTTATAGAAAGGTTTAGTTATTTCAGAGAATCGGAGCATGTACGAGATTCGAACCCGGGACCTTTGATTTCAAATGCACACAGCCCAACCAACTGGGCTGTGTGACTAACCCGGTTTATATTCGATTTTAATTTCCTTTAACCGATAACTCAAGATCATCTTCTTCATAAAAAAGCAGGCATACTGAAATCACAATTTGATTGATTTGTTTAGCATTTCATTTATCGACATTCAAGTATCTACACATGAAATTTAATATAACTAAAAGAAATAGATGAAAGCTATACCAAAACGGAGATGCTCTAGAGTTCCGGCGAGTTATTCGGAGATTATAGATTATTCCGGCGAAATGTTTTTGATGAACAAAAACTTGTAGAAACTTTTGGGAGTGTGTGGGCATTCTAAGACGTTCCAGAGCTCCCTATTTATAGATGAGGATGTAGCTTGGATTGGGTTTTCGGTTTTTCAAAGATTTCGGAAAAAACGGTTATAGCAAGATGTTAGCAATCACAATTGAATGTGGTTTGACTCGTGATCGAGTCCAAACTCATGATTAGAACGTTTTTTCAGTCAACTACAAGTAACCGGTAATTTGGTGATTTGCCGATTTAAACGCAGCTGTTATAGGCTATTATGATATAAAAGATTAATCGGTTTGATCATTTCAAATGTTAGGCGTGTGGTGTAGCGGTGTGTTGTCTGTTTGGTTTGGGTCTAGACCCGGGTTCGATACCGCGGTCTATACCTTTTTATTTTTTTGAATTTATAACTAATATATATATATTATATATATATATATATTATTGTTTTTATTATCTTTATTATTATTTTTATTATTAATATAACGAAATCTATTAAATGATTAACATAATTCCGAAACAAAAGATCATAACATATACTTGATTGCAAGAATGGTGCGGGTTTTAGAACCCGTTTTTCGACAAATGTTACAGTATCCCCTACTTTTAGAAATTTTGTCCCGAAATTTAAGTGGAAGTAGGTTTGTCTTTGAAGAGGTGAGGGTATTTTTCACGCATTGAGTCTTCACGTTCCCAAGTAAACTCGGGTCCTCGTTTCGACTCCCAACGAATCCTAACTATGGGAATTCGACTTCGTCTTAAGCGTTTTTCACCAAAGTCCATGATTTCTACAGGATGCTCTACAAAATGCATCGACTCGTCAATTTGGATATCTTCTAGCGGTATATGAAGATTTTCGTTAGCAAGACACTTTTTCAAGTTAGAAACATGGAACGTTGGATGAATCTTGCTGAGTTCTTCAGGTAAGTCAAGCTTGTAGGCTACATGACCAACTCTCTCAAGTATTTTAAAAGGTCCAACATAGCATGGTGCTAACTTGCCTTTTTTTTCCGAACCTAACAACTCCTTCCATGGTGACACTTTCAAAAGTACTTGATCACCGACACTAAATTCGAGCGGTTTTTGACGTTTGTTAGCGTAACTCTTTTGACGACTCTGAGATGCTAGAAGATTGTTGCAAATTTGGAGAATCCTATCGGTTGTTTCTTGGATTAATTCTGGTCTGGTGATTTGTGCTTCACCGATTTCGTGCCAACATACGGGTGATTGGCACTTACGACCGTACAGTGCTTCAAAAGGAGCCTATACCGATACTAGAGTGATAGTTGTTATTGTATGAGAATTCGACCAATGGTAGATGAGTATCCCAATTTGCCCTTGAAATCGATAACGCATGATCGTAACATATCTTCAAGTGTCTGTATGGTGCGCTCAGATTAACCATCGGTTTGAGGATGGAAGGCAGTGCTGAGGTTGAAGCGAGTGCCTAATGCTGATTGCACAGCTTGCCACGTGCGTGAAGTAAAACGTCCATCTCTATCGAAGATGATGCTCAAAGGCACACCGTGTCGACTTACAATTTCATCAATGTAAATACGAGCTTATTTCTTGTTTTTGTAATCTTCACGGATCAGGATAAAATGAGCGGATTTGGTAAGACGATCGACAATAACCCAAATCATATCATGCCCACATTGAGGTGCGAGGTAACCCGGTAATAAAATCCATGGTTATATTTTCCCACTTCCAAACGGGTATTTCGGGTTGAACAAGTAAGCCTGAGGGTCTTTGATGCTCGATTTAACTTTCGAACAGGTGAGGCACTTGGAGACAAAGACGGCGATATCCTTTTCATTCTAGGCCACCAGTAAGAGTATCGTAGATCTTGATACATCTTATCAGCACCTGGATGTATGGAGTATCGTGTTTTGTGGGCCTCGTTCATGAGAAATGTGCGAAGGTTGTCACGATCAGGTACCCAAATACGATTTAGATAATAAAGGATGCCATCGGATTTTGATTCTAACTTAGTTTCAGCTCCACAAGACAACTCGTCTCGCAAATCCTTTTCTGTGACAGAGGTATGTTGAGCTTTGCGAATGCGTCTTTGAAGGTCAGTTACGATTTGAGAACACAATAGGTGGATGGAGTTAGCATATTCTCTCGACTAAGAGCATCTGCTATGACATTAGCTTTGCAAGGGTGATAACAGATTTCGCAATCATAATCATTCAGGAGTTTGACCATCGTTGTTGCCTCATGTTTAACTTTTTCTGATGAAGATATGTTGAAGGTTCTTATGGTCAATGTAAATCTCACACTTTGTGCCATAGAGATAATGTCTCCATATCTTTAGAGCGAACACGACTGCTCCGAGTTCAAGGTCATGAGTGGTGTAATTCTTCTCATGGACTTTGAGTTGCCTTGAGGCGTAAGTTGTCACCTTACCCCTTTGCATTAAGACACACCCTAGTCCCTGCCATGGTGCGTTACAATAGACCACAAAGTAATCACAACCGTCAGGGAGAGTGAGGATAGGTGCATCATAAAGTCTCTGCTTTAAAGTTTGGAAAGCCTCCTCTTGTTTGGGCCCCCAATTGAAGGGCTTGCCCTTATGAGTCTAGGTTGTGAGTGGTAAGGCAATACGGGAGAAATTGGCGATAAAACGTCGATAATAACCCGCTAAGCCGAGGAATGATCTGACTTCGGTAGGAGTGCATGGAGTCTGCCATTCTTGCACTACTTTATCTTTGCAGGGTCAACATGAATTCCCTTGTCGTTGACGACGTGACCAAGGAATTGAATTCCTTTAACAAATTCACATTACGAAAATTTAGGGTAAAGCTTTTCAGTATTCAAAAGTGTTAGAATTAGTCGAAGATGTCGTTCATAATCTGAATTGGTCTTGGAATAAATGAGAATATCATCAATAAATACAATGACGAAACGATTGAGGTAGGGTTTGCACACCCTTTCATTAAATCCATGAAAACGTGGAGCATTGGTCAACCCAAAGGGCATGACCATGAATTCGTAGTGACCGTAGCGAGTTCGAAAGGCCATCTTTGGAATGTCTTCTTCACGTACTCTAAGCTGATGATAGCCAGAACGAAGATCAATTTTCGAGAAACTGGTTGACACCCTGAAGTTGATCTAAAAGGTCATCAATGCGAGGTAAAGGATAACGGTTCTTGATGGTCAACTTGTTGAGTTCTTGATAGTCTATGCACATTGGAATGTTCCATCCTTCTTCTTGACGAAAAGAATCAGCGCACCCTAAGGTGATGAGCTAGGGCATATGAACCCTTTGTCAGTCAGCTCTTGCAATTGACTAGCTAGCTCTTGCATTTCGGATGGGGCTAACCGATATGGAGATTTTGCAACTGGAGTGGCACCAGGTAAAAGATTGATTCGAAATTCGACTTCTCCATAGGAGGAAGGCCTGAGACGTCGTCTAGAAAGACTTGAGGAAAATCTCTAACAATCGGGATGTCTTCGAGCTTCTGCTCCTTGCCTTCTTTCTTGACAATGTGGGCTAAGAACGCTATTAATCCTTGCGAAGATACTTTCGAGCTTGCAAGACACGACATCAACTTAAGTCCTTTGGATGGGGTTTCACCAAAAATGCGAAGGCTTTGGTCGTCGGTGAGTGGAATTCGAATGAATTTTTCATAACATACGACTTCGGCATGATGCTGACTCAGCCAGTCCATACCAATGATGATGTCGAAGCTTCCCAATTTCATGGAATAAGATCGGTTGGAAAATTATGCTTGTTAAGAGTAAGAGTGCAGTCGCGAATGATAGAATCCAACGTAATAGGTTCACCGTCTGCTACTTCCACTGTGAATGATTTGGCTAGACTATCGCGAGGTAAACAAGAATAGACTCAAACTCTAGGGACACAAAACTCTTATCCGCGCCCGTGTTAAATAGAATAGATGCATAGCTATCATTAAGGAGAAATGTACTGTTGACCATCGTTGTTATCCGCTCTAGCTGATTGGCGTTAATGTTAAAAGCTCTTCCTCTTGCTAGCGGATTAGCTTGATTGGCTTGGTTCACAGGATTAGCTTGGGCTTGTGCGTTGATGATGTTCACTAACCGCGGGCAAGTGTTGTGGAAAGTGAGTTGGATCACCGCAATTCAAACAAGCCATAACGTGTGGCATCATAGGGTAGTTAGGTTGGTAAAAGGGTTGGGCTATGGGTTGAGCAGGTGGTAACATTAGTGGTTGTTGATAAGGAACTTGGCCCACCATTTGGTTGTTGGGTTGGCTTAAGGTTGATTGCGGGTTTATCTTTGAAGTGAACGACATGTTTGGATTGTATGGCCTACTCGGCCACACCCTATGTAGTGGGGACATGGGTTGTCAAGGGGGTGATGGTATTGGCATCTATTGCACTCCGGGTGAGGTCCTGTGTATTGCTTCTTGAAGGAGTGGCAGGGGGAGCAACTTGGGTGATTGGAGCGGCTGCAATGGGTTGGTTGTATAGAGTTGGCTGACTAGTTTGGGTGACAAGAAAATTCTTCCCATTTCGCTTTCTCTTGCCAGTGAATCGAGAAGAGGATCCGGCTTGAGTTAGGTTGGGTTGGGGGTTTTGCTACTTGCCTCTTTCTTTTTCTCATCCTTAAAATCCCATCCTGATGTGGGTTTTCGGTGAGCTCAGTGGCTAGCTCCATTGTTGCTTCCAGAGTTGCAGGCACGATACTATCACAGAATCCTAAATCTTCGAAGGAAGGCCCCGAATGTAATGCTCAATCAGGCGGTAGAGAGGAGTGAACAAATTTGGAACCATTTGGTTTAGCTCGAGAAACCTCTGTTGTAGCTTATATGATCTCCCTCTTTTTGCTTCAGGAAATAGAACTCATGTTCCAACTTCATATTTCGCTTCTTGGGCAGAAACATCTTGTCATGAGTTCCCTAAGTGTTCCCAAGTTAGGGCTACTGCGGCTTCAGGCGCCTCTTCTGCCCTTTTCGGCATTCCACCAATTGAGTGCTACCCCAAATAGTCGACAGTAGCATAAGAACCTTTCGGTCATGGGGTAGTTACAATTGAGAAAAGTACTCTCCATTTCTTCAAACCACCAAAGGAGAGCAGTGACTCCTTCAGTTCCCTCTATTTTGGAGGGTCACATGAGTGAAGTGCTTGTAAGTGCACTTGGTGGTGTTTGCGGGAGGGTTGTCACATTTTGATTATCTTGATTGTTGGGATTAACAGGGTTAGCACCAAGAGCTTGCTGAACTTGAAAATTTTGATATCAGGAATCACAGCGGCCATTCGTTTGGCTATTGAGCAGCCATGCGCTCACCGGATTTTCCTGATCTCCTACCTCCACGAGAGTGCCTAGTAGACATCTACAGGAAATACGTAATGAGATTATGAGTTTGACGTATAGCTGTCATGTGTGTCACATAGGTTTAGAGACAAAACTACATATCCACAAAATAAATGAGAAAAATAAATACATTACATCCATAGGATGTCTTGGGCTTTGCTCATGTTTGGACCCCCATATGTCCCCTATACTTGGCCTAGGTAGTCATGTGGGCCCCCATGACTACTGGGCTTTGTAGGGTTCACATTAGTTTTGGCCTGTTAATACTCGCACCGCCCGAATGAAAATCGTAAAACATGATTGCGAGGTGTAAGTGTTGGTGCATGTTGTGTGACAACAGCTTAATAGTTTAGTCTTTAGATATTTTGTATTGGGCTTAGCATTTATGTTTAGCTTGTTTAGAGTTGTAATGGGCTTGGAGAATGGCCTAGCCCAGTATAAAGCCTAGTATGCAGACATGTAGTATATATAAATGTTATGCATTAGGGTTTTGGGGGTTAGAGTGTTGAACAGAGAGGAGTGTGAGAAATCTACAGAGAGTGGCTGAGATATTTCTAGAGAGTCTTGAATTGGTTGTAAATACTTTGTGTTAGATAATCAATATAAGACTGTTTGAAGGAATTTGTTCATGTTCGTGTTCTTGTTTCTGTGAAATCTGATCTAGGGAATTTCGCACTCTAGATTAGATAGACGATTCTGTCAAGATCCATAGGACTAGGGGACCTACAATTGGTATCAGAGCATTCGGCTCTTGATTTTGCTCGGTTCAGAATCATAACAGCAGAAAAAGTTAGGTTTTTGGGTGTTTTAGAGGCTGTTTTGGAGTTTGTGACGGCTGAATTAAGGTTTTGGCAGCTGTTTTAGGGTTTCTGTTACTGTTCCGAATTAACAGCAGGCATTCCAGATTGAAGAAAGGGATTCCGGATCAAAAAGCACAGTATTCCGGATTGAAGATTTGAATTTCGGATAAAAAATCTGCATTTCGGATCATCAGAGTTGCAACTCCGATCAGAAAAGCTATTTTCGGATTCCAATCCGGACCAGAAGTGTATTCCGGATTTCCATTTCGGTTCAGAATAGTGCATTCCGGATTTCATCTTGGATCACTATTCCGGATTTCCGTTTCGGATCAGAACAGTGCATTCCGGATTTCATCTCGGATCACTATTCCGGATCACCATTTCGGATTAGCAGTTCGGATTACTGTTCTGGATTTTCAGCTCATATTGTAAATCCGAGTTACTGTTCCGGATCTGACACTGTTTCGAGTTAGGTTAAGAAAATGGAAAGTTAACCAGCTGACGTAACCAAAGTTAAACGTTTTCGGACTTAGAATTTGATCCACAAACAATCTTGACAAACCAGTTGCACGGTTAGACTCGTGTGACTTTTAAGGCACGGAAAATCCTAAAATCACTATCGGACAATATATATCATTGGATTCATATAGTCGAGACGAGTTTAACAGTACAATTTGGTAACCACACTTTTTGGACAAATTTTGAACGTTTTTTTACCGGTACGGTTACGGTAAAACACGAAGAAGGACCAGAAGAGATGTTAGATTTAGGTTTTGATACAGGTATACCAAAATCCATTAAACTGATACTCTGAGTGGTGAAGATGGTCATAATGAACAATAGCAGCGAGTGTCTTAATAAATGGTCAAAGCTGATAAATGCTGAACAGTATGTAGACTGGAAGAAGTTTGAGGCTTCGGTTCTAAGTGAAGATTCCAAGATGTGGAGCTGTATGATTGATGGGTACATTGCTCCCACAAGTCGAGTAAATGGAAGAATTATGGTTCTCTCATATGAGAAGATGGAAGATTCTGATAAACGTGTATATGATGCTGAGAAGAAGGCTTTAGCAGCGATAAAGATGTCCTTGCCATTTGATATGAAAAACATTTGTAATAGGTATGTATCGTCTAGGGAGCTGTGGGAAGCTTTACAAAAACATTATCAGAGTACTTCAAGACAAAGTACCTGTGAACAAGCACGTTTAGCTGAGTCTGGAGCTGTGAGGATTGAAGAAACAGGTGCTAAGAAAGAAGAGAAGAAGGAAGCTGAGAAGGAGAGAATGGAAGTCAAGGATGCAAAAGCTACAGTGTGCATGGATGATACGGATGAGCTTACAGCAAAGGTACATGTAAAATTTCAATCTGTAAGTCATACTTGTCATAATTGCACTGAACTACAGGGTAAAGTTGACAAATTATCGGAGCAAAAAAAAATTCTGTTAGTTGAATTAGAAAAACTGAAAGCGTCAATTGCTCTTTTGAACAAAAGGGAGTCAAATTGTGATAAAACGGGAGTGGGGCTTAGTAAAGCTTCATCTTCTGAGGATCACGATTACTCCTTTGTACCAAATGAAAATGAGCTAACAGAATTTGTTCCTACTACACCAGATGTAGTGGGTCGGATAACAGTCGACATACCTAATAGTCCAAGTTCTTTGAAAGAATCGGTTAGGTCTAACAGTACACCTCATAAAGTGGATGAGGATACTGAAGACAAAACGGTCAAAACATTTAAAAAGGGATCTAACAGAAAGAAAACTTTTAAGAAGAGATCTTATTTTAAATGTCACAACAAAGGACATGTGGCTAGTTGTTGTCCTTTTAAAAGGGGTAAGAAAGCAGAGGCTGAGGTTGAGGTTAAGGATGGGAATCAGGTTGGTTCAAATAAAAATGTTAAATCAAGTGTTCAGACAAATCAACCGAGATTTCAACCTAAACCTTCAACATCAAGAAGATTTGTTGGTTCAAGAAACTCTTCTCCTAAATCATGTCACAATAAGGGTCAATCAAATTCTTTTCAAAGTAAAAATTTTGGATATCGAAATCGATACCAAACTTCTGGTAATCGAAACTTTCAAAGAAGAAACAAATATAGGGGTTTTTGTAACTCAAATATTCAAAACAATCCAAAAATTTTTCAACGATCAGATTATGATAATGGGAGAAGAAGATTTCGAGATAATAATTTTCAAACGTCGGAAAATCCGAGAGTTTATTGGAATTTTCGCGATCAAAGATCTCGTGAAAATTATAAATCGTGTCCAACAACTTGGAAGACATCCAAGACACCAGTAGGTTGTGATGGATATTGGATGGATGTTTAAGTGGTTGATAAATCTGGCCGACCCAAGACCTTTAAGGCTTGGGTCCCCCAGTCTAACTAAGTTGTTGAGTGTGTGCAGGATGACCAAGAAGGACTGTAGATATGTTCAACAATGGTTGTTCCTGTAAATCATCTGAGGTGAATAGTAGGTTATACATGGTAACGAATTATTTACTTCTGTGTTAGACACTGGTTTAGTAAAAGTGAAAAACCTACTTATTAGGTTGAAGTGGGAGTCCGTTTGTGTTTCAGTTTCTGTTTTTAAAACCTTACTCCATAAAAACAAAAATTTAGGGGGTGAAATTTCCCTAAGCCAAAAAGAGTTTTAGTTAGTGCGTGAGTTTACGGGGAGTAAGTTGAAAAGTTTAAAGTTTTCCATAAGAATGCTAAAAATAGATTTACTGCTTTTCAAAAATCAAAAACATAAAAAAATAGAAAATCAAAAATGAGTTTTTCACTGTGTGGAAAAGAAGAAATGATAGTACATCAGCAAGTTAGATTGTCACACTGAAATTAAAAGAAAATTGTTTAAGTGTGATAGCAGCTTCATCATATGATGTACCAGTAGGCAAAAGGCATGAAATAATCAACTTACCTTTGTGATACACATACAATAAACTGTGTATGAGTGGGTAACATATAAGTGGCGTATGGTTTTATAACCTTAAATCTTGTGTTGATAGATTGCCAAAATCTGAGGTTTTAGGTCTTTATATCATTATTTCATCCGGGGTATCAAGGTTGTCCTTCAGCTGCATCCAGATATATGCTGACCTAGGCACAACTAGGATATCTTAAAAAAGCTAAAATGCCAAATCCCATATATTGAAGAAGCTCTCCTAGAGAGTCATTCAAATGTGCAAATTGCATTATTCATACCAAAATTTGGTATTTGTACTAACCCTCATTGGATATTTGGTCTCTTTGCTGTACGGAGGTACTGACCTGATCACCAATTATCTAACGTTGTAATTCAAAATGATGAATTTTGATATACTCACCTACTACGATGAATTTTTATGCATACCTTGATTGCGGGGGTATGTCCTGAAGTGGGACACACTAGTATATCAGTATAAATTATCCAAACAGATCACGAGGTAATGGTACTTGAAATGTTCATGTATTTTGTTTAAGTTGATAAACAATACTGGTAATCGTCTTGAACTGCTTTTCATGAATGTTGCATATAGAATTATAAAATAGTGTGAAAACAGTTTAATATTGCTGATAATGATCTTCTTACTGTGATTCTCACAAAAATAGAGTGTTTATTTTCTTTATAGTTATTTATTTTCAGAAAATATAAAAATACAAAAAGATTTGTTTTTTTAAAGTCTCCCATTTTGAACTGATAAGTTGTTTATTTTTGCATGATAAGATAAAATATTGGTTTATCTTTAATGTAGAAAAGGACTAATGGATTTTCGAGTTACTTGCTTGTGTTTCTAAACAGATTGATGCAGTTATCAAGGTGAAGTGCAGAATCCAAGTAAAGTACATTTCAAGAATGGAGTGCAGAATGCGTGAAGATGCATGGTAGGATCCTTCTACTACATGGCAAAAGGAGACATAGAGGAAGTTGGAGATAAGACCTTAACCAGAGAATGCTAGTTCGCTAATATACAGTGAATAAAAGTCTTGGAGATTGGAAGCATCAGCTTAGGGGGAGTCTGTTAATGTCAGAATCTGTGTGTAGCTGAAGCTATCCAAAGACCAAAAGATCACAAGATGTTTGAAGACAAAATTACACTATGAAGCTATTGTTAAGGGGGAGTTTGTTGGTGCATATTTTATGACAACAGCTTAATAGTTTAGTCTTTGGATATTTTGTATTGGGCTTAGCATTTATGTTTAGCTTGTTTAGAGTTGTAATGGGCTTGGAGAATGGCCTTGCCCAGTATAAAGCCTAGTTTGCAGACATGTAGTATATATACATGTTGTGCATTAGAGTGTTGGGGGTTAGCGGGTTGAACAGAGAGGAGTGTGAGAAATCTACAGAGAGTGGCTGAGAGATTTCTTGAGAGTCTTGAATTGGTTGTAAATACTTTGTGTTAGAAAATCAATAGAAGACTGTTTGAAGGAATTTGTTCCTGTTCGTGTTATTGTTTCTGTGAAATCTGATCTAGGGGATTCTGCACTCTAGATTAGATAGACGATTATGTCAAGATCCATAAGGACTAGGGGACTTACAGTAAGGTCGGAAGGTGTCCTGGTGTATACACAGTGACAACTCAAAGTGGGGTTAGTTCACACAACGTTTAGTATGGCATGATTTGGCCTAATAGGTCCTTCGTACTCTCATCATTAGTCCCCAGGTAGGCAAACTAGTCTGTTACTTTGGATTTATACGAATGCCAATCCTAGCCACGACGTTCCAACTACCGATACTTGTACCCTTCCAGTTATTACATGCCCGTCGTAAGAACTCTTTTTGATGAGATTTGAAACTAAAATCATCACAAATTTTGCAGAAAAAAAAATGTTTAAATATGTGAGAATCGAGACGTGTGTTATGACGGCAACATATGCGTATATATTATATTGACAAAATTTATAACATGTTGGGTGTCACACAAAATCAAGTAGCAATTAAAGTGCTTGCATATAATTGTGTGTGAGATAAGTGTAAAACAAGTAAATATCATAAGTTTGCATGTAACCAACTTAACACGTAAGCAATTAAATTCTAATTGACTATAGCATAGGCTATAAGGATCTAATAACCTATTATATATCCTTATAGTTACTCGCTCTGATACCAATCTATCACACCCTGACGCGCAGCGGATAAGGTATTCGGGGCATGATTAGGTTTTCATCAAAGCTCATGACATTTACTATTATAAAAGTTTAATATTTATTATTCCAAATTTGATTAAAACATTCTGATCAACACATAATTCATACAAACACCATAATGATCCAAAAAAACTTGCAAATAACATTTTATTTTCTTCTAAGGCCCATGTCCTATGTAATCCATGCTTCAAACCTGTTCACCTGTATCATGTGTAAAAATAAAGTTTTGGGTCAACATAAGTTGGCGAGTGAATCCCATTTAATCATTAAGGAAAATGATATATTGTATTTTATAAAAATGTGCATTAACCAAATATGGGAACGTCATGCATGTAAACTAAATCAAAAACCATATCATCAACAAATAATGTACATGTGAGCATGATAAGCGATGTGCTGCGAGAACAAGGCTCAATCAAACGGAGCCGATTTAGTATATTAGGCTACGCGACGCTAAGAGATTGAATGTAATGAGAATATAAACACAAAATGACAATAACCAAACAATATCACATAGCACGTTAGATCACATAATGGTAATAGCACGAGATTTAAAATAAAAAGCGACACGTGATAGAAAACATCTACAAGGAATACATGTTGAGCGATTAGGGCAGCCATGCGCTCGCGGGCTTTTCCTGCTCTCATCTTCCTACGGGCGAGGTTAGAAGACATCTACAAGGAATACATGTCAAGAGTATGAGTTGGATGTTTTTGGGTTCATGGGTCGCACTTAGGAATGAATATTCATAAAATAATTATAGAAAAATAAATCTACTACATCCATAGGATGTCTTGGGCTTTGCTCGTCATTAGGCCCTACATGCCGCCATACTTCACCTTCGTAATCATGTGGGCCCCCATGAATACCGGGTTTTTCATATGGTTCGCATGAGTTAGCCTGGTTACGTACACTAAAACCCGGAGAAAATCGAGAAATATGTATATAACGTATGAGATTCGGAATGTGTCCAGGTGTAGACACGGTGACACCTCAAAGTAGGGTTAGTTCGAACGACGTTTGGTGTGGCATGCTTTGGCCTAATAGGTCCTTCGTACTCTCATCGTTAGTCCCCAGGTAGGCAAACTGGTCCGTATATTGGATTTATACGAATGCCAACCTAGACAGGACGTTCCGACTATCGGTACTTGTACCCTTCCAGTTACTACATGCCCGTCGCAGAACTTACTTTGATGAGATTTGAAAATTGCAACAAAATCTTTGAATAATGAGAGTATGAAAATGATTTGAATATATGAACATTGAAATATGTATAATGAATGTGTATGTAAGTATGTATGTTTGACTGTAAATAAAAACAAATATGAAACAAATAAATATCATAAGTTTATATGTAACCACCTAATCAATTAAAATTTAGGCAGACTATAGTATAGGCTCTAAGGGTCTAATAACCTATCCTATATCCCTATAGTCATGGCTCTGATACCAATCTGTCACACCCCGACCCGCAGCGGAAAAGGTGATCGGGGCATGATTGGGTTATCATCAAAGCTCATGACATTTATTTTAACGTTTCATATTCATTAATACACTTTAATGGAAAATTACAATCAATATTACAACATGTCCTAAATATCAATCTAGGCTTCATTGTTTTCTTCTAAGGCATTTCCTATGTTTTCCTTGCTTCATCCTGTTCACCTGTATCATGTGTAAAAAGGGTTTTTGGATCAACAAAAAGTTGGCGAGTGAATCCTATGGAAAACATTTGAACAAGTTTATTTAGTTGATCATAAAATAAAGTGCACAACCACACATGAGTAAAAATAGATGTAAACTTATTCACCAATCAATTTAATATTAAACAATACACACATGAACAATAATGGATCGTTTAGAGGCACGCGTTGCTCAACTCGTCTCTCACGAGGAACTGATGGGCCTAATGAATGAATTGCATAAACTTGACAATATGAAATACATAACTACAAACAATATAAACTCAATAATACACACACGAACAATAATGGATTTGTTTTGAGGCACGTGTTGCTCAACTCGTCTCACACGAGGAACTGATGGGCCTAATGAATGAATTGCATATAAATAGACAAAATGAAATACATAACTACAAGCAATTTATACAATCTAAGTTTAGATCACAATATGGTATGGTACAAGTTTAAATAAACGAGTTAATTTTATGACACATGACACACCCCAAAACGTGTAATTAAAAAGGGGAGTTGTAAGATTCACTCACCTTGGGTGCGTTCGGTTGATAATGTTGAATGCACGCGAAATTGGTTTTAACCACGAGTGAAATTAACCTAGATAATGGCATAGTGGTTCGGTAAGTAAACGGATTTTATTAATCCATTTTAGTAGGACTGTTGGGTGTATTTTTGTGAGTTTAAGGCTATTTTCTAACCTTAAAAATGTTATTTTTAAGTATTTATAATTGATTTTTAAATAAAATAAATAAATAAAAATAATAAAAAAAATGTTGACTTTTTTGACCGTTGACCGTTGACCATTGACCATTGACTGTTGACTTTGACCGGTTCGTATGCGTGTATGTGTGCGCTGGGTGAGGCTCGAACCCGAGACCTCCCGTACACGTGCACGCAGCTCTACCAACTGAGCTACGTGTCTAACCCGAAATATTTCTGTTTTTAATTATATTTATATACTAATTAGATTAAACTGAAAATCGTTTATTTTTAAAAACGATTTAAATCTAACGAGTCGGTGCGCTCCACAGGTCTCGAACCCGGGACCTGTGGTTTAGGTTAACACACAGTCCACCGCTGGACTGTGTGTTTAACTTGTTATATAATCTGATTTTTATTATACTTATATACAATTAAATAATTTCAGTTCTGCCTTATTTAAAAAAGTTTAATAATTGTCCGGACCGGTGCGGTAGCCCGGACTCGAACTCGTGTCCTGTGATTAAACATACACACAGTCCACCGCTGGACTGTGTGTCTACCTTGGTTATTATTCTGGTTTTTATTAAACTTAACATATATCAGCAGTGAATCCGGTTCGGTAAAAAAAGGCATTTTTATTAAGGCGAGTGTGCGTGGGACATGTATCGAACTCGAGACGTTTACATGTTTGATGTGCACACAGTCCACCGCTGGACTGTGTGTCTAACCCGAGTTATAACTTGATTTTAATTGTACATATACACATCTGAAACTTCGTCTTCTTCGTTGAATTTAACCAGGATCGGAAGTCCGACTGGTTCGATGTTTTAATCATGTTCTTTAGTGTTTTGAGGTTAATTACAGGTGAGATATATAAAAAGAATGAAAGATTTAAGCGTAAGGTATACCGACTGGACTCCTCTGTTTCTCCGGCGAAACTCCGGTGACAGCAGAAACTTCCGGCGACGTGTGTCCTGCGGCAGAGAGTCTTCAGCAAGCTTGAAATGGATGTGGGTGACTTCGGTATAAGCTCTGGGGGTTCAGTAAGGCTCAGAAGTGAAGGGTTCGGTTTTCCGGTGATGTGTAGAACTTTTCCGGCGAGTGGAATTACGTCGGGTAAAGGTGCGGTTTTGAGCGAAAAAGCTTGCAGAGGTTCGAGGAGGTATTTATAGGGCAGGTCATCGATGAATTTGGTCCGATTTCCGACTTGATTCGTCGGTTAGAAACTCTCCGGCAGTTATAACTTGTGTATCGGACTCAGGCGTCGGTTATAACCGATGTAGTGATTAAGGTTTACGTTATAACTGAAGAAATCGTAAATTCTTGGCGAGTTAGTCAGGATTTCCGATGACTGAAATTTGGGCGCGCCGATTTTGAATTCGATAATCATGTTATGATTTAATTGTCTTCAATAGTGAACAAGAAACCTAAGCGGCGCAGTGGTTGAGTGTGTGTGTGTTAAGTCTCTGCTGAACCGGTTGACTGACCCGGGTTCGAAACCCGTCAGCAACATTATATTTTTATTTCATTATTTTTAACAATTTTTCAAAAACAAATTATATATTTTAAATTAATAATTAATTATGTATCGTTTAAAATTAATTTGGGCATTAAATACGCCACGAAGTTTTAAACTGATTGTTCGGTTATTAAACGGAGCGGGTTTGGTAAATCCGGTTTTTGATGGATGTTCAATTTCTAAACCGGAGTATACTGATTTTTAAATCTATTTATACACTTGTTATCAGTTTCAGAAATAGGCTTTATATAAAAAGGTTTGATTTAATTCAGGGATCATGCGCGTAACCGGTATCGAACTCACGACCTTAACTTCGTGTGCACACAGCCCGACCAATTGGGCTGTATGTCTAACCCAAGGAATACTTGATTTTTATTTCTTTTATACATTAACTGTTGGGTTTCTTAATTTGATTTTATAAAAAGGTTTTGTAGTTTCAGAGAATCGGAGCGTGTACGAGATTCGAACCCAGGACCTTTGATTTCAAATGCACAAAGCCCAACCAACTGGGTTGTGTGACTAACCGGGTTTATATTCGATTTTAATTTCCTTTAACCGATAACTCAGGATCATCTTCTTCATAAAAAAAACAGACATACTGAAATCACAATTTGATTGATTTGTTTAGCATTTCATTTATCGACCTTCAAGTATCTACACATGAAATTTAATATAACTAAAAGAAATAGGTGAAAGATATACCGAAACGTAGATGCTCTAGAGTTCCAGCGAGTTTTCCGGCGATTATAGATTATTCCGGCGAAATGTTTTTGATGAACAGAAACTTGTAGAAACTTTGGGAGTGTGTGGGCATTCTAAGACGTTCTAGAGCTCCCTATTTACAGATGAGGATGTAGCTTGGATTGGGTTTTCGGTTTTTCAAAGATTTCAAAATAAACGGTTATAGCAAGATGTTAGCAATCACAATTGAATGTGGTTTGACTCGTGATTGAGTCCAAACTCATGATTAGGAACGTTTCTTCAGTCAACTACAAGTAACCGGTAATTTGGTGATTTGCCGGTTTAAACGCGGCTGTTACAGGCGGCCTTCTTTGAATTTAGATTCAAGGCGATATTATGATATAAAAGATTAATCGGTTTGATCATTTCAAATGTTGGGCGTGTTGTGTAGCGGCGTGTTGTGTGTTTGGTTTGGGTCTAGACCCGGGTTCGATACCCGCGGTCTATACCTTTTTATTGTTTTTGAATTTATAACTAATATATCTATATATATTATTTTTATTATCTTTATTATTATTTTTATTATTAATATAACGAAATCTATTAAACGATTAACATAATTTCGAAACAAAAGATCATAACATATACTTGATTACAAGAATGGTGCGGGTTTTAGAACCCTCTTTTTGATAAATGTTACATCGGCCGCAACGGAGGCTGCCTCTTTTTTCTTTCTTTAAACGCGCAGCTTCGGCGCTCAAGCCCACAATCTCATCTCTCAAAGATTTTTCTCGTTATCATCCCGTTCGTAGGCCTCCCGCCACAATTTGCGCTCCTCAGCAAATGTGGCAGCGGAGCCTTCTACCTTCTTCTTCCACCCCAGCACGGACCATTCTTTGGTCTGTTGAGCTTCAACAAATTTGGCTTTCTCAGCCTCCAGCTCTGATTTTTGCGCAGCCACTTGGGCTCGCTCCTGGACCATCCCTTTCTTTGCTGCCTCAAATCTTTCTTGGTCCCGATGCATGCTCCGCCACTCCCTGATAATCTTATGCATGTTGGAGGCGGAGCTAGTAGCTGACTGGAGGTACACGCGATATGTTTGCTCATAGCTCTGTTCCGCACGCGCATGTACCTTTGCTGGGGGGAAGGCACCCTTAAAGCACTCCCAGCACGCCTGCTAGTTGCTAAACTTATCTCCCTGCCTTAACTTCCAAACAGGGGTGTGAATCTCCGCAGCTCGGCCTTCAGAGTTATGACCTGTAGTAGTCACCTGGGGTTTCATCTGGGCGAATCGGGGACCCTTTATCAGAAGGGCGCTCCCCGGATCCCCCAGCTTCCCCATGGGCGTTGGCTCCACTACAGGAGCCCCCTAAGGCACATCCTCCACCTCTTCACCACTTTCAATCACAACGTCTTTCACCACTTCTTCAGGCACAACGACCTCTACTTCCACCAGTACCTCCGCTGCCCCGGCACTGGTCTCCACACCCTTTACATTTGACGCTTACGCCGTCTAAAACATGGGTGGGGGCATAGGGATCTCAACTGGCGTGGCCGGAGTAGTCGGGGCAACAAAAGGTGTCTCACTTTTCCCTGCAGAATAATAAAAAGTTAAACAAGTGAAACAGGAAGAAAAATAAAACTCAGTCAAAAGTGTTTACCTGGGGAAAGTTTAGCGGCAAGCGCATCCATGTTCCCGCGCTTCCCAATTATTTTCTTCCGCACAGCCTTCTTGGGAGGCTGCGTGGCGGTATCGTCCTTTGAAGGAGCTCTCTTCCGCTTGAGTGGCTCAGGGCTTGACTCCACGTCGATGGGGTCATCCGTGTTGGCAATCGGAATCTCCGCCATCTCTTGCGGCTCCGGCTTTGGCTTCCTCAGAACTACAGGCGCAAGACCCTCCAAGGAATCAGAGACTATTACATAGTCATTCCAAGTGTCTGACACAGAACACGTGCCTTTGGGCGGGTCTGCCCTGGGCTGCGCTGGCTTCTTCACAGCAATCACACTTGGCCCCGAGCGTTTCTTTTTCTTAGAATCAGGGCTAACGCCCAAACTCTTTAGCGCACCTGCAACATGGCGCAACATAGTAAGCAATATGAAAAGCTGTAAAAACACTTAAACTATGAAGGCTTACCACTTAAACTTCAACTACCATATTTTTAATATTTGAAAAAAAAAATTAACAAATAACTATAAGGGTGAGTATGGTAGAACCGGGGAGTGGGTGAGTAAATGGAGTCATCGCGTGGAAACATCGTCCCCGACCCTCCATATTTCGCAGTGATTGATTTAATTTGATGAAAAGTTACCGCCTAAAGATATGACTGTTGCATGCTGTTTTTGAACGTTGAAGGTGGGGTAACGACTATAATGTCGTGTATTAAAAAAATGATTTCTTATTTAAATACCATATTTACATTTCATTTTTCTCACAACTCAAGACTACAAACTAAAAACCTCTTATACACCATGGATAAACAAAACAAGGATGATGTCAAGAAAAAAGGTTCGGGATCCTGTTCGAAGCCGAGGGGACGTGGCTCGCAAAGTAGGCGAGGCGGGTCGAGCGGTCTTAGTGCACCATTTTAACCCCTCTCGGTTATTCAACACACTCTCAACCTCCATTTTTTTACTCCTAAACTGCACAACCAGGTTTTTACAATACCCAAACCCCAACCTAATTATCCACCACAATTATTTTCACTCCCACAATGGTCGCACTCGGCCGGTATGAATATTCCATAGATGCCCAAAACTCATTCGACATGTTTACTTATATGAGCCTACCAATTCAATGATAATGAAGACGAAGATGTTGTCCCCGAGACGCATAACTTGGATGAAGATGAAGATCTTGGTGAAGACGAAGAAAATATGATATGGAAGACGAAGTAGATGGTTAAGCAAGTGACCCGAAAGGAAAGGGGAGGCGGAGCGCCAAAATTGGACGAAAAACAAGAAGATGCCTTAGCAAAGGCATGGTTTCATTGTTCGGTAAACAAGAACAAAAGCAACCAACAAAAATCCGAGGGTTTTTGAAAAAAAATCCTAAAACATTACAACGAAACGGTTATCGGAAGTACCTGAACCAGTCATCAATACGTTGAGGTTTCAGAATGGAAATCAATGATGACTAAGTTGAACTACTTCAACGGTCTTTGGCATCAAGCGGTAATTTTTTTAATTTATTAACTTTACGTGATTTTTATTTTATAAGTTTATATAACTTTTTATTTTCTACATTTATATAAATTTTACTTTTGTAGGAACATTTACGTCCTAGAGGGAGTGATGATGCGACGGTATTGAAACAAGCCTTAAAAGATTACCAATCAAAATATTCGAGTGGTTTTTATCATGTTGAGGCATAGGAGGTGGTTAGAAAACATGACAAATGGCCCTCGATACTAATGTTGGGTGAAGATAGTAGTAGTTCGGGCCAGAAAAGAAAGTTATCGGATTCGCGTAACTACCATGCGGGTACACCGGGAACTGAATTCCCTAGTTCTATACCTGACATAAACGAAGACCCCTCACCAAGAAGACCACAAAAGAAAGATAAAACACTCGCAACAACGACCGATAGCTCAACGGGTTTGTCCGTGAAGCTTGAACAATACAAACTTATGAAAGAAGCTAAACAAATAAAAGAGTTGAGTTGGTGGACATAAGAAGGAAACAAGAGGAAGACAAGAGATTGTCAAAAAATATAATTGACCATGCAATTTCTAATTTTTAGTTTTATTTTTCTAGTTTTAATTTTTATGTATTGTCTTTTTTTAATTTTAATTTTATGGAATGTTTTTTCTTTAATTTAATGTAATTTATTTGGTTTAAAAATATGTTTTAGTTATTAATACATAATTAATAGAAAGAAAAAAAAGAAAAAAAGTGGATTTTGTGTAAAACAACGGCCTAATAGCAACCAATATATGATATATGTAGACAAGAATTATAGAGATTAATAGAGAGAAAGATAGAAAAGAGAATTGAAGAACTCATTCTTATTGATATATAGTATGAACTACATATGCCTCTATTTATAGGCTTACAAAGATGGAAGTGACATGTGAGTTAAGTACTTGGAGAGTCACCACATTATAAAGACATGTGAGTTAAGTACTTGGAGAGTCACCACATTATAAAGACATGTGGATAGTCACACATTAAGATAATAATTCATAACACTCCCCCTTGATATCCACGTGACAAATAATATATTATTCTTATAATACGCTTGGTGATGCTGCCACGTTAAAAACCTTGCCAGGAAAACCCAGTAGGATAAAACCATAGCTAAAGGAAAAAGAGTGCAGCGCGTACATTCTCCCCCTGATGATTAAAGCTCCTTGAGTCGATGCATCCCGATCCCATGAACCAGTTTCTTGAATGTAGATGTCGGAAGTGATTTAGTAAACAAGTCTGTCAAATTGTCTCTAGAATGAATTTGTTGGACAGTAATATCTCCATTCTTTTTCAAATCATGTGTGAAAAAGAACTTTGGTAAAATGTGCTTCGTTTTGTCTCCTATGATGTATCCTTCTTTAAGTTGAGCAACGCATGCTGCGTTGTCTTCATGTAAAATTGTTGGTCCCTCATCTCTCATTGAAATGCCACAAGACCCACAAATGTGTTGTATTACATTCCTTAACCAAACACATTCTCGGCTGGCTTCATGAATCGCCAATATTTCTGCATGATTAGATGATGTGGCTGTGGTTGTTTGCTTTACAGAACGCCATGAAATAGCAGTACCTCCACTTGTGAATAAATATCCAGTGAGATTTTCCAGTGTGAGGATCAGACAAATACCCTGCATCAGCAAAACCAACCAAACTTGTTGTCGATTGATTAGTAAAATACAAACCCATATCGTTTGTACCTTGAAGGTATCAAAATATTTGTTTTACCCCATTCCAATGCCTCTTTGTTGGGCATGAACTATATCTTGCCAATAAATTTATAGAAAATGATATATCTGGTCGTGTATGACTAGCAAGAAACATTAGTACCAATTGCACTTAAATATGGTACTTCTGGACCAAGAATTTCCTCTCCATCGGTCGGAATGGGTCTTTCTCGACATCAAGAGATCTTACAACCATTGGAGTACTCAATGGATGTGATTTTTCCATATAGAACCTTTTGAGTAACTTTTGTATGTAGTTTTGTTGATGCACAAGGATTCCACCCTTAAGATGTTCGATTTGTAACCTGAGACAAAATTTTGTTTTGCTAAGGTCTTTCATTTCAAATTCTTTTTTTCAAATATTCAACCGCCTTTTGGAGCTCCCTTGGAGGTCCAGTTATATTCAAGTCATCAATGTATACAATAATTATAACGTATTCAGATTCTGACATTTTTATAAAGATACATGGGCATATTGAATCATTTTTATAACCTCCTTCTAACAAATACTCACTAAGGCGATTATACCACATACGCCCAGATTGTTTTAGCCTATATAATGATTTGTTTAATTTAATTGAAAGATGTTCTCGAGAACTAGATGTACATGAGTTTGGCAATTTGAATCCTTCAGGGAGTTTCATGTAAATATCAGTATCAAGTGAGCCATAGAGGTAGGCTGTCACAACATCCATTCGACGCAAGTCAATCCCTTCTTGTATTACCAGACTAAGAAGATAACGAAAAGTTATCGCATCCATCACCGGAGAATATGTATCCTCATAATCATTCCTAAGTCTTTGCGAAAATCCTTGTGCTACTAATCTTGCCTTGTATCGAACGATTTCATTTTTCTCATTACGTTTTCGCAAAAAGACCCACTTATATCCAATAGGCTTTACACCTTCAGGTATAGGGACTACTAGTCCAAAAACTTCTCGTTTATTGAGGGGATCTAATTCTGCCTTAATTGCGTCTTTCCAGTTTGGCCAATCATTTTTTTTTTAACATTCTTCAATAGATTTTGGTTCTTGATCCTCATTATTTTCCATTACTTCTAGCGTTACGTTATATGAAAAACTGTCATCGACGTCGATTTCATCTCGGTTCCATACCTTTCTAGACATGATATAATTTATTGAGATCTCTTCGTTTTCAGGTACCTAAGCTTCTTCGGGAACCATCATGTCTAGTGTCTCTTCAAGAGACTCTTTTCTTGGCATGATCATTACCTTAAATTGACTATCTCCATTATTTGCTCCTTTTCTTTTTCGATGATTTTTATCTTTAGAACTGATTGGTCTACCACGTTTGAGGCATGCATTAGACTCATTTCCAACATATGGTTGTCCTTCTAGGACACTTATTTTTACTGGAGCATTAGCAGCTGGTATGTGTGACTTAGTCACTCTCTTTGGGTCAGTGAATGCGTCTGGTAATTGATTTGCTAATCTTTGTAAATGAATTATCCTTTGAACTTCTAGTTCACACTGTTTAGTTCGAGGATCAAGATGAGATAATGATAATTCATTCCAACTTATATTCTTATTTTTCAGCTGCTTTTCATCTCCCCCTAATGTTTAGAATGTTGTTTCAACAAAATGACAATCACCAAATTGAGCCATGAATAGATCACCTGTTGATAGCTCTAAATCCTTAATGATCGATGGTGATTCATACCCAACATATATTCCTAATCTCCTTTGAGGTCCCATCTTTGTGCGTTGTAGTGGAGCGATAGGAACATATACGACACAACCGAAATCCTTAGATGGGAAATATCTGGTTCCTGACCAAAAAACCAACTTAATGGGGAGGAAGTGTGGTAACTCGTTGGCCTGATGCGAATTAGTGTTGATGCGTGTAAAATTGCATGCCCCAAGCAGATGCTGGTAGTTTTGATTTCATAATCATTGGTCTTGCAATCATTTGAAGTCGCTTGATAAGCGATTCAGCAAGTCAATTTTGTGTGCACATGAGGTACAGGATGCTCTACACTTATGCCAATAGACATGCAGTAATCATTAAAGGTTTGGGATGTAAATTCACCAGCATTGTCCAACCGAATTTTTTTATGGGATAATCTGGAAAATGTGCTCTTAGCCTTATTAATTGAGCAAGTAGTCGTGCAAATGCCATATTGCGACTTGATAGTAAACTCACATGTGACCATCTAGTTGATGCATTAATTAAGACCATAAAGTATCTAAATGGTCCACTAGGAGGGTGTATAGGCCCACATATATCCCCATGTATTCTTTCTAAAAAACTCAAGGATTTTGTCCATACCTTAACTGGTGAGGGCGAGTGATTAACTTCCCTTGTGAGCATGCAACACATGTAATATCCTTAGATTGAAGAATCTTCTGGTTCTTCAAAGAATGACCACATGAATTTTCTATAATTTTTCGCATCATTATTGATCTGGGATGGCCTAACCGGTCATGCCAAATTATAAAATTTTTTCGGTCCATAAACTTATGGTATATGATTGCATTGGATTCAACTGCACCAACTTTAGTAGAATACAAACCAGAGGAAAATGCGGGTAACTTTTCTAATATATGCTTTTTACCCGAAATCATACTTGTGATTTGAAGGTACTCATCATGTCCCTCACTTGTAGTCTCAAGATGATATCCATTTAGACAGATATCTTTAAAGCTTATTAGATTTCTTTGAGATAGTGGGGAAAATAATGCATTGTTAATTTTGAGTAAAGTTCCTCTTTGTAGAACTACATAAGCTTCTCCAAAGCCTTCTATTAATTTTGTTTTACTGGATATAGTACCAACGCTTGCTTCTTTCATATTAAACTAGAGAAATAATTCTTTTTCTTTACAATCGTATGCGTAGTAGCACTGTCTATTAGAGATACATCTTCACCACTAATAGGACGTTTAGTTGAACACTCCATATGCTTTAAAATAGAATCGTATGCATAAGGAAAATTGCAAGCATCCAACTGGTTGGTATCAGCCATGATATCACCAGAATCCAATTTTGCTTGCTCGATAAGGAAATCAGCATAATCCAAATTAGTTGCATTAGTAAGGTCCTTTTCACCACTTGAGACATCGACATTTCCATATTCATATGTGAAATTTGTCTCTATCCCTTTTCCTTTTTCTTTTATATATTGTTTGTAAAGCTCTACCAAGTGTCTGGCTGTAGGACATGTATCAGCCCAGTGGTTGTTACTTCCACATCGATAGCATGCATTCGATAGGGTTCCATTTTTCTTTTTACGTTTTCCATCATTGGATTTCTTTTCATAATCATGCAACTTCTGGTGGGTTTCTTTGTTTTTAAATTGAACACCATGATAATTCCCCTGACCATATCCACGTCCATGACCATGACCATGACCACGCCCACGTGGATAGCCACGACCACGTCTGTGACTTCCACTTTGGTCATTATATGTTGCCACATTCACTTCAGGGAATGGAGTTGTACCAACCAGAGGAGTTTCATGGTTTTTCATTAGTAGCTCATTATTTTGCTCAGCCACAAGCAAACATGATATTAAGTCACTGTATTTGGTGAAGCCCCTTTCACGATATTGTTGTTGCAAGACAATGTTTGAGACATGAAAGGTGGAAAATGTTTTTTCCAACATATCCTTATCAGTAATATTTTCACCACATAGAATCAATTGTGACGTGATTCTAAACATTGCCGAGTTATACTCACTTATAGACTTAAAGTCTTGCAACCTTAAATTGAGCCATTCATAACGAGCTCTTGGTAATATTACTGTTTTCTGATGGTCATACCTTTCTTTCAAATTGGTCCACAAGACGAGTGGATCTTTGATAGTGAGATATTCATTTTTCAAGGATTCATGAATTAAGAAAATCATTGCCTTTGCTTTATCTTAGGTATTTGTTTTATTTTCTTCTTTAATCGTTTTTCCAAGGTTATTGTCATTTAGATGGATTTCAGCATCCAAAGTCCATGACAAATAATTTTTTCCAGTGATGTCCAAAGCTATAAACTCAAGCTTTGCAAGATTCGACATAGCTAACTTGTAATAATACGATCTAACTCCAAAAGCAAGTCGTGCTGATAACGTGTTGTAAAACAACGGCCTAATAGCAACCAATATATGATATATGTTGACAAGAATTATAGAGATTATATAGAGAGAAAGATAAAAAGAAGAATTGAAGAACTCATTCTTATTGATATATAGTATGAACTACATATGCCTTTATTTATAGGCTTACAAAAATGGGAGTTAAGTACTTGGAGAGTCACCACATTATGAAGACATGTGAGTTAAGTATTTGGAGAGTCACCACATTATGAAGACACGTGGATAGTCACACATTTAAGATAATAATTCATAACAGATTTCTCACAAGAGAATCACCCATTATGTTTGTTTGTAAGAAGGAAGTTGATGAGGTGATTTTATATGGCATGAAGTGATTGACTAGTGATCACATTTCTCACCTTGAATAAATAATTAAATATATCATGAACTTTGTGTTACTAAACAGGGATGTTTAAAATATTTAAAAAACAAATTGGTGAATCATACCAATTTTGGGGTCAGTTGTAAAAGACTAGTTTTCTTGTGTTAACACATAATTGCAGCTTAATAATATTAACTAGTATTAAGTACCTGTATTGTAACGGGGCGTAAAACCGTGTCAAATAGCATCAATGTCATAGCACTGCGAGGATCACTAACACTGAATTTACGGTCAAAAAATTAGACCGAAACGTAAAACATAAATAACTAAGTCGATCTAGAACTTGCACGTTATGACAAACTTGTCAAACAGGAAAAAATAGATGACGTAAAACGTTGAACTACACACTTACATTGTATCATTTTAACTCGCAAAACTTAGAGCGAAGCCTAAAACAGAACGTAAAAACGTTGAACCACACACACACGTTGCATCGTGTTAACTCACAAAATTTAGAACGAAGTGTAAAACGAAAAATTTTCGAAATAAAAAAAGTATAGGGGCCAAAGTTGAAAGTAAAAAAGTTACGAGGTTAAACTGAAAAGATGAAAAATTTTAGGTTAAAACTAATAAGTCAAATAGTTTTGGGTTAAAAATAATTCATCAAATACTTTTGAACTAAAAGTAAAAAATCAACTTTATTTTTAAAAAAACTTCCCAAACATAATGTACAACAACTTATACACAAATAAGTTGATAATTTATAGTGTTTAAATTTAAATTTAAATTTAAATTATCAATGTTTGTAATTTGGTTAGTAGAAAAACCAAAAGAAAATATAATAATTTATTATAGGTCACAAATACTATTTTTTAGGTTTAGGTTCAAGAATCTATGGAGTCAGTCAAGAAAAGTAGTTAACTCAAGTATTTTATAAACCTTAGTTTTTTATATTAATCAAGTCCTCTTGATTATTAACGAAAATCGTTTCTAACTTTTTGAAGCCTTGTTAACGGCATAATTATTTAATCTGAAGATGGGTACAACTGTACAAGTGGTAACAAAAGATAATGTAAGCTATAGTATACAACTATAGAATATAAAGTCCCATTTGAATCATTCCAGGAATGATGTCACTTTTTCATTTTATGTATTTCCGGTGTTTTATATGAAAATTGTACATCACAAACATTCACTTAACTATATACATACATAGAGTTTAGCTTCAATTTTTTTTGTTTTTTTTTTTTTTTTTTGCAAAACATACAATCCCATGTATTGATGAAGCAATTAGGTGAGTTATGAATATAAATACTAATATTAGTGTTGAAAATGTGCATGAAAATATGTTTGTTTAATTCAATTCCTCTAATAATAGTTGTTAAGACATGTGCGTTCTTTCATTTGTTATTTTTTTATTTGCATAAGACACTTCACTAGAGGTGGACTTTCTGAAGTTAAGCTGCTTCAAAGATGGGCTAAATGCTTGGTGCTGCTGGACTGCGATGCAAATATTGGGTTCATGTCTGGGCCAGGACATGGCCCGACGCATCCATCAAGTGGGCTTGTTTCAAGTCGGTTTATAGGGTTTCTATCCGCATCTATAGAAGCTTATTTGAATGTTTATATGTTTTGGGTCATGTGATGATGGGTTTGGAGCTTTGAACTGGCCTTTTAAGGCTGATGCATGGGCTTAAAAAGGAGTTGCAGGTTGGGCTTAAAAGAAGTTGTAACTACATTTGTGGGCCATGAGCATATATAAACATCATCAGCGACTCTTGAAGTTTCAGACAAGATATTTTCACACATGCTCACTTTTCTTCTCGTCTGTGGCGATTAGGGTTTCTAGATCTAGATCAAATCTTTCACTCGTTTACCATGTCTTTCTTGTTCTTGAACTATTAGGGTCTCATTTGTCAGATTTGCTCATACTCCTGCTCTTATTTTGATTCTTCTTTGTGTCGTTACAGCGATTATCAGTTGATGTTCTTCATTGTGAGTTTAAAGAGTTAGATTCATGTATTATGTAAACAGATTTGTGGGTGTTTTGGGTAATAAACGTTTAGGTTTTGGCATTTGGACGTGTTTAATCAAAGATCCAAGTTTCATACCTTGTTTGTGATAATTAGAAAGATAATTACACCGAAAACATCGAACTACCAAGTCTAAATGTACCAAATCAAACGCAATCATACCAATTGCATTTTAGACCATCTTGATCAAAATGTAAGGGATTAAGTTCTTGTCATAAGATAATCATATGTTTCCAATTCAGTTATGAGAAAGCATGTTCATGCCATCTAAGAATCAAACACCTCCCAACCATCCTTATGAAACCACCAACCGAGAAACACACGCTTTCAATTTAACATTAGATTTAAAGTTAAGGCAACTTAGCATATACATTTCTAACAAACAAGGTGTAGCATTATTGTTCACACAATATACTAAGCACACATGCTAAGTTAATTCAACAAATCACTCAAATGCACGTATATAGAATGACTATGACAATTTGAACACCATTACCGTTGAAATGCAAAATCTGAGTGTATACTGACTTTTAGATACTAATATACTATATGTACTCACTATAGTAAGTTTAGTTTGCTTAAAGATGCATAAGAATCAATCCAATTCCATCATGCTAATTTTGGTAATAGTTACCATTAAAAAGGTTAAGTCCAATTTACCAAATTTGACTATAATAAACAAAATTCAACTGTTAGTATCATTTGGTAATGTTTCCATATTTTGAGCTCAACCTCACTCAATTCATTTAGTTCAACTAATCTCTCATACGGATTTTGAAATATAAACCCATTTATAGAAGCGTATTTTATCATTCAGAACCAGTTTTGGTCCATCTACTAATCAATTCACCAAATTATGATTTTAATAAATTTAGTCAAAATCACCATTTTTATCAGTTTTACAATTCCACATGGTTTATCGTTCAAAAGCTACTCCAATGATTTGTAATTCAATACTCCGTAAAATTTCGCCTTTTGTCAATTTTAATTAGATTTCATCAATAACTAGCTTACACATAATATTGCTATACTTAAAAGTCATATCTTAATCATTATCTCACATGTTTCTAAGCTATTGGACAACCGTTACATGCTAGAAATTTAATACATGTGGTTCGAAACCAAATTAAACTTTTCTAAAATTAGTTTCACCACTTTTCTCTCTCAATCATTTATAGCAACTGAAAATAGGCTTACGTCTATGTTTAGATACGAATTTCTTAGTAGAAATAAGGTTGTTTTACATGGTCTTACGAAACACATTTACAATTGCTTTGTGGTCTTCTCTTGTAACCTATGGGATAAAAAATCAACTTCGATAATGGTGATTTTAACCATTCTAGTAACTAAATACTCAATATTTATACATTTTACCCTAGTTTTTCGTACAATTTTAAATATAAGTGAATTGGTATAATGCCAACCAAATACAAATGAAATGTTTATAATTATTAAGTATAATATATTCGACAACATATCGAAAAAATCATAATCTTATAAAGATGACCTTAAAAAGGGTTGCTTCTGGACATAACCGTCCATTCACCACCTTGTTTCCTCTAAACACTTGGATTAGTCATTAGCTATCATACTTAGTTATAAATAAACTAGTTGCAAGAGCGTTAAGTAACCAACAATAAGGTTTTATAAATAGGTTTTATAGTTAGTTAGAATTCTATGTAAAGTTTTTAAAACAAAAAAGGGAAGAAGAAGAAGAAGAAAAGACAACGAATACGAAATATATTGCCTATTATACAAGAGGATGGGTCTAACATTTTTAAAGGACTTAATATCTCTAATGTCAATCTAAACAAGTACATTGTCCTCGTATGCATGTAACCTTACCTTAAAGTACCAAAAGATATTTAGAGAAACATATCCCTCATATTCGATGGGAGGGAGGATAGAGGTTGTGGTCAACCCACCTTTTTTGTTAATCGATTTAACCCAACAAGCCTTTTCTCTTGTTATCGATCAAGCTTCTAGTGTCATTGAGTGGTTAGCCGTTAACGTTTTTTTGTTTGATATAAGTTTGACCTAAAATGGTTGTCTTGTTAATAGTGTTATGTATTCATGGTATATTGTTTGCATAGTAAACCATAAACAGATTGATAAATGATTTGGTTATGAACGATATAATATTTATTTGAGTTATTAACAATACAAAATTAGAAAGTTATCTAACCAAAGTATGCTTAGCTAAAATAGCCATTTTTCGATTACACAAACCCAATGTCACATATCTATTTTGATTATATAGGTAACCGACCACTCGACCTTAGTTTTGTTGCTAAGCTTAATAAAACCAAGTTTAATACACATCTTGAGTTTTGACGGAAGTTAACAACTTAAACAAAATCAATATATAACTTGGTCTTTATACATACTCAAATTTCGTATACGATATTCCCTTACTCAACACCACTAATCTTTTAATAAAATATAACAACCGGTTTGGTTAACTAATATTTCTATATGTTTATGAATTCCATACCAACTTGAGCATTAAAGGATAGTCCAGAGACTCTAACCTATGACCCTTTTTAATGTGTTTCTTGGTTTTGTATATTTGAAATGAGATAGAAAAAACAAGGTGTAAACGTATTCATTTCATCATCACAACGTACTTACCTATTCCAATATTTGCTTCTTCCAAAAATATTGAAACCGAACAATCATTTTCCATCTCCCCACAAAAAAAACTTACTAAATTTAAACCAAAAAAAAAAAAAATACGTAACCGATATTTAAAACCACCAGATCATCACATTCATTAACATAACAATAACTAAAAAATAAATAAAAAAATATAACCAATAAAGTAATGTGATCTAGTATCACAAAATGTATCATAGTATCCCAATATTTTGTCCAACCTATATGTTTGTCTCCCCTTCTCATACTAACGGTAACCCACAACCACTCGCCCACGCGCCACCCAAAATCTCGCCGGGAAAACAAGATCCAACACATACCCACAAACCCAATTACCATAAAGATCAAAACTTTATATATGAATCGACCCACAAATGGGTGGAGTGACGTCATCGATCGCCGCTAAGTTCGCATTCTTCCCACCCACTCCGCCGTCGTACACGGTGGAAGACGACGGCGGCGGGAAGCTGTGTATCCCGGAGGTTCCCCGGAGAGATGGGGTTGAGGTGTTGAAGCTTAGAACTAAAAAGGGGAATGATATAGTGACTGTACATATTAAACATCCTAAAGCTTCTGCTACACTGTTGTATTCTCATGGAAATGCGGCTGATTTGGGGCAGATGTTTGAGCTTTTTGTGGAACTGAGCCTTCGTCTGAGGGTTAATCTTGTTGGGTATTGTTTTTCTTGAATCTTTGTTGTTATCTCTGACCCTTTTGGTTTGTGATCTTCTTTGTTGTTGGATTTGGTTGGTTTTGAGTGTTTAGGATGGAAAGTTTTGATCTTTGTTTGATTTGGGTTTGTGTAGAAATGTTGATGGTTAATTAGGGAGTTTTGTTTGATTAGGGTTTGTGTGAATTTGGCTTGATTTGGTAAGTGTTGAGGATTTAGGATAGAAAGTTATGATCTTGTTTGATATGGGGTTGTGTTAAAATCTTGATGGCCAATTAGGGATTTTTGTTCAATTAGGGTTTGTATAAAAATCTTGATTGTCAATTTTTATCTTGAACAATTAGGGTTTTATATAAAAATCTTCTGCTCAATTGGGTTTTATATAAAAATCTTGGTGTTCAGTTTTGATCCTGTTCAATTAGGAGTTGTGTAAAAATCTTGTTGTTCAAATGGAGTTTATATGAAAATTTTGCTGTTGAATTCTGATCTTGTTAAATCAGGGTTTATATAAAAAATCTTGTTGCTCAATTAGATTTTATATAAAAATCTTGCTTTTGAATTTTGATCTTGTTTAATTAGGTTTATTTATACAAACATATCACTGTTGAATTATGATCTTGCTCAATTAGGGTTTGTATAAAAATTTTGCTGTTCAATTAGGGTACTAGGGGTGCAAACGAGCCGAGCGGCTCGGTATCGGCTCAAGAAAAAATTCGAAACGAGTTGAGCCTTATCGAGCCTAAAATAAAGCTCGTTTATTTATCGAGCCCAAGATCGAGCCTGGCATGTGAAGCTCGTCAAGCTCGTCGAGCCTCATTGAGCCTTAGTAATATTAGTTTCTATTAATATTTAATAACATTTATCCCTTATCTAACGTTGTCTAGTAAACGAGCCTGCCGAGCTTATTTAAACTTGTTTACTGGTCAACCCCGAACCTATAAATAAGATTGTTTGGTAAACGAGCCGAGCCCGAGCCCAAGCTTCGCTTATCAAGCTCACGAGCCTAAGCGAGGCTATTATATATTATTTTAATTTAACATATTAATTAATAGTAATAATCGAGCTGAACTCGAGCTTGACAAACTACCAATGAGCCGAGCTCGAGCTCTCACAAGTTTATCGAGCTCAAGCTCGACCAACTTGGGCTCGGCTCGTTGCACCCCTAGTTTATACAAAAGTAGATTCAATGATGAAAACTTTGGGTGTGCATATGGTTCGATGAAATACAATGAGAAAGAAATCTGGGTTTCATTTCCAACCGGTTCGGTTCACAAAATTCAATATTCGGAGTCCAAATGCTGAGATGTTTGGTTGGAAAAGAATTGACTTTGATTGTGTTGAATCTTTCCTGTTTTGGGATTCCATTAATGCTCACGGGGGGCTTTGGATATATGATAATTATGCATTAATGTTGTGTATAGTTATGTGATCAATGATCATTTAGGGTAAAGATAATAAAATTTAAGGAACTCATAATTCGATTCTGATTATGTGCAGCTACGACTACTCTGGCTATGGGCAATCGACGGGAAAGGTGTGATATCTAACTTACGCACACGTATTTTTATCTAAATATACTTTACGGACACTAATTAAAAAATTAAACTATTGTTTCTTTTTGTTCATAACAGCCATCAGAGTGTAATACGTACGCAGACGTTGACGCAGTATACAAATGCCTCAAGGAGAAATACGGTGTCAAAGATGATCAACTAATCTTATACGGGCAATCCGTCGGTAGTGGGCCCACCATTGATCTTGCATCGCGTGTGCCCGACTTACGAGGTGTGGTTCTACACAGTCCAATCCTCTCGGGCCTAAGGGTGTTACACCCCGTCAAACGAACCTATTGGTTCGATATCTACAAGGTCGTTACAAAATATCAAACTGCATATTAAATATTAATTTTAGTTTCCTTTTCTCGTCTTGTGAATTGTTACTTTACTATTTTACCCTTTTGTTGTTTCAGAATATTGAGAAAATCAGTTTAGTGAACTGCCCTGTTCTCGTCATTCACGTAAGATCCATCACTATAATTTTTCTTTTCTTAAAGAAAATGATACCCGTTTTGTATTTTGAATAACATGTTGCGTTGTATACAGGGGACGTCCGATGAAGTAGTTGATCATTCGCATGGTAAACAGCTATGGGAGCTTTGCAAGAACAAATACGAACCGTTGTGGCTTACGGGCGGCGGTCATTGCAACCTTGAGTTCTATCCCGAGTTCATACGGCACTTGAAAAAGTTCGTTTTGGCACTTGGGAAGTCAAAACGTGCCACAAACGGGCCAAAAGACGCGGCAACAGATGTTGAGAATCCGAAGAAACCATCTGAAACCGGAACCACTGGTCCTGCTGACACATTAGAGTTGCGGCCTGAACTTCCGGAAGTTTCTAGAAATAGTTTAGACAGTAGACTCGAGAAGTCAAAGAAGTCAAACAAACCTGAGAAGTCTCGAATGAGTGTCGACATATTTAGAAGACGAAAGGGGTTGATGTGGTGATGTTCATATAAGAAAGGTAACTTGTTACGCAAGCTTTCACCCGTTATGGATGTTTGGTATCGATTTGTTATGAAAGTAAGTATTGTTTCATATTTAGTTTTACTGTTGTTTAAAATCATTTGTATGCTATAGAACATAGCTCACAAGCCAGCTTGTTTTTTTATTTATCTTTGATTTTTGTTTCACTTTTATTTCACCATGTAAAATGAATATTATATTGTAACATGGGGATGGATTGGTGTTGAAGTAACTCATATGTGTGAATATGCAGCAAAATTTCACACACAGTAGGAAAAAGTAATTGTATTTGGGGCTGATTTAGTGGGCCATGGCTTAATCCAATTCAGCCCATTATGGTTGACTCACTTGAAAGTTGAAACTTAAAACCTCATTCTAACGGCCTCTTCTTCCTTAAAAAAAGCAGTTGGAAACCGGATTCGGTTTGTAGATATTGAAATCGGTTTGACGTGAACTGATTCTAACTGGCGGGTTGTAATCAGGTTGGGGACCTATACTTTGAAACCGGTTTTGAGGGTACAAGTTCTTTACCCTAACAAAAACCGGTTTCTGCCAAGTTTGACACAATCTGGATCCGGTTTGGGAAAAACCCGTGTGTGCACCTCTTTCTGCAGTCTCTCTCTATCGGGCATTATACTTATCTTGATCAGCTAAATTTAATAGATATATACACACATGCTCATACATCTGACCTACCTACCATTTATCTTTGGTAACTTGATCGTTGGAGGGTAGTCCCGTTGCAAAGCATCTTCTAACATGTTATTTTTTTCTTTTTTATAGTCTTTACGTTTCTACTCTTACTCGGGACATGAAACGCCTCAAAACAAAATCGTCAAGAAGATGACCACTACGAGCAGAACACTAAAGATCCAAATAAAACAACTCCCGTTTAATCTATGACAGCATAACCTTAAACATTAATTTATCTTTTTTCGGCAAGAAACTTTCAACCTCTATATAAATGTAAATGGTGGTTTCTTCCAATTAAATGAAAGCAGCCATCTTTAATATTGAGATGACAAATGGCGGATGACAATGGATTATTAGGTGAAGGGTGGTTGAGTTAAGAATCAAATTCTCATCAAATGAAGATAATACTCGAATTAAGTTGTGTTTAAACAAGCTTGCGTCTAAATCTGAGCTCATTTAATGACTAAGATTGTCCTCAGGCTTTATGTACGATTTTGATCAGCACAATAATTTAAATGAGTCTATTATCGAAATACAAATAGTAATATTTATAATATTATTAGTACTTGCATTATAAATATTATCATAAGGTTTTTAACTATTTTTCACACTTGAATACGATCAAATCTTACACTTACAAAGATCTGAATCCATATTACTTTTTAGGAAAACACACCATACCACTTGACCACTAGCTCATGGGTGAATAATATCATATAATATAAATACTAGATAGTAGGATTAGGATCATTTGTGAATAGATTTTTCATAGTGAACTGTATGAACTAATCTGAACCATTAATCTCTTTTTTAATTGTCAAGGATAGGATTGTAATTTAAGTTCTTATTTTAGGTTTCAAGTTTTTTTAAAAAAATCTTAAACATGACAGTTACATGGTTTCCTAAATTATAGTTTTTATTAATTCAAAATAGTTTCTTTATCTTTTAACTTGATTTCAGTTACAATCTATATCAATTTCGGATTTTATTCAAATCTGTTTCAATGTGTTGATCAATTCAAACGACAAACAAATACAAAATCATTCGAACAGTTTTATAATCCTCATAATTTTTCCACTTTACGATTTTATTGTCTCATTATTATGGACGAACCAGTAAACAATACGAACAAGACAGCCGTAAATGTTGATGAAGACAACGTTCAGATAAACGATAATGTATACTGTTATGATGATGCATACTATTATGATGATAAACAGACCTACATACAATACACGTATGTATACTATTATGATGATGCATCACTGTACACAGTTTTCATTATACATTCATATACACAGCACACGTGTGTATTATGATTTGGTTATAGATTACTATACATAGTACACTTGTGTATACTGTTATAATTATACATTCTTTTCTATAGTACACATGTGCATGCTGTTATCCTTATACATTACTACATACGGTACCCATGTGTTTACTGCTATGATTAAACAGACCTACATACGATACACGTATGTATACTATTATGATGATGCATCACTGTACACAATTTTCATTATACATTCATATACACAACACACGTGTGTATTATGTTTTGGTTATAGATTACTATACATAGTACACTTGTGTATACTGTTATAATAATACATTCTTTTCTATAGTACACCTGTGCATGCTGTTATCCTTATACATTACTACATACGGTACCCATGTGTTTACTGCTATGATTAAACAGACCTACATACGATACACGTATGTATACTATTATGATGATGCATCACGTATACAGTTCACACACACACACACACACATATATATATATATTACATAAGACTGATTTATTAAAGTTTTCTTGATATACTGGAAAACTGAAAGCGTCGGTATATTGGGGGAAGAATTCGCATGAAAGGAAGATATTATGGATACAAATTTCTTCAAAAACAACCAATGCGAATTGGGTGGAGTGTGGGGATCAACTATGCGGATGGTAAGGAAACGGTTTTTGTTTCCTAATTTAAAAGATTCGCCATTTTTATAATTACAAATATACTCTTTAATTTAATTTTAAAGTTAAAAAGATATCTACTTAATTACATCATGCCGCTATTAAAAATTAAAGATGATTAAAATCAACGGCCTAAATCAGTTCGCACAGTTCACTCTTATAGAGTTGTTTCACTCTTGATCTCTACCCTATATATATATATATACATAACACACAAAGAGTTATATATGCATGTAAAAGCAATTAATAAATATCAAGTTAGTCAAATTGGTATTATACAATTATTTACCAGGTAAAGTCGAGATTTAGACATGTTTTGGAAAGGAAAAGCTTAAACTAAAACTTTCTTAAATTAAACAAGTTAAGATTAGGCTGATAGGCTTGCCTCAAACCTCAAATAATTTACGTCTTAGGACGCAAACCAGAGAAATAAGAGGTTGGCCGCTTCAAAATCCTACAATCAATTAAGATGAAGATCAAATGTAGGATTTAGATAATTTCTTAATCAAAATCCTAAAATTATAATGTAGGATACACATTCAATCAAACTTTGGAGAGTAGGCCACATAATAATTTAAACATTGTAGTCCCACCATATGTTTACATATTTCTAACATATGATAAAGCGCAGGCTAATTATATTATTGTAACAGTTATTTTTAGGGATATTGGATTTAAATAACCTTAATTTTCACTAATTGGTCAATCACACTTTCAACTTTTGATTTGTATATCAGCACTGCTAACTTTCAACTTATTGGTTGATAATACTCCTTAATTAACTGAAGCCTAACACAGTTAGCTGATGTTAGCTGTCACGCCATAAAAATTCATGTCAGTTGCCACATTTGCTGCCACATCATATGTCATGTCAGCAAAAGAGCCACATCATATGCCACATCAGCAAAAACTAACTGGGTTATAGTTCAGTTAGTTGGGGAGTGTTATCAGCAAATAAGTTGAAAGTTGAGAGTGTTGTGTACAAATTGAAAGTTGAGAGTGTTATCAATCAATTAGTAAAAGTTGAAATTATTTAAACCCAATATCCTTATTTTTATATCTAATTTCATTTTTAAGCAAATATAATAAATACAAAATGAGTTATGATGATAACAAGATGTACAAGTCATCTAATTCTAATCACCCCATAAAACCATGTATTTGTGTATATTACTTTGTATAAGTATATAACTTTATTGTTAGCACCATTTAACATACTTTAAAGGACAAAAAATATTTTATTATATGATTTTTTTATTATTTTTTTTATTTATATAATATATAATAATTTATTATTATTATATTTACTTTTAATAACATATTTTTTATTTTTTTCTGTTTTTAAAACCATATATTTCCTTACCATTTTTTAATAATATTTTCTTTTTTAGAACATATATTAATTTATAGTTTAATTTGATACTTCTTTAATAATTTACCTTTATAACTTTTTTCTAAAAACTTAAGTACGTAGTTGTGCTAGATTTTTTCCTGACTTTCCGTTATAAGTTTTGTTAAAAATGAAGTTGTACTCAAAATAAAATATTTATTTGGTATCATAAAAACGGTACGATGATAAACTAAACGTTTCAATTGTATGGCTTTCTAAACAACATATTTTATTTTCAAATCACGTTTGTTTTACATTATCATTTGCTCGGTTTCATCGAACATGCGACTAGTGATAACAAAATATTACGTAACAGATGCTATTTTATTATGAGTTTTGATATTTTAAGTTCAACAAATAAATTGACTAACTAATTATATATGATAAAATGGGTTAAATTCATTCTAAGTCAAACATAATTTAGCCCACTTCAATCAAGCTAACTTATATTATTAAATTTATTTTGTGTAACTTCAGTGATAATAAATAATATAATATAATTAAATCGTTTAGATAATATAATTTTTATACTTGTCTTTATCGTATAATAATAAAAATACTAATAACTATAAAATGTTAATACTTTTTTTAATCTTAAAAAAAGTTATATGGACTTATACCAGAATAAGAGAAAATCATGAAAATAATCATTTTCATCTGTATGTTATAGTTCTACAGGTATATTTTCATCCGTATGTTATAGTTCTAACAGGTATGTCGGACTAAAACATGGCAATCACGATATATGTTATTTCATAGCCATCTATAATTACTTGCATATCAAACCATACTTCCATTAAAAATGATTAAAGGAATGTGATGCTTGACGATACATGATGCATAAGCTTCTTACTCGTGTATCAACATCAAACACTCATTCGCTAGGACTTGGCTGAAAATATAAATATATTTGCAAGTCCAATTTGTGTGTTAGCCGTTCTCTTTGCATGTCAGAGACGGAAATGAGAACATAGTATGTTTGGTTACCAAACCTATTTGATAGATATCTTTAAAAAACCAAACCATGTGAGGTTTGTTTGTAATAACCACATGGAATTTTGATTTAAGGACATGAAATTTGATAATGATCTTATGAAAACATACTTATTAAAAACACACACACACACCATAACTTATGGAATTTTGTTATAATAACTAAGAACAACTATCTAAACATAAAAGCCTCTACTTGAGTATCAAAGGTCTCTTTCAAATCACAAGCTCCATAGCTACACATGACTAGTTATGAAGATACAAGCTCCATAGTTGTTAGTATTTACACTTTCACAACAATTTTAGCACCTCTAATGACTCATGAGTATCCTAATAACAAATATAGACATAGATCAAATAAGAATCTATGCTCATTAAACTTGCAAACCAATTTTAATAATTAGTACCAAATAACAAATGAGCAAACATCAACAACGGCTTCAAAGTACCCGGTGCAAACTTCCTAGCAAACAACACACACATAGGTGTCGTGTTATCATTATAAACACATTCGTTAGAACCAAACCTGATCGAGTTCAAGAACTCTTCTGTAATCTCACTCCTCACAAATTTTCTTGGATGCGGGCCCGCAATTGACCAATCAACATGTGTAATAGTTCGATTTGAGTTTAACTCTCCATATAAAATATTTACCATTGTTGGTAAATAATGTTCATCATTATAACATGGTGGATGACAATAATCTTTAAAAAGACTGTAGTAGTTTTGTTCTTCAACAATTGCAAGAGCAAGATCACGATTAACTTCGAACCATTGAGACCCTTTTCGCCAATCCTGAATAGTGATGTTGGGTGACATTTGTGGATTGTAGCGACCACGACCTGATTTTCTTTTCTCATCATAAGAGCTTATATAGCTTAATTTCGAGTTAACAAGATAACTATAAGTGGTGGTGAAGTTAAACAATGGGATACATGAGTCGGATAGTAACACAAATCTTTGATTTGAGGGATCAAGGAGTGCGTTCGCTAGCAGTCTTCTCTCGGCATCAACCATCGAAATATCTCCCCAATACACAGGCTGCAAAGTAAATGATATGAGACTCAAGGCTAAGCATCCATATGTATATGAAAATAAACATTTATAATTCATGAAGTAATTATTAGTAAAATAAACGTGTATTAGTGATTAAACATTATTATGATATTAAATTTAAACATAAGGATGTTTCAAGATATTTGAAAGCTAAAAGAAGTTAAAGGATAGATTTTAATTTTAAATTACAACATTAAAAAAATACTAGAGATTTTTTTTAATGGTAACAAGAACACTTTATTAACATAAAACCAGAAAACGTAGCAAGATGCTACAAGTTACATGCTTATTTCAATTTAAATTCTTCAATAAAATAACATGATTAATTTCTTATTGTGTATCTTTTCTGATTAATAAGATACTCATCTGGGTTCATTTTTTGTACTTTCATAGTTTCATCCATTAGCGATTAGTAACAATATTAGGTTCTTTTTTATTTTATTTTTATTTTCATAACTGCGAATTTCTGTAATCATTATTAGGCGATAGGGTATGGGGTGGTGAATTGGAGCATGGATTGCCATGCGGGACATGGTTCTTGTCCCCCTTTTCTCAAACCATGGTGGTTCGCAACCATATAGGGTGGTGGATTAGGGTAGTGGATGAGGAAGGGATGATATGACGCTGACGTGAAGGGTGGTGGTGGTCATTTAGGCAATGATAACACCACATAGCCTTAAACTATACGGAGTGGAAGGGCATGAAAATGGACATTAATGCCATGTGGCAGCCATCTCAGCAAAGGGGCGTGGTAGAAAAAACACGGAGTGGGACGTGAAAGTGGTGTTTAAAAATATTAACCAATTAAAAACCAACCCAAACATTACCCACCAATCAAGAGCCTCTACCTCACCAATCAAATGCCCTCCATGCCGGTTAAACCCCCCCCCCCCCCTCACCGCCACGCCACCTCCATGCCTAACCACAGGACGTTGTTCCCGGCGTAGAAGAGCCACCACGCCCCTTTTCCTTGCCTGCTCCGTATAGTTGATTTTTAAAAATGTTTAATCATGAAAAGAAATCTAAATATGAATATAAAAAACCCTATTATATAAATTTCCAAAAAGGGATAGTATGTTATTTTTAATTATTATTTTTATACATATAATATCTTCAATAAGTATCTTTCATTTTCAGCAGTTTATTATTTTTAAACATATTTCCAAAAATGATATTTTACATTCAATAAGTATCTTTCATTTTCAGCAGTAATTGTATTGTTTTGTAAAACATAACAAATATGCATTTAAGTACTTGACTCGTATTATCAAACGTTATTAAATAATATGTCAGATTAAACTCACCTGGCTGGTAATTCTTGTGCCATAGAAGATAGAGTCGTCAGGGGTGGTGTCATTATAAGATGGATGGGGGTGGACGTAGATGGAGAAAAGACTTTTATGCCCTTTAAAGAACAACTCCCACAATGGTGAAAGTGGCAATGGCCCTGGTGTCAAGAACATAAATGCTACCTTATAAGGGGTATTTGTGGTAGTCATCTTTGAAATTTCCACCACTCTCTTTACCAAATCTTCATCACTCATATTGTGCATCATGGGCATGTGTTCGCTATGCGGCACTAATGATGGTGATGGTAACAAAGTAAGAGTATTAGCATGCGCTAGCGGTGGTGGTGGTGGTAATGATACTGAACGGAAAACACTAAAAATTGAGGTCATGACGACGACAGAGAAAGTTTGAAGGTAGAGAGCGCAAACAAAGCCGATTGGCAAGCCAATCAAGAAGATAAACAAGTGATAAAGAGAGTTTATAGAGTGGAAAAGTTTCAAGAGTTTGATGGGGAATGCTATTTTGGTGTGGCTGGCAGCCATAGTTATTTGTATGACTAAAAAGACTACTTCTACATACAATATATAATGAAGGGGGTTGCCAAATCATATAGTGGTGTTTCATTGATACTTTGATAGCATATACCTTTGTTTCAGCCGTCAGAAAAATAATAAAAATATAATTCTGGTTTCAGTGCGTTATGGAACTTTTTTGGCTTAGTGCTCCGAAACAATATGTAGAAAAACACAAATCAAAGACATGGGAGATGGGGAAATGTGGACTTATACCGGTTTTGAAATTTTATTGGCTTTCGACCAACTATTTGTAAAAATCAATATTGAAATAGACTAGTAGAACAATTTTTGAAGAAATTCATTAGGGATGGAAACAATAAAAGGTTCAACTATTTTGTTTGGATTTAATAAACTATGCAGTCAAATTATATAATCATGTCACATATGATTTATAACTACGTATCATATGTACATAGTCACACACCGTTATAATTCTTCAAAATCAATCACCATAATTATATATCACATACATGATTGCATATCGTGTACGTAATCATGAAGCATTTTAAAAAATTAAAGAAAAATCAGAATAATATTATACTTGCATTAAAGATGATAAAATAGCTATGTTATGCTAATTTTTTAAAATGAAGCACATAGGAGTTGTTGAATTTATATAAAAATGATATGAAACTAGATTTAAACCCAAACAAAGTAACATGGTATTTTTTTTCTTTCACCCCTCTTTTACAAAATAATTAATTACGATATTTTCATCACTTAATCTTAACAATTGAATTAGTATCACATATATATATATATATTACGAGAGTAGACACCAACAAATAATATTTACAAGTAGAAATTAATAAACTACATTATTAGGTAAAAGAAATATAAGGACAAGGGTGATAAATTATACATTTTTGTAAATAGTTCAACCGAGAAATTTGGTTACTAGGGAAAGCTATGTGGGTTTTGAATAGGAGCTTTTTTTGTTTTATATATGTAGAGTGTAGACTTTTTACAAGGGTATAACGATCTAACAAGTCAGTTAACATTGGCTTGAACTTGCTTAGAGTTTGCACAAGTCAGTTTGTTTGGGATCAAAGATTATATAAGTTGATTTCGAGTATAGTTGTTTTTTCAACCTATTTTCAAACGAATTTCGAGACACAAACTACGTAAGCAACCTAGTTGCGACTTATCTCTAATGTCATGTATAATCATAATATATATTCAATATGTTGCATTTTTACACAGATTTTTTTAAAGTAAATTCATCAGAAACCACTGAAATCCAAACCAAACCGGCTCAAAAAAGCAACAAATAAACTATACCATATACATGGGGATGTTTACATCTTATGCTTCATCCTATTTTTTACCCATAAAAAACAAAGAGACATTGTATCTCCTATAATATCTTCCCATGATCCCCTGCCATTTGGGAACATCATATTATTTCTGCATTTCCACATATTCCAGCAAACCAAGAAGACCAAGCCTTTATTAAGGCTCGTATATTGGGACCCCACTTTATTCTATTTGAACACTATGGACCCATATAGGCCTCTGCGGGGCGCATGGTATCAATCCATGTGATGCTCTTGGGCCTCTGCGGGGCGCATAATTTGGTATTTTAAGTTGTTTAAAAGTTGTGTTATGTTATTTCATATTTTAGTTAGAGATTCACTATTTCAAGTACATCGATAATAAAAATTTACAAAGTAAAAACTGAAACACACACGTATAATAAAATGAAACACACACGTATATAAAAACTGAAACTGCATTAATATATAACATTTGTTAAGTACATCGATAATCAAAATTTACAAAGTAAAAAAGAAAACAACCTAATCCTGACCACCCTCGCCTGCTGATGTTGAGCCTGATCCTCCTGTGGCTGATGCTGAGCCTGAGGTGCCTGAGGTACCGGCTGAGGATGTAGTAGATGGGCCGGCATATGAAAATCAACTCGTGGCATACCCACGTGACCATGATCACCGCAATCTGATCAATCTGAAATCGCATCATGTATTGCATCTGTGCATTATGCAGCATCTGCATCTGGTAGAACTGATGCATATTAGGCGCAACATGGATCGGCCACTGTGGCGGATGCGGTGGCTGTGGTGCGGCAGCAGCTGCAGGTGCGGCCTGAGCGGCAGGTGCGGCCTGAGGGGCAGGAGCGGCAAGATCTACCTGGTCGTCTTCGATATCTACAACTGGGAAGACCTCCGGCAAATCGACAGGGACATACAACTCCCCCCTGTTGGCTACCAAGCGGCGACCAACACCTGGAATCTTGTCCAGGATACCCATACCCTGTATGGTACGGGAGTCAAGCCTCCTAGGCAAGATAGCAGGACCGCAACGTGGATCCGCATCTATATCGATCTCTGGAAGCAGGGCCCTGGCAATGATGGTGATATACACACCACCGTAAAATACTTCTCGCTCCTGCCGCATGTACGCGCTAGCGTAAAACATAGCCAAACTCCTGGCTAGCGCGCACGGCCTGCGCCCCAGCAGGCTAGTACAAAAAGAAAAGGTTACGCTAGTGACCTTTTCCCGGCTATCAAAGCGGGGGGCGATAGACGTAGCTATGCACCGGTGCAGGCACTGGTACAAGGGGTCGGCTATCAGGCTGACCTTCCCAGAAGGCCAAGTATACTCCTGCTGAGGGGCAATGACTGAGCAAAAACCTAGGAGCTCCCTCTTCGTCCTACTTATCAAAGCGTCGGTGTATATGGGCTGAGTAGTCTCGTGAGGTGTGTATAAGCCGCATATACGGTAAAAAAAGTAACGTTAAATCACTAAACGTCGGTGTATATGTAGTATCTCGTGAGGTGTGTATAAGCCGCATATACGGTAAAAAAAGTACTGAACATCGGGATAAATCTACTAAATACGGCATAGATCTACCTAACCACAGCTAAACTACGAAATACCGTATGGATCTATCTAAATACGGTAAAAAAGTAACTAATATGGTAAAAAAACTAACCTCTATAACGTAAGAAGTCGAAAAACGAGATCGTGCGGGATTTTCTTGGCTTGTTCTTCAGTGTTGTTTAGTGTGTGTTTGTTTGGTGAGATAGTATGGACCTATGCGGATCGCAGAGGCTTATGTAAAGAAACCCAATGCGCCCCGCAGAGGCCTATGCCAGCGCATGGGATCAAAGAAACACAAAAGCACACGGATCGCTGACGTGTGGCCGAGCCACTCAGTGATCCGTGTGCTTTTGTGTTTCTTTGATCCCATGCGCCGCGCATAGGCCTCTGCGGGGCGCGTTGGTTGTTTTTTTTTCATTTAAAAATTAGATTGTTAATTTACATTAAAAATTGATAAGTGTAAATGTTAATAATGAATATACAAATGTTCATAGTCCATGTGAGGACTCGGGTATATCGATAGCGTTAAGATCTATTTTAGGGTTTAGTCGACTAGATACATATCTAGTCGGTTGTCGTACGTTGTCAACCAGCCCGAAGCGGCGTTTTGATGAATCCCGGCATAAAAAGTTCGGAGTAGGCATCGGATACTGTCCTTCCAACTTCACATGTATAAAATGTTCGGATTCACGAAGGTACACAACCGTAACAGATCGATGAGGGAACACGACATCATCTGGACCCTTCGTAATTGGGAAACTAGTATCAGAGCCCCTCGTATCCAAAGTATGAACGATCACACCAAATCTCTCGGCAATAAGAAGTCCTGTATAAGGCATATCCATCCAATGTTCAGATGATGCCATTTCTAACGAGTCGAAATTTATGCTGTCTAACAGGGTCTTTATTTTCCAAGCTCCATGCCTCGAAAATTGGGAACCAAATGCTCTGGTTTCTTACCATCTCATCTACCAATTGTCGTCTTACGTCTCTGAAGTCCTTTTCCTCCCACCCTAAGCCCAAAGTTGTAGCTCGAAATCCACAATGACCATCTGGATTTACATTCTTTATTACGGATACGTACGGATGAAACATTAGGAATGTGATTCTTATACTTGGTAATTGTGTAAAGATCCGTACCCCGTGGATTAAGGGAAACTCAGGTCATATTGTCGTTGCGTGGGAGTTGAACGACTACATTGCTTTACAGGCTTTGTCACCGGCGCTCGTCTTTTAAAGTCTTCTGTTTGTGTGTACGAGCTATGACGAGGAGCTTCGGAGGGAGACCCGTAAGTGCTTTGTTGGGAGGACACGTATGAGCTATGACGAGCAGCCTCCTGTCTTCTTTGTTCTTGGACCTTCAAGGTTGGTCGACCACGGGTATTTTGTTTAATGACAGGAGGGTTTTTTTTGGGATTTTCCCGGTGTAATGCTTGAATCATTTTCTCAAACATACTTTTTTGACTTGGGTAGGGTGTGGCCTGAATATTTCTTTCAATTTCTCAAATTCGCCGTTCAAGTCAAATTCTAGCTCTTTTTTCGTTACCGGTTTGAGATCAAGCTTTGTCCACATTTTGTCAATGGAAGTGAATGGGATTGCTTCCCTGTAAATGAATACTGTCAATCATTTGCGATTATTAAAAACAGTGTGATATATTGTCAAACTAGTATTAAAATCACCTGAATTTTCTAACTTTTCAAGTCGACAAGCACATGCAAACCGCAACTTGTGAAAAGTTGGCAACCACATGTATGACCATATGTTCGCATAACTGATGTCTTACGTTCTTCTAGCTCTGTGTATATTTTTCAAGAGCAAAAATGGAAACCTTTTGAAGCAGGAACTTGAACATTGGACATTTTTTGTGGTGGTTCATGACTTTTCTGTTACTTTCTTCAAAACTCATCAAAATTAACGTATGTTGTTTCGTAACTTGCCGGTCGACAAAACCCGCTAGTTTAACCAACGTGTTGCGATTATTTTGAATGTATCTTTTAAAAGCAGCATGTTGGCTCTCGACTCTGTTAGTTGTAGTTTGATAATAGTTGATTGTTCGGTTAGTCCATGCAGATATAAACTTTGTATGGTATGGTTTCAACCAGTTATTTACCATATAAGTAAAAACATCAGAAATGTAAAAAATACATGTTATTTGTATGTTATATATATATATATTTATTATATTATGTATGTATGTGTTGAAAAACTTACGACCATGACCGGCTGCATTTAGTGTTCGACTAAGCCGCTTGATTTGATACTCTTATATTTCCTCGGTCACAGACTCACACAACCTCCCGAATGAGCGAAGAAATTCTTTCCACTCCTTATTGGTAAAACAATTCCTGCTATTTCTAAATATATTATGTGAAATGTGCCACCTACATAGATACTTGTGGGCATTAGGGAATATTATATCACACGCGTTCATCAACGCTAGTTCCCTGTCTGTTACAATGAGCCGGGGCTCCATACCCTCTTGCAACATTGCCTGATCTGTTCTAAAACCTACACATACGTTTAACAGTTCTCTTTAGATACGAAAGCATGTGCGACTGAAAACGACATGTTTGTAGAAGTCATACCAACAACCTGAATGAATGGAAGATTGTAGAGGTTGGTATTGTAGGTAGCATCAATAATGAGCACATGCGGGAATGCACGCCACATTTGGCCGGAAAGCTCATGGACAAAGAAAATATCTTCAAGATTGTTTGTGGATGGATCCTCCCGGGTTTCATAAGTGAAACATTTTGAAATAAGAAAGTTAGTTTTTGCATATGAGAATCTCCTAAACTCTTCCCGGCGTTAATCTTCTGAACAACGTTATGTATATCTTGGAATACTCTTATTATTAGGGTTCTGATTCCTTAATGTTGCCCAGATGTTACGTGTGGGAATGTCTTGCTCGGCCAGCTGCTCCACTAATCTGTATTCGTCCTCAGAAAGTCTTCTAGCATACGCGTGCCCCTCTAAAGTTTCAAGAGGAGAGTGGTTGTGGACTCGTTCTTAACTTGTAGCCGCCAAACGTTAAGCATTTCATCATAGAACCCTATGAGTTCAAAAGGGCAACGAGTTTTTTTGCTACCGGTTTTTCGAACAGTGGCTACACTCTTACGATCACCACTAAGGATACAATGTATCCACACCCTCACGAGTTCACCATGTTTCTTCTTCGATCTTCCACACTTAACGATGCAGTCGTGATTACGAGCCCTCCTATCTACCCAATCCTCCATCTCTTCACGGGAGGCAAAATCCTGATTAGTTGCATAGGAAACTATGATAGGGTGTATTTTTTCCTCCTCATCTTCCAGTTTGATTTCTTCCTCGTCATATTCGTGATGAAAATTACCCATACGAATTATCACCTCCGTAGTTGTATCCAGAATAACCTCCGGAATAACTGTGTGGTGAGTAGTTCGGGTCTGGTAGAGGCGGAATGTCGACATGAGAAGGGACGCGGTTGACAACTTCCTCGTAATGGTTGGGCTGAAACGAAGATTCGTAAGAATCAGAAATGGAGGTCTCGTATGAGTCTGGAACAACACTATCGTTAGAATCCTCACCGAATATTCCGAAAAACCACGACATACTGTGAATATACGATAACCAACGATAATGCATGGTCTTATAGCCTTTCTGGAGGGTCCATGCGCCCCGCAGAGGCCATTGCGGGGCGCATTGAGTTCAAACATGCACATCAACTTTAGGTCACGCAGGTATACGAGGTTATATTCTGATTCTTGGTACCCTATGCGACCCGCTTGGGCCTCTGCCAGGGCGCATGGGTACGAGGTTCACGTGTTTCCACGCAGACATGTCAGTCTGCTGCCTTTGTCGGGAAACCCTAACCCCATGCGGGGGCGCATGAGCCTATGCGACCCGCATGGAAGGGTGTCAAAATAAGAAATTTGGGTGTTGCAATAGGATGACTCTTTAATAATCTTCCTCTGTTCTTTTCCGATCCTATTGTGAGAATGCACCTCCAAAATATCTTTGAAGGAAAAGGCATAAATCGGTGGCAGTAGAGTCTACTTACAAAACCTCTGCCAAACTCGCATCGAAGTTTCACATGCTGTGAATATATGGTCCACGGTCTCCTCGAACTCCCCGCAGAAAACGCTTCTCAGGTCTTGAATGGGAATGTTTCGTTTAGCAAAGGCAGACCACGTCGGAATTCTATTAAGGGTCGCCCTCCAAATGAAGGTATTGCACTTCGACGACAGCCATTTACACCATTTAATCACTTCAGAACTATTCGATGACTTTCCTCGAGTCTCTTTTCCAGTTCCAAACACAAACATTAGCACCCTCCAGGCTGAGAAAATCTCTCCGCTACCAAACACATTTTATTGACTTCGATAGAAAAAGGAGTCGGCCGCCTTAACATAAGTGGATCATCCCCTATCCAGTAATCAAGCTAGAATCTAATGTCCCCATCGTTGCCGACTAAACCTTTCATGTTTTCCATCCTCGCAATATTATTTCACACCCTTGATATCGATATTTTGGAAGAAAGATAAGCCCATCTCCCAAAGAAGACCCGTGACAAGCGTCCACCACCAACTTCCAAAGGATATGAGTTTCGGCCTTATATCTCCAAACCCACTTGGTGAGAAGCGAATCATTGACCATATTTAGTTTGCTAATGCCCAAACCTTCATCTTGTGGTTTTCAATACAAGGTACAGAACTGAATTACAAGGTATAAGACTGAGAAAATAATTCTTATTGTTTTGAGAATTTGTTGTATTGTTTTCAAAGGAAAAATATACAATATATAGATGGTTGGTCAAACCATACATGGAAACAAGAATAAAAAATGGATGGTTGTCAATCGTTAATTGTAGGACAACGGTCAAAAATGATTTGATCTTAGAGAGACTAAGATGGGAGATGATGCAAAATACTGATCCCAAAAAATATCTTTATTTTCTAACACTCCCCCTCAAGTTGAGTAATAGGGTCTCTGATACTCAACTTTCCAAGACAATGATTGAATATTCTTATGTTAATGGCTTTTTTTAGAATATCTACTAATTGGTCTTCTGATCGAACGAAATGGAGCTCGCTAATCCTTGTATCAAGTTTTTCTTTAATGAAGTGCTATCAACTTCCACATGCTTTGTTTGATCATGTTGAACAGGGTTCTCTGAAATTTGTATAGCAGCTTTGTTATCACACATTATCTTACTAGCTTCGTTTTGACTAAATCCAATTTCTTTTAGAAGTTTGCGTATCCAGAAAACTTCTGCTAAGCCTCGTGCAATCCCTCTAAATTTTTCTTCTGCACTAGATAAGGTTACAACTTTTTGCTTATCCAGGTAACAAGGTTTCCACCAACTAGAGTGAAGTAGCCATATGTTGACCTCTGGTCTTCTTTATCTCCTGCCCAATCTACATCTGTATATGCTTGAACTTTTAGATGTTTGTTGGGTTTAAAAAGGACCCCGTGCCCTATTGTACCTTTGAGGTATCTAATAATTCTCCATATGGCTTCCATGTGGGTAACTTGAGGTTGATGCCTAAACTGGCTGACAACCCCAACTGCATAAGTTCGCCCACTAGACGTTGGTATCTCTCTTTGTCGGCCAGTTTTGCTCCATCTTCCATATAAAGTTTTTGGTTAGCTATCATTGGGTATCAACTGGTTTACAATCAATCATTCCTGTTTGCGCTAGGAGATCAAGAGCTTACTTTTTTTTGGCATATAAAGATTTCTTGCTTGGACCTTAGAACCTCAATTCCAATGAAGTACTTTAGTCTTACCAAGTCCTTCATTTCGATTTCCGTGAACAACTTTGCCTTCAACTTCTTCATCTCTTCCTCGTCATTTCCTGTAATAATCATGTCATCAACATATATAATCAAACAAGTTATAAGTTTACCTCTGCATTTGAGGAACAATGTATGATCGGAGTTGCTTTGTTGGAAGCCATATCCCTTCATTGCTAGAGCAAATCTGCCAAACCAAGCCCGAGGGGATTGCTTAATCCCATAGAGAGTTTTCTTCAGCCGACAAACTTCTTTATACTCGAAATTATCTTTGAACCCACGCGGTGGTTCCATATACACTTCTTCTTTTAATTCCCGTGTAGGAAGGCATTCTTAACATCAAATTGGTGAAGATGCCATCCTTGATTTGTAGCAATAGAGAAGAGAACACGTATTGTATAAATCTTTGCTACCGGGGAGAAGGTCTCTGAGTAGTCAATCCCGTACGTTTGGGTGTATCCTTTTGCAAATAGACGGGCTTTATACCTTTCAATGGTTTGTGTTTAATTGTGAAGACCCAACGACATCCTACGGGTTTCTTCCCTGGAGGAAGGGCACTCTTTTCCCATGTCTCATTCTTTATAAGCGCTCCCATCTGTTCTTCCATTGCTTCTTTCCAGTTATGTTAGTTTAAGGCTTGTTCCACAGAATTGGGGTTTTCTTCATCATATAAGGATGAAGCAAAGGCTTGTGCCTCTTTGGATAAGTTGCCTTTGGCAATGTTTGCCATAGGCTATCTAGAGGACTTTGTTTCCTTTTCTGGAGAGTACCGTTTTGGGGGAATGCCTCTATTGGCTCTAGGTTGTAAAATATATTTTTCCATGGTTTATTCTTGTACTTGTTTTTCCTGCATATGTTGTTCTATATGTATCTCATGGTTATCAGATTTATTATTTTGAAGATCATGAGAGATATTATTAGAGGAATCATTATTGCGAGACTCATGAGTATTAGAAAACTCATAATTCTCGAAGTTTTGAGGGTCACTTTCAAAAGTTTGAGAGTTGCTAGTTTGAGAGTTGCTAACCTCAGGTTCAGGAACCAAGATAGGAGAACATCGGTTAGTGACACTGGATGGTGTTGATTTGTCAGTTTCTTGAGAAGTCAGTAACTCATCATGGGTATTGTGAACAACTTCTTATGAGGATGGGCACCATTTTAGCCAACTCAAGGTGTCAATGTCGTTCTCCCCTAACCACTGTGTTGGGCGGTGTAGAAAAATTCAGTTTCAAGGAATTCGCAATTTAGGTGGTGTACATATGACGTCTTTTTGGACTATAACAACGATATCCTTTTTTGTTGATACCATATAACCCAAAAAACACACTTTTCAGCACAGGGGCCGAGTTTCCGCCGATCTGTTTTTGGTATATGGACAAAGGCGGAACATCTAAATACCCATGGTTCAAGTGTGAGGGTAGGTGGGAGTTTTGTAAAATTAGATAGAGTTTTTAAGGGGTTTTAAGGTCAAGGGCTTTGGTGGGAAGCCTATTAATTAGATAAGTGGCAGTAGCTAGAGCTTCGGGCCAAAAAGACTTAGAGACTCGAGATTCTATTAGAAGGCTTCGAGCTATTTCCAAGAGAATACGATTTTTTTCTTTCAGCGGTCCCGTTTTGTTCGGGAGTATGTTGATGTCTGTCGTGAAGAACATGCAAAAACCAACTAAACTATGTAGATAGGATAAGTCGGGTATCGAACCAAGGGAGGATTATGGAAAGTGATGTAATATTAAGTATTGCTTAATTAATACTAAAAATGAAACTTGGATTGAAGTTTGTCGATTAATTAATTTAACACACTAAATTGAAGTTGTTATCAATAGGAAGAACAATGGTTCCCCCGAAATTCAGATTGATAAGTAGATTACAATTATATGTTTAATCCAACACTTGTAGAAACGACTGTTAATCTAATTAACCAATTGTGATGCTCATCGACTAAGTACTCCGATTAATACATAATGGAAGGTTATCACACAAGCATCAATCACAATTACCAACCCTAATCCCTTGTCAAATATATCCCAATTTCTAGAACTCTCGGGAATTGAATGATTAAAGATTAAGATGCAAGAAAATGCAATCAATTACAATCAGTTAATCAAATCCAAGGTGAAAAGCATCGAATGCTTAGATCACCGAATCCAAATGGTTACTAAAAACGTATAAAAGTACCTAACTTACATCAATCCTCCATTCGGAGGAAGCCATAAAGAAACTAGCCGCTCATTGTATGTACACAACCATCAACACTTGAGAGATCGCTGAATCCATGATCGTGATGTTGATTTGGAATGGAACAATGATGTTTGAGGGTGAAAAGCCTCAAACTTTGGAGCCCTAGAGGTCTTATGTTCGTCCTTGATTAGTGATAAGTGGAAAAACCCCTTAGTAAACCCTAATATACATGCATAACTGCACGTGCGGATCTTTTTCATCATCTGACCTTAAGCTACGTTATTGCGCCGTAAGCTACGGTCAGAAAATTCTGGAAACATGTGATTCAATTGTAAACTACGGTCACCAACTGTAGGCTACGGTTAAAGAGTTCTAGAAATGAAGTAAAGTGACCGTAAGCTACGGTCAGAAACCGTAGCCTACGGTTCACTTCCTCTAGTTAATCTCTTCTTTGAACAAGCAAGCCGTAGCCTACGGTCCACCAACCCTAAGCTACGGCGGGGTTTTTCTTCCTTTCACTTACATTTCACAACTTTCAATTAAATAGCAATAAGCCCCTCGACTTCTAATCTCTCCCATTTTCCCGTGTTTTCAAGTTAGTTCTTGACCCGAACAAGTCTCGGTTGGCATCTTTACTTTGCAACTGCATCACGGGTATTCCCTGTCATCTCTAACCTTCTTAAATCACCCGAATTAATCAGTTATCCTGCAAAATAACCAGTTCTCGTAGTTATCTCATTCAACGCATATACCCACTCAAAACTAACTAAAAACACATAAGATATGATTGTTAACGCTCGGGTTTTACCTACTCCATCATATGTGGACAAGTTGTTTGGTGAATGATTCCTTTGTTTTGACAGAAAAGTTTCATTGACTTATTTACAAACTCCCCCCATTATCAGACCGAACAGTTTGGATGTTTGTTTTAAATTGTGTTTCTATCATAGTGTAAAACATAGTAAATTTATAGAAAACTTCTGATTTATTTCTTAGAAAATATATTCATGCTATACGAGTGCAATCATCAATAAAAAGAACAAAACATCAAAAATTTTGTCCAACTTCGGCGGGTCCCAAACATCAGAATGGATAAGTGAAAAAGTAAATCAACTTTCGTGTTATTACATTTATAAGTATGTCTATGACTCTTAGCCAAGACACATGTCTCACAATTTAACGGTTCTTTGAAGGAAATAATTTTGGAAATAAAAGATGTAAATAACCGATAGATTGGTGCCCTAATCTCCTATGCCAGAGCCAAGCTTCTCTATCCTAGTTCTGTGTGCAAGCATCACATTCCCATGTTGAGTCACTTCCTCCACATAGTACAATCCCCGACGTTCAGTGCCACGACGAATGATCGCTCCCGTCCTGATATCCTGAAGGATGCAAAAAGTAGTGTGCATTAAAACTGTGCAATTTAATTCTTTAGTGACATGACTGATAGATAATAGTTTGTGTGACAAAGAAGGAACATAGAGACAATTTGAAAAGTTGGTGATATCTCAATTGTCCCTCCTCCTTTTACTAGAGCTCCTCCCCCATTTGCGGTTTTAATATAGTTAACCTAGGCTTAGATTGAGATATTATATCCGATACATGAAACGTCATAGTATCGATAGCACCACGGTCAAATATCTAAGAATGATCTAGTTTTTCACAATTTTGGGGTATATTGACTCGCCCACAATTTTTGCTGAAACTTCTAGTCCCCCGTTTACCTTTTTTCTAGTTAGTAAATTTTTTTTAGAAATGTTAGTTTGATAAAAAAAGTTTATTTTTTTAGTTAAAAATTTTGTCCAGTTAAAAAAATTTGTCCAGTATCATAATAAACATTTTCTTAAGGGGGGCTTTTGTTATTTTCAAATATCATAGTCAAAAGTGCTAAAATCAATAAAAGGGTAATTGAAAGTATTAAAAGCAATAGAAAGAGGGCTTGAGAATAAAGTCCCAAACCCTTTACCTCCTTCCTCGTTCTCTGCAATATCACCAGCAGAGGTGAAGCCTCTAAAGGCGGTGCCTCTTTGTTCGCCGCCGCCTCTATGGTTGGGCTCTCCTGTCTTTCCGATGGTTACAGCAGCTTTACCCCCTTCCTCATTTCCCTTTTTGTGACCGTCGTTCCATCATTTTGGGTAGCCGACGAGTTGAAAGCAATGGCTTTTGGTGTGTCTAGTCATACCACAATATCACATTTAAGCTTTGTTTTGTCAATCTGTGATGATGATCCAAGATTAGAGCTTTTCTTATTCGTTCGCCCTTTCGACAGAAACCCTAAACTTTCTGGTTCGAGTGACCCACTGGTATTCAGTCCTGCCGCCACACCGCTTGGGGAAGATAAGTTATCAACAGTTTCTAAGATTCCTTGATGCGCCATATCCTTTCGAACGGTGGCGTGGGCGCCCTCAGCCGAGGGTAGTGGGTCCCACCGGATAATCTCTCTTTTTATCGGGTCATATTCTCGATCAAGGGCGTTTAAGAATTGGAAAAGCTTCTGTTCTGACCGGAGTTTGTTGTATGTGACTATGTCAACGACACACGTCATAGGGTTCGGGTCTTTCCTTTCAATCTCTCCCCAAACTCCCTGCATAATGATCCAAAAATCTTCAAACGGGAATCCATTTTGTTTTATACCGTTCGATTTCACATGAAGATCGAAAGTTTGAAGTTTGTCTTTCCCGCTACTGTATGTAACGACTAACGCATCCCACAATGTTTTGGCTGACGGGAATTCGGTTTACTGGCTAAGGTGGGTTCGATATTCTGAATCAACCATGAGAACACGACTAAGTCGTCTTGTTTCCATTGTTCGTATTGGTTGTCGGTCGGTTCTGGAGGTTTCAGATCACCCGTCAAGTAGCTTAAGAGATTTTTCGATTTGCCGCCGATTGCGACTCGAATCATCCAAGACCACAAGGCATAATTCTGACCGTTCAACTTGAAGCTGATTTTTAAGGAGTCGGAAAGGCTTTGTTTTTGGGTTTGAGTTTCGTTATTGATACTATTTTTTAGGAGATTGGTGATCTGCAATGCAAGATCATCATTCTTGTTTTCATCCGACATGTTTGGTTATCGAAAAAAATGGACTGGACAAAATTGAATTGGTAAGGGTGAAAAAAAAAAGCAACGACAGATGAGCGGGTTAAGATCGGTCACACCGCTCTGATACCATGTTCTCAATACAAGGTACAAAACTGATTTACAAGGTATAGAACTGAGAAAATAATTCTTATTGTTTTGAGAATTTGTTGTATTGTTTTTAGAGGAAAAAGATACAATATATAGATGGTTGGTCAAACCATACATGGAAACAAGAATAAAAAAGGATGGCTTAATTGTAGGACAACGTCAAAAATGATTTAATCTTAGAGAGACTAAAATGGGAGATGATGCAATACTGATCCCAAAAAATATCTTTATTTTCTAACACTTTTTAGGAGTAGCCACCCAATCCCACGCAACCCAATGAATCTTCTTCACTTCGTCACTTCCGGCCCATAAAAACCTCTTCATCAAAGTTTCCAAAGAATCAATCACTTTGACCGGCGCTTTGAATAAAGAGAAGAAGTATTCTAAGAGGGACTTAATGAGTATGAGAAGGTTTTAGCCTTCCAAGCTCTAAGGCGTCTTTGGAAAGTCTCCACAATAGGGTACCAATTATTTACCCGATTCATGTTTGCCCCAATCGTAATGCCAAGATAAGAAAAAGGAAGTACACCTCTCTTGCATCCCAAAACACTTGACATGATCTCCGAATCATCTTCCAAGACTCCCACACCGAAGAGATTGGATTTATTTAGGTTTATCTTCATACCTAAGCACACATGAAAGATTCTTAGAATTCTAGCCACATTATTAATATTATTAATGCTCCACTATCCCATAATGAGGGCGTTATCCGTGTATAAGAAGTGGGATAGAACCGGACCCCTTTTAGGTATTTTAACACCCTTTAAGACCCCCATCTTGTAAACCTTGGACAAAAGGAAAGATATAGCTTCCATAACTACCAAGAACAAGTACGGAGAAAGAGGATCTCCTTAACGCATTCCTTTGCAACATTGGAACTCGAAGATCAGGGCCCCATTCACAAGGACCGACGACCTAGCCAGTGGCGGAACTAGAAGAAAACTTCAGGGGTATCCCAATTTTTTTCCCTATATTCATGAAATAATAAAAAAAAACACGATAATAAATAAAGTTAAACAAATACTCAGGGAAGTCTTTGAGAACACGGGTGCCTTGAGAGCCCTATGCAAGAAGAAACATTGACCTATAAATACAAACCTATTTATAAAAAAAGACAGTAACAAGACTATTTTATGAGCCTTGAATATGAAAAAAACGAAAATCATCTATTTTTTTACTAATTTTTTGTTAGGTTTTAAATTTAACTAACGATATATTACTCGCGGACTGCATCAAGGGTGTTAAAATTTGTAAAGATGTTAGCTAATATTATTCTAGGTTAGATCAATAAGTGATATCTAATCATATAATTTAAATACTAATCTAACCATATAATCAGTTATGAGAAATATTTTGATTTGATAAGATCTCGTAGTAAATAAACACATATAAAAAAATAGAATTTCTTTTGACAAATTTAAATAATCAAATAAGTGGTCAAAACAATTCAAAAAAATCACAACATGAAAAATAAATAAAGTAATAACCATTAAATTAGTATGTATATAATAATATGAAAAAAATAAGAACCTAACTTTTTACACAGTTGTTACCTAAATGAACTTAAAAGAAAAAAAAAACCAAAAGCAAGTAAAAAACCTAAAAGAATGGTCGAATAGATAACAAACGTTGCTTGCTATCTTTTCTTGTGAAAGGTAAAGCCATAATAAAAAGAAATTATTATTTAATATTTTTTATTGTGAGGCTATTTAGTAGACCTCTGAGAAACTAGAGCTATTGGAGTAATGCGTGCTTTGCTTTTAAATATAATCAAAAGACCCAACAATTTATATTATTTTAATATATTATGGTCATCTTCTTTCTTCTTAACCTGAACTGATATATTGCTTTTCGGAGAAATTTTTTCTGTCGATTCTTTCATTCATATTGATTTAGGGGTATCCTAATGTATGCTTTAGGATATCCTATACATAAAACGGAGAAAAAAAGAAAGAAAAAATATACTTAGCCAAGAAAGTTGAGGGGTATCTCGGGCAACCTCTGACGAAAGCATAGATCCGCCCATGGACCTAGCCAACTCAAGAATACCTTTAATCCATTCACACCATTTGATTGAGATTTCAAATCTGAGACAAGAACGAGATAGGAAATTCCAATTGATGTTATCATAAGTTTTTTTGAAATCAATTTTGAATAAAAACGCCCTTCTTCTATTCACTTTCATCCACGATAGAATTTCATTAAGCATGAAAGGACTATCCAAAGAGGAATCTCCCTTTAACAAATGTTGATTATGTGTTAACGATCACGGACCGTAAAATGTTGATAGAATAAAAACGCCCTTCTTCTACAAAACTGGTCTACACTTAAGGGGCTCAGTAAAGGGCTTAGCACCGAAGTTTCTGATGTTTGTTGAGAGAATCAAGGGGCTATGATCAGAGTGAATCATCCCTGAGACAGGCCTCTGGCCAGTCAGAGCTACCCCTTGTCTTTTAAGAAGATAAAATTCCTTTCTTTCTTTCATACCATACCTCGCATCTACAATAAATGAATTAAAGTCCCTAGCGCTGGCCAGGTTAAACTTGGAATTCTTTCTCTCTTTCAGCCTTCTAACTGCGTTAAAGTCCTCCATCAAAACCCACAGCCCTTGGCACATAAACGTTGAGGAACTTAACTTCTTTGTGCCCACAAATTAAAAATGGTAGTTGTTGTATTTCACCTTTTTTCGAACTACCCCTTCTCTATCTTTATTTGACTTGTCTACTGCCCCAAAAGATGATCCACGTTAAATGCAGGGGTCACCAAAGATATTACAAGAGATCGACCCTGCTGACCCCTTATTCGAAGACGAATTCTGATTACCTCATCTTCCATGTCATCTATGCAATCGGTGTCCAATCTCCAGTTTCTTCCGATACCAACACTCTAAATTTCTTATTTCCCCACACAAGAATAACATCCTCTTCGAGCTTTTTACTTTCTCCCACCAAGACCCCTACCACATCAAACAAAGAACTTTGTCACCTGAATCAATCTGAGAAGGATGAATCACATTCCCATGCAACCTCCCGATTGAATCAAAGACTTCATTCTCAAGGAGATGAAGAGGGACCCCGTGAGCCACACTATCCTCTCAAAAGGGAACACTTGACCATGCCAAACTTCCAACGAAAAGAGGAGACTCTTTATCTTCTAACTAGTACACTCTGTAACCGCTCATCTCCTCCTTCCCATCGAAAATCAGCTGCGTGCTCACGCCCCCAAATATTTGATCTTCCCCACTTTAAAGCCCACATTCTTCGAATGGATATCTAGCTTCCTTAGCACCGAGAGATTCTTGGTTCTCCTACGAGAGCTTTATCGTAAAACTCTTTGAACCCTGAAACAAACATGGATGAAGATGAAGTGTTTACGCTTGCAAAATAATTAGGTGCACCTTATGACATTGTGGTGCAAATTAAGCAATTGGGTAGGCTTTAGTTGAATTTGTGTTTCTGTTATCTTTAATTCCAGGTGGAGAGGTGAGAGAGCTTGAGACTGGGCTTGCTCCAGTTCGGGTAATTTGTCTACTTTTTGGATCGTGTGCGTTATGCACATATGAATTTGTTGAAACCTTGATATGCATACAATGAAAGTTTTGAGATTACACGGTTCAATTAAAACGTCTATTAGATTCACATGAAACAAGAAAACAAAAGATCAAATAGCATTTGGTTAAAACTATAAAATTTTAAATTACCATTAATTCTGAGAATGAAGTATGAATAGGATACAATTACAAAGACACTTTATACTATACAGACATAATGTTGGATATAATTGTTTACACCTTGCTAAGTTAATACTACATGTTAAGTCATTTTTTCATTAAATATGCAGGTATCTGAGAGGCTTCAAGCATTGAGGATACTAAACAACAAAAAATATATATACATAATATATACAAGATGAGCCCCGAGGTTGTAAAGCAAATTTATAAATATATAACAATTTCCCTAGGTTCTTAGGGACAGTGGAGTTGTTCTAACTCGCACCGCCACGTGTCACTTTGTTATTGGTCATGTTTTAATTTTTGTTTTCCATCTCAGTTTTGAAGACTGCCATTAAAAACAAAGGCTTTGCTTTTCCACCATTTTCATCTCTCAACCACCCATCCCCTATGGCCGGCCTGTCAAGACATAGTCTGAGACGTAGCTCCGTCGAATATTTAGTTTATACAGAGCGTACCGAGTCAATCCGTATATCATGGATTTAGTTTTGTGATTGAAAGTTCCAAGAATAAAATTGGTTAAAGAAGGTATATTATTTGTAGTGTAAGAGGTTAATTTAAATTTCAAACAAGTTGACATACCGTGATGGTATAATTTCGTGTTTTTATTTAATCCTTTGACTTTCTAATACGCGTCGGTAGAAATACAAGCACATCTTTATTCTAGTACCATAACATATTAAACATATACCGATCGAATTCCTTTCGTGAAATGCGGGAAGATACCTTAGTGTGAAGTGAAATGCGTAGCGCAGGGAATTCAGGTGCAATGGGCCGGTTTAAAACCACTAGTTAAAAAGAAAAAGGAAGTTTGAACGGATGGTGAGGAGAATTCTCAAGAGAGAAGTTTGAAGGACACATTTGTTGGTGGTGATGTATTAAACCTATGACTCACACATGGATCGTTCCATATTTTACTTGCTAAAACTAATTAGTTACATTTTATTATTATTTAACTTGAATATTTATTTTATATTTTGGTTTTCTATTTTATATTTTCTTATTATTTATTTAACTAATATTTTCTTTAGATATTGTTATCAATAATTTTTTGACAACAAAATTCTACCAAACATAACTTTATACTTATCAATATTTGAATTTATATTACTTTTGTGGTGAGTCAAATACCAAACCACTAAACCAATAAGTTATGAGTTTTTTTAATTATATAACTAAATAGTTTTGTAATTGATGAACATATTGTCCTTAATATGAAGAAACTTCAAATTTTAATAACGAACTCAACACGTGTTGACTCAGTTGTTTTAGCGATCCGTGGTACCATACCGATACCTTACCAGTCCCGTAATAAACTGAATCAATGTGTATGTTTAGCATTGAGCTTTTAAGAGCTTTTAGAAGCTTTTAACTTTTAAGCTTTTGAGAAAAAACTCCTACTCAATAAAAAGCCTTGTTTGGTTGAAGGAGCTTGAAGTTTTTAGGTTGGGCGCTGGAAGCTTTTGGTTGAACGCTCCTACTAGTAGCGTCTAGAAGGAACTACAAGCTTTTAGGGAAAAATGATTATTTTAACCTATAATGATAATGAACTTTTTAATGTATTTGGTTATTTTAAACATTTTATTAAAAGTTTCAGCTACTCTGTCAAACACCTAAATATATCTAGAAAGCTACAACTATCAGTTTACAGCCACCAGCTACTTTTGCCAAACATACCCAATATCGATTAAGTTTTCACCGCGTCCCCCACCATAAGGCGCGGGTTAAATAACCGGTATAAACTTAAAAACCATGTCGGTGTCCGTGAACTTAAGTTTTCTTTTTTGACCCTCAAGTTTATACACTTTACATATTCAACCCCAATCTTTTGGTAAGTAACACATTGACCCCTGATTTATTTCTACTTAATAACTTCACACCTCATCTTCTCCAAACCTTTAATTCTTTGTTTAAATTACTTTTACGACTTTACACCACAACATGTGAGACATTATACTCTTTTTATTTATGTCTAATCACGTTAATGTCTCTAACGCAATGTGTGTAACAAAGTTAAAAACGTATCACGTCACACGCGAACACCACACATTAATATTATCATCGTGTCGCATGTAACTAAATCACAAAGGTAATGTTGCCGCTGCAACGCTTGACACATGTAAAAATCTAGTTCAATAAAACAACAAACACATGTTACCTCTCATGGTCAACCCACGGAACGACTGACACACCTCACCGAAGCAAAAAAAAGTCAAATGATGGCAAATTAACTACAGATTCCATGACAATAAATGGATATAATATTAACTCAAAAGTATAATTATTTAACACAAAATTTATTTACAAATATACTCAATGGTCTATCTAGAGCAAGAACATTTAACAATTTTTTTTATAAAACATCTAGGCGTTGTCATCCACAATTAGGCTACTAGTTAAAAATTCTTTGTGCTTAAACCATGCTATGATGGTCAAACATGAGTTTTGAAATATTGCAACATACCTATATGTGTGAGACAAATTAAGATAGATGTACCACAATCAATACATATAATGGTAATTGTGTCATCGACCATCCGACTACTAGCTAAAATTTGTCTCTTCTCTCCTCTTGGCTATTTAAACCAAATCTCCCTCACACACTTTCACTCACCACTTGCAAAACAAAAGTTGCCAAATACATAAATACTCTTGATTGAATTCATAAGTCCATTCCATGCCACAAGATTATAAAGAAATGCTACACGACAATAAGTCACGTATAAGATTTTTACTCATGTATTAACATAAAATGTCCATTCGCTAGGACCTAGCTTAAAAGCTTCAATATATACGCAAGTCCAAGTTGTATGTGTTAGGGACGGAAATGAGAAGACAATATTTCTGATTACCAAACCAAATATATATATATATATATATATATATATATATATATATATAGTGGGTTTCGGCTATAAAATTTATTTTCCTACAAAGTGTACAAAGTCCTAAAATACCACAATTTCAGTTATAAAACACACTAAAAACCCACAAATAACATAGTGAAATTCACTAAAACACAATATCCAAACCCTAACGGTACATAAAAACTTCAAACACACAATCGTAGAACTATGATTATAAAACACAACATGATGATTAACATAAAACACACTAATGTTCGTCATTCGATAATTAAAGCCTTATCATCTAAAACACAACACAAAACCCACAAATATAACGTTTTAGTAATCTTCACTTTGTTATTTGTGGGTTTTGAGTATGTTTTATGGTTGACATTATAGTGTTTTATTACTTTTTACACTTTGTATGAAAAATGGATTTTTTAGTCAACTCCCACCATATATATATATATTATATATATATATATATATATTATAAATATATATATATATGTATGTATATATATGTATGTATATGTATATATAGGGTAAAGATCTAGAGTGAACAACATTATAAGAGTGAACCGTGTGAACTGATCTAGATCATTGATTTTCATCATTCTAAAGTTTTGATTAGTGGCAGATTGTAATTATTTAGATTTGTTTTTTCCTTTAAATTTATTTAAAAGGATAATTCTATAATTACATAATGTGTCAGTTTTTTCAAAACTAGAAATATGAAAAGTTACCATATATTTCGCCAGTTACTTGCTCCTCCAAATTCGCTTATATTATTTAATACACATATGTACTGTATATTATAAACTGGAATTCTATAGCAAAGCTGCAACCTCGATTTATAATAATACAGTAACTTTACCATGTTACACTTGTGTACTGTATGTATCAACTGGAGGTTTGCATCAAAGTTGAATACTCGCATGTAATAATGCAAAAACTTAAAATTATACACATGTGTACTGTATTGTATCAACTAGAGGTTTACAGCAAAGTTGCATCCACTTATATAGCGTCATGCATCATCTTAATAGTATACACATGTGCATTAAATAATGCATATACTATGAAACTGCATCCTGATATGTAATAATGCATATACTACGCGACTATACACATGTGTATTGAATTGCAACAATTGGACGTTTACAACAAAAATGCATAATCACAAATAAAAACCGCAAACTGAAATTATGTGGATAATGAACGGGAATCGATGTGTACCATTAAAACAGTAAGGGCACCTATGGAATTGGAAGCAAATTTCGTTGTACAAATATGTATAAACAACCATTACAAAAGGTCTGTAAGATTTAGAAAGAAAAAAACATGAGTTGTACATATGTGTATAACATGGGGGATAATATAAAACCACGAAAGTTATGAGTATTGTTATCAATATACGTCTGTGTATATAAGCATACAACATCATCCTTCATATAAAACATAATACAAACATCCCAACCATCTGTAAATCATGATGACAAAAACTGTAAACCTAGAATACATATACAGAGCGATGAAATCAGCATGAGGCAAAACCGAATACGAACACATGATTGTTAATTGAACTATTGTGGTTGTTATATTGACCGTCGCTAGTTTGGTTGTTACTATTTGAGTCGACCATGAAAGATCATGAAGATGAACTATATGACGTTCAAAGAAAAAATACAGAATGATGAAGAACTGCTCGATTAAAAAAAATCTGGTGTGTTTTACCGGTGATTATGATATAGATCTTGTTTAGATTTAAAAGATATTGTGAATAATCACAAAAATAGGAAAGTGTAACTACTATGGATTAATTAAAATAGTAATTAATAATAATTTAATATATAATTACAATCTTATCCTTTATAACTAAAAAAATAATCAAGGGGCAGGATTAGTTCACTTAGTTCACTCTCAATAAATTGTTCACAAATGATCCTAATCCTATATATATACACACACACACACACACACACATATATATATATATATATATATAATATGATAAGGATCCGTTAAAACCATCCTTTATTGCAAAAACCAAGAGAACCGGTGCGAAGATTTGTTTGTAACAATGATGATCAAAACATAAAATCCACTACCTCATTACCGAAGGTATTTAAAATCATAAGATCATTATCGAAGGTATTTCAAATCATAGGATCCATAGCTATTCGTGATTGGTATCATAAAAACAATACGAAGATACAAGCCTTGATTTCATTTGCATCTCTCTTGTATATGGCCATTAGTATTCACATTTTTACAATTATTTTAGCACCTCTCATGACTCATGAATATTCTAATATATTCTAATAATATATATTGACATAGAACTCATAAGAATTTACACTCGTTAAACATACAAATTGTTTTCAATTAGAACCAAACAACAAAGGAGCAAACATTAACAAAGGATTCAAAGTACCTGGTGTAAACTTCCTAGCAAACAACACACACATAGGTGTTGTGTTATCATTATAAACACATTCAGTAGAACCAAATCGAATCGAGTTCAATAACTCTTCTGTAATCTCGCTACCCGCATATTTTCGTGGATGAGGGCCCGCCCTTGACCAATCAACATGAGTAATAGTTCGGTTTGAGTTTAACCCTCCATATAAAATATTCACCAATGTTGGTAAATAATGTTCATCATTGTAACATGGTGGATGGCAATATTCTTTGAAAAGACTGTAGTAGTTTTGTTCAGCAACAATCTCTAGAGCAAGATCACGATTAACTTCAAACCATTGAGACCCTTTTCGCCAATCTTGAATGGTGATGTTGGGTGACATTTGTTGATTGTAGCGACCGCGACCTGATTTTCTTTTGTCGTCAAAAGAGGCTATGTAGCTTAAATTTGAGTTAACAAGATAACCATAAGTCGTGGTGAAGTTAAACAATGGAATACATGAATCAGATAGTAACACGAATCGTTGATTCGAGGGATCAAGGAGTGCGTTCGCTAGCAGTCTTCTCTCGGCATCTACCATTGAAATATCACCCCAGTACAAAGGCTGCAAAGTAAACAATACAAGACTCAAGGCTCAAGCAACCATATCTATGAAATTTAAATTTTATAGTTCATGAAGTAATCAACATTAGCTAGTAATATAAACGTGTATTGGTGATTCAAACTTCTTCTTCTTCTTCTTCTTCTTCTTCTTCTTCTTCTTCTTCTTCTTCTTATTATTATTATTATTATTATTATTATTATTATTATTATTATTATTATTATTATTATTATTATTATTATTATTATTATTATTATTATTATTATTATTATTATTATTATTATTATTATTATTATTATTATTATTATTATTATTATTATTATTATTATTATTATTATTATTATTATTATTATTATTATTATTATTATTATTATTAAAGAGCATCCATCCGTATGTATGATATTGTACCCAAGCATTCGAAACATATATATATGTTACGAAGGGTGGAGAGCAGTATTAGTAAAATAAACGTCTATTAGTGATACCTTGGTATGATATTTTATTAACTTAAAATATATAAGGGTGTTTCTACATATTCGAAACGTTGAAGTATTGGAAGACACTTGGTTAATTACCGTAAATATGAAAGGGTAGTATTACTTTATAATCATATTTTATTAAAATTAATAAATCAAATTTTAAGATAATGCAAGCCGGTTCAACAGTATTAACTTGATTTACTGTCGGCATATAAGACATACCGTATTCAGGTTGTACCGGCCTTTATTGTACCGGGCCTGTATTCTATATCAGATTTAACCGATAAAACAACCAGCGGTTCATACGGTATTTAAAACATCGTAGTCTCAAGTTCGAATCGGATTTCAACCGGGTTTTACCGCAGCGGGCCTTCGGACGGTAGATTTTCCCGAACTGGAGATGGTGTGCTTGGGCTACCCAGTGCTGTCTGCGTTCGCGGGCGTATGAGGTCAACTTTTGCCATTGGGTTACCCTGGCCCTGGGTAGCCGGACTTTTATTCGTTGTCCGTTCGAAAAAAAACATCGACATATAGGTTTGGGATTTGGTACAAATAGCATTTAGTATGTAAAGGGTACTAAGTGAACAAAAAAGGACGCAATGATATCTTCGTCATTATGATAATTACACCATTCACAAACTAATTGTTGTAAAACAACAACTACAATAAAGGAATAAATTACACTACTTACAAACTATAAGGTAATTATTATTACTATATTACAACTTTGTTTTGTTATAGTATAAAACTTATTTGTTTTAAAACTAAACTAAAATGTTTCAAAAGAGTCAATGTTACAATAGGATTCTTTATACCTATATAACGAACTAACTGAAAAGTTATCTTATTCAATTATACAAAACAATTTTGGTATTTATAATTGACCAAATTGATTTAGATTTTCTTTTATTAATGACGAATTTCTTTAATCATGTAACTTTTAAACCTAGGTGTTCTTAAAATAATTTTTTTTTTCTAATGGATAACCAACCTATAGGTGACCATATTGATTTGGATGGAGAAATAATTTTATTCACTATATAAAACCATGAAGAAACATAAAAGTTTATAAATATTATTAATTAGATAAAATAAAAAACTGCCGAATAATTATTTTTAAAACTATATAGCGTTTACTATTATTTTTTCTATATATTAACTAGTAAAAGAATTTCCTTGTATTTGAGTCGCCCATATTTAAAAGATATCAAATAAATGTAGCCCTAATGTCTCTGGTCGTCTCTTTCTTGCTAAATCAAACAAATATGAACCCTATTGGACTATACTATAGTTACCGGAGTCACGCCACTCGACGCCAAGACCTTGAGTGAGAGTGGTGTTCGGATGTAAGTCTGAGAAGTTTGGATATGTTTGTGGGTTTAACTTTTTAGCTAATAAAAAAACATGTGTATATGGACGCCAAGCTGATACACGCAATCTTATTCCTGTTCAATATTATGGTCTTATGACAAGCGTATCCCACTACTCCTTATTATTATTATTATTATTATTATTATATTATTTTATTATTATTTTATTATTATTATTATTATGTTATTATTATTATTATTATTATTAAACACTGTTGTCATAAAGATAGCGAAAACATTACAGTTGGTAAATTAAGCTACCTGACTAGTAATTCTTGTGCCATAGAAGACGGAGTCTTGAGGGATGGTGTCATTATAAGATGGATGGGGGTGGACGTAGATGGAGAAAAGACCTTCATGCCCTTTGAAGAACAGTTCCCACAAAGGTGAAAGTGGCAATGGCCCTGGTGTCAAGAACATAAATGCCACCTTATAAGGGGCATTTGTGATGGTCATCTTTGGAATTTCCATCACTCTCTTTACCAAATCATCATCACTCAAATTGTGCATCATGGGCACTTGTTCAGTTATTGAAACCTTAAACGGCAGTGATGATGGCGATGTGGCCGAAGGAATAGATTCCGATGATAGTGGTGGTGGCGATAAAGAAAGATCATCTGGTAGTGGTAGTGGCGGTTCTGCTAGGTTTGAAGTTAGTGGTGGTGATAAGGAAAGATTATGTGGTAGTTGTAGTGGTAGTGGCGGTTGTGATAGGTTTGATGTTAGTGGTGGTAGTGGTGGTGATAAAGAAAGATTATGTGGTAGTTGTACTGGTAGTGGCGGTTGTGATAGGTTTGATGTTAGTGGTGGTGGTGATGATAAAGAAAGATTATCTGGTAGTGGCAGTGGCGGTTGTGGTAGGTTTGAAGTTAGTGGTGGTGGTGATAAAGAAAGGTTATCCGGTAGTGGTAGTGACAGTTGTGGCAGGTTTGAAGTTAGTGGCGGAGGTGATACTAGTGATGGTGGTGGTGTTAATGAAGAAAGTGTGTTTGCATGTGGGGGTGGTGGTGGTGGTGGTGATAGTAATGATAATGAGCGAAAAATGTTAAAAATAGAGGTATGAACAGTCGCTGAGAAGCTTTGAAGGTAGAAAGAGCAAACAAAGCCAATTGGCAAGCCAATCATGAAGATAAACAAGTAAAAAAGAGAGTTTTTGGAGTGGAAAAGGTTTAAGATTTTGGAGGGGAATGGTATTTTGGTGTGGCGAGAAGCCATGATTATTTTGCATGAAGAGTCTAATGACTAATTCTTCGTATGATTTACAATAAAGGAGGTGCAAAGAGAGTTGAAATTAGTGTCACTTAGAGCATAAGTTATGGTATGTTGCATGTGTCCTACACTTCATACTCTAACCTACGACTGACCTTTTAAGGTTACAAAAGACAATGTCTTTGTATGTGCATACATATTGTAAGCACTTAAAAATAATACCTTATCACTACTATAAAATTGTCAATTTTTTATACGAAAAAATCCAACAAAAAAATTGGGCGGACATTTTTCCATGAAAAGACAAGAATATATAATAATTAAAACGTACAATCAATTAATCATTTTCCAAAGAAAAACTAAATTAATTCAAACATTAAAATTTCCTAGGAAATTGTTCAGACATTACGACCATTTTCAGAAGAGTTTTAAGATTCATTCGTAGTGCTAATTAAGAATGATCGTGATTATAATAGGTGATCGTTGAGGCTTCAAGGAATTAAACAGAAGAAAGATTGAACATTGTAATTACTTTGGTGATTATCTTATTTAATTGGTTTAACGGAAGACTTTGGTTAGTCAAGAGAAACTTTTTAACAAACGTGAGTTATTATAAATCATCATTACAAAACTTGGCAGAGAATCATTAGAAAACTAGAGAAAACTATAAAATTAAATAAAAAATCTTAAAAAAACATTTTATTTTTTTTTACAATTTTTTTTATAAAAATTCGCTACTTATTATGTATAAAAAACTTTAAAAAAAACTTGTACTGCACATGTGCATTATATGCTTAAAGTTAGCATTTGATTTTAGTTTAGCTTTTAGGGTTAGGTTTTTTAGAGGTTTAGGATTAGGATTAGGTTTTTGGGTGTGGGGGAAGGGGGACGGAGGATTTAGGTTTTTAGGGGGTGCGGGTGGGGGTTTAGGTTTTTGAGTGGTGCGGGTGGGAGATTTATGTTTTTTTTGGGTTTACGCTTACGATTTAGTTTTAGGTTTTTTTTTTTTTGGGGGGAGGGGGGGGGGGGTTGGTGGAAGGGTTTAGGCTTTTGTGGGAGGGTGGATTTAGGTTTTTGGGGGGGTGAACGATTTAGATTTTAGGGGGGGGGGGTGTTGGTGGGGGTGAGTTAGGTTGTTTAGGTTTTTCCATATTATTACATATGTGCAGTAAACCTTTTTTTATATCATTAATAGCGAATTCTAATAAAAAAATTCAAAAAAAATTGTATGTTTTTTAACTTTTTTAGTTAAATTTTTTGTTTTCTCACTTAAATTAGTTTTCTCATGATCATTCCCCTTTACATGATTTTAAATAAAGTTGATGAAAGAAAATAAAGTTGGTTACATTCGTGATGTCGGCCAAGGAAAAGCACAACAAACTCTGTATGTAAAAAGTACACGTGATCAGAGCTGATTCACGGTTTAATTTTTCTAAAGGGTGATCTTTACTTTTTTTTTATTATTTTAATAATATAATATAATGTTGTATAAAATTCTAAATATGTCATTTCGACGTACTTATTTTTATCAACATTTCGATAAAAAGTTTAATGGAAAATCAAATACATCAAATGTAATTGGTTTTTTATACTTTACCTTGTTTAAACGAATTGTTTCTGTTCCAACAACATTAATATTGATATAATATTTGTTTTTACGGTTTCTCAGCGTTCCTACTGATATAAAAAATAAAGTTGTATTCAAACTTAATATTATAAACTACACAGTTACCGGTCTCGTAGACATAACAAACTGAACAAATACCGACCTAATCTCCATCACATCGCACCGAAATCCAACATAGCATATTAGTATTGGGCTATTGGCTTCCTCTTCGTGGGTTGGACAGAGTCAACAAGTTGGAAAGTCAAATTTTTGCAATGGAATGATGAAAAAATAAATAAAAATATATGAAGTGATACATTGGTACATCCCGAAGATTTCGGGTTGTCCTAACTTTAAACGTACCTTAACTTTTGGGTACCAATCACTTCTCTACCCTCAACTTCATAATAGGATTCGAAAATTTTAATGTTTTTGGGTTTTTGCTCGTTGATGATCTACCAAATATTGTAACCTTTTTTTTATTGTAGAAACAAGTTGAGCTTTAATTACATGATATTGTATTGTTAATCATTATAGATCATTAACAAAATTATTAAGTTCTTTTTTTGTTATTAGTTAATAGCTTATACCTTTGATCAAATTTTATATAATTAAAAGTTAAATATGATGTCGAATCTAATCAGCTATATATTCTCAATTTGTAGCAAAACAAATGGAGTGGAATGCGACAATTTAAAATACTCATAACTCAAGATAAAGCTTGGCTAAGATTCAAAAAATAGTGAATGATCTATTAAATATTATTTATTACAAGTTAGTTCATAAATTAGAATTAGTTCCTTATTAAAAAAGTATTTTCTAGTGATTACTTCCTTATATAAAATTATATTATAAACTCGTTTTTTATCTATGCATATGAAATTATTATGTTGGTAAAGTTGAGTTTGTTAATATAGAAAAGATAGGAGTGAAAACGAATAGATCCGACTGAGGCATCGTTCATATTTGTTGATTAGGCTTTTATCTAATAAATGGACGGTTCACAAACACATAACAGAACAAAATTTTTTGTTTGTATTTGTTTATTAAGAAAATGATCATATTCACATTCGTTTGTGTTCATTCTTTTGTTTTATAAACGAGCAAAAGTGAACATATAGTAATTCGAAAAAAAATCAACATTCTTTAATCTCATACGTTATACATAATTACACAAAATACATATAAAGTTAAGTACTTAACATAATTATCTGAAAATGCTTTAGCATAATAAACATGAACATAGTTAACCAATCTGTAAGGTCTTAAAGAGTAAACATGGAACTTGGTAGCTAGGGTGAGGAAGAAAAGGGGAAACATCAAATAAACTATGTGAGGACCAGTGTTCTTAGTTTTAATGTAAGGGACATAGGGTAAAAAACAGAAATTAAAAGTTACAAAATACAAGTTAAATGTTTGGGTAATAAATTAAATAGAGTAAATTGCTAAAATGCTCTCTGAGTTTTGGTCACTTTTGTTTATTTTAGTCCAAAACTCAAACCTTTTGAATCTAGATCCCTTTAGTTTCAATTTTGTTGTCATTTTTATCCAAAAGCAAAATCTGGTCAGTTTTTTCAATTAACAACCAGTTTTTTTGTTTTTTTCTCCTATTGAAGGTCAAAATGGTCATATTTCTTTTTAATTTGTTATAATAAAACGTTAAAAGACCATTATGCCATTCATTAAAAGAGAGAAAAAGCAAAAAAAAAGTTGGATGTTAACTGAAAAATCTGATTAATTTTGAATGAAAATAGCAACAAAATTAAAACCATAGGGATGCAAATTTAAAAGGTTTGAGTTTTGGACTAAAATGACAAAAATGACCAAACCTGAGGGACCATTTTGACAGTTTACTCAACTAAATATAAAAATCTTGTATCAATCTAGCATAAATAAATGAAAATTGACGAATGTAAATGAACGAACATTAACGGACGTAAAATAAAATAAACGAACAGGCATAACCAAGCACAAAACCAAATGATGTCAAATACAAAATGAATATAACAAAACTTTAGGCCAAACAATGCACTAGCAGTTTGCTAGACGTTTGGTTTAAGTACAATCATAGATAAATAATTACTATTTATATATTATTGTGATTTGTAATTTTGTATATCATAAATATATTATAAACTGATAATTACCCACTGTAATCGATAAGTTTTATATTTTTTTATTATTTTCAGTCAAACTTTCATATTTAACTGTAAATGATTTCTTTCGGTTATTTTATAAGTAGTTGCAGTATGTTATATTTTCAGGAAAATTGGAATCCACGTACTTTAGACTTTTTAAAGTCAACTTGTTTGAATCGAATTTTAATCTTTATTAATTCACCATTATAAACCAATGAAAAATCTTAAACTATGACCAATCTCTTTTAGGAACATGCATGTACAAACAGATTTTCCTCCTTTAATAATCGAAGATCTAAGACTCTTCTACGTTCTTTGTTACATACGACAAGGATATCATCCTATTTTAAAAGACGAATTCTAAAAGTATCGATAGTCCTTATAAGTTGGTCTAGTGGTTAGTCATTTGCTTTCTTTACTTGAGGTCCAAGCTCAACGCTCACTAGCATCACTTTGAAGTACATTGGTGGTGACAAAAAATAGTTTAGAACTAGTCCTCTCTGGAGGTTGCAAGTTTGAAACCGAGCCGAATCGGGTTTTACCGGAGTGGGCCTTCGGGTGGCGGGTTTTCCTTGGAACTGGTGGCATGGTGGCTCGGGTATGTAACCAACTCTGACCGTTATGAAGGAGGGGATGCGTTTACTCGATTGAAGACATCCCAGGATGCTTATCCGGTGATTTAGTTGGTCGTAAAAAAAACATTCTCAACTATACATTTTCGTGCTCGGTATTACAAATCATCACTTCATACCTTTTTATATAGAATAAGGAGCTTTATGTCAGAACCTCAACATGCACACATATATTTTTTTTTGAACAAGTTTTATTCAACCAACAAAAGCCAAACTCCCCCTAGCAAGGAGCTGCCTAACAAGAGAGGCACTAACATCAGAGAACAAACAACACAACACAAACAACTACAAGTCAAACTTTCTCCATTTGTCCCAATCCATCTTCAATTTCTTTTCCCTACTACTAATCTAAAGGAAAGCAAGCGATTTAATTTTACCAATTATCACTTTCATTTTGACCAGCACTCTTGAGAAAATGAAATTGTTCCGCACTCTACATAAACTCCAACATCCGGCTAACATAATGGATTGTAGAACTTTCTTCTTGATCGCATTACCTGGAATGTGTATGCGGATGTTTAACATTCCCACCAAAGAAAACGCATAGACACCTACTAACGTTCTCCACACAATCGAAGCCACATAGCACCCCTAGAAGATATGGTCTACAAGTTCAACATCAGATCAATGGTAGGTAACAAGTCAAGAAGAACTCTCCACCCAAACGTATTTAGCTTAAGAGGTAGCCAAGAATTCCAATCTAAAATGTTGTCGACCACCGTCTAAGAGGAAACCAAGATAAAATTTCTAAGAGCAGGCACCAAAACTCACTCAGAGAGTCTCCATTCCACCTCCACGTGTCGCTACCACCGTTGAAATTATAGGATAAACTTAAATCCATGAGCCTACTTAGATCACTTGCCACCTCTTCATCTAGGATTGGAACCCGCCAATTCCAATGCATGGACGTTGAATTCAAGATGGGATGCCTACATCGATCTACCACCAAACAAGATCTATCCATCTCCAAACCAAACATACATGGGAAAACAAATTTGAGGGGGTTGTCCAACAACCACGGGTCAAGCCAGAACCAAGTATTAGCCTTGTTCCTGACAAAACTTCGAAGAGCCTTTGAAAGAACCATGTTATTAGAAGCCACATGATTCTCAAGATTGGCAATAACACTCGAAGTTCCATTTAAATATTAGTTCTGAGGAATAGCACGTCATGTTGAAGTGCATAGCACTAATAAATTTCCTCTACAAACTATCTTCTTCGGTTTTAAATATCCACCACCAAGTGGTCAATAAGGACATGTTTAAAACTCTAAGAGGGCATAACCCAAGAACCCCCTTCTTTCTTATTCATGGTCACCCTATCACAAGCTACCCAATGAGTTTTAGACTCACCATCACCACAACCCCATAGAATTGTTTTCTTTTGGACTCAAGTATGTTAATAATTTTTATGGGTGCCTTGTATAAAGAAAACATGTAGTTTGGAAGGAGCTCAAGAACAAACTTTAGAAAGGTAGGACAACCTCCCATATGTGACACACGAGTATTTAGAGTCCATACCGTATTAGTGTAACACGTGTTATTTATGAATAAAAGCATTATTTGATTTGATTTGGTACTAATCAAGGGTATTTGGTGTTCTAGCAAGTCTAACTTTTATATAAAGTTGTATGGTAAAAACAAGATGTTAGCTTATCACTTAACGAAAAAAATTGTGAAATGAACGTTGGTGACAACCCGATTAATGTTAAAATCCTAAAAATATTCCTTTATGATTAAAATATTATTTTCAATCATATCCATGTGGAAAAATTAATAAAACGCTTAAAAATACTATTATGTGATTTTAAACACGTATTGCGCAATACCGGGCATATCTCACAAAATTTAACACGACCTTGTCAATCAAGGCAAATAATATATTGGTCAGCAATATTATGGAGATTTAAATTTTATAGAATGATAAAAATAATATACAATGCCTTAAAACGCGATTATTACGCAAAATAAAATGCCCGGTTATCAGTTAAATACCTACATGACACAAATATTTAACCTATACATTTATAATTAAAAAAATTGAAAATGATATTATGCATCTGAGGGCAAGTGGCGACCAATCCCACTCCCAAGATGCATGCATGCACCACTTGTCTATCATTATCTTCAAGTTATGACAAAATGCAACACATGTAACTCATGCATACATATGTCTTCCCAATACACACACATTCTCACTCATTCACCCTCCCCAAACCGTCCACCCTCCCCTCTCACTCTCATTTTCATTTTCCTTTTCAAAATTCCCATTAGAAGAATCAAGTGATCTTGTCTCAAATCCAAGAAGTTTGTTGTATTATGGAAGTTTTTCCATTATTCTATTTAAGAAAGACCCACACTTTTCCACTTTTGATTCATCATGAGGACGTATTGATCAATTTGTGTGGAAATGGTTGCTTGATTGAAACGCACCCGAAGGTGAGTATCACCATCCCTCTTTTTTTTGTTTTATATAACGTTTTGGGGGAAGCACACACCTTAAAAGGATAAAATATGTTTTTGAATAAAACATGCCTTTAAACGAGTTATTAATATATTTTTGAGGAAAATGTGGTTTAAAAACGAATGGGTTGTGTTTTTGAGGAAAACATGGTTTTGGAATTTGGATGAGATAAAATTGTTTTCAAGGAAAACGGGAATGGATTGAATTTATATTTATTCCAGGGAGAAACAGGTACGGACAAATTACAGTTTCAGGGAGAAACAGGGAGGATTGCAACGATTTGGGTAAAAACGGTTGTATAGATTTAAAGTATCTAAATCTAAGTTGTGACGATCTTGCCTGATCTCAAGATGATAGGTAATGGAATAGGCCTCTGACTTCAGTGGGGAATTCGAGAATTCTTACAACACAAAAATATTAAATGTTTCGATTTAGTATATATATATATATATTGTTCATGAGGCAGGTACCATAAGTGACTCAATTTGAGGCACTTTGCGCGATTTAGCCGTTTAATCATTAATACCAGTAGGCATAGAGTTATTGATAGATCTATCGGGTTGACCACCCCGTCGTGACTGGTAGCTTTGTGTCAAGTCAAAACGACGAATTGATAGTCTGTGATTATCTAGTGTTGATTATACCATTATTGTTAATATATAGTTCATAGGCTTTGCAACCATATGAATCTGAAATTTTGATGCTAGAAATTTAATATATTCAAAGATAAAAATTTAGACAAAGGTTTTGGAAAATTGCTTACAACAAGTGAGCTAACTCTTGGATTTTTACAATGGGAATTTGATTAAATTCGCATAAATATGTTTGATAAATATGAAAAGAGACTCTTGATGAAAAGACTTTTCCTTACAGAAATTGTGGAGAAATTTACTTTTAGTTTTTATAAACGTGAACTCACTAACCCTTTTGTGTTGACACTTGATTGACGTGTTCTTCAGGTACATGAGTTCGGCTTCGGGATTTTGGCGTATCTTGTATTAGTGGATGCAATCTTAAATAAATAACGTTTTGGACAACTTGTAAACTATTTGGGGACCGCTTGTATTAAGATCCATAAAGGATCAATCAACTATGTCATGGTTGTGAATTATGTTTAAAACTTTAAACGTTATGTTTTAATCTAGTTAAAAGTCCAAAATAATTATGGCATCTTCCACTAAGATATGTATGGGTACCAACCTCCGTCATTGCCACGTTTGTATTTCCGTTGTGACGTTTTTGGGTGTGACAGAAGTTAGTATTAGATCAATGGTTGTAGCAAATAGAAGTTTTTCCTAAAACTTCTAGACTTCAACCGACGGGTTTTGAGAATATTTTCCAAAATTCTCAAAATCAAAATTTTCTAAACATGGATTTTAATTACATACGAAAACTAAGTGAATTTTATGTGCATACATATTAATCTGTTATGTTGTTCCTTATGTGTTATAAGTTGCCTTTTTATTAGAATACACACTTACTTAGTACGGTTACGTTGTGACATAGATGTCGCAATCACACGAGATTATCGAGATTCACGACTTTGATAGTGAGCAGTTACTCAAGACCTCTCCGGCTCAACTCTACCAGAGATACCACACACTACCTCACAGTTCGTTCACTTATTCGATCTTACCTCACCGCTTTATGCCGATCCTACCACTTTTACCAGCTAGGTTGACCCACGTTATGTGGATATGAGTAACGGGTGGATCAATGTGATGATGCGGTTGTTCCATCATCAGTTTTTGAGATTGGACAATCGTCAGGTATAGTGCCATTAGTTAGCAAACCACCTGGAGTTGTACCTGTTATTAAAGGTTCTTTTGGAGTAGCACCTGCGATGGATGCCACTGTGGTCACTGACCGACCATTGGAGCCATTGGTAGTCTCACCCATTATCACCACTGAGCCTATGTCTGAGACCCCTCCATCTATCATATCCGAGCCGTCCTCCGAGTCGCGAGCTTCTACTACACCATTGCTAGTTTATACTCGTCGTAAGAATATTACACGACCTGCTGGAGACCTTACATCGACATCGAGAGCTGATACTGAGTTTGCTTTGAAGAAGCTGAAGGGAGTTTGGATTTACATATGTTCTCATTATGATCGTACGATTGCTACTTTACGCGGAGACTTGGCGGCAACCAAGAAGAAAGTTCATGACCTCGAGGGCCATATGGATACGTATGAGGAGATTCGTGAGTAGGATAATAGTGCCATGCATCAAATGCATTGGAGGATTGTCGAGTTAGAGGAACTAGTTAGGCATCTTTTGGTGTATTTGGGTTTCAAGTGATTGATGGTTGTTTGTTTGTTTGTACCATTTGGTAACCCCTACTAGCTTGTATGCCACTAAGATAATTTAAATAGGAAATTTAGTGAACTTGTTCATTGGTGCTGATTATATTCACACCAAAATTTTGCTAGTCCTTTGTAAACGACAAGTGATGTAATTTCCATGATAAAATATCATATCTATGGGTTTTTGGTTAAATTCTTTGATTGTTATGTGACTGTGATTACATATTTATTATCTAATTAAAGAGCATTGAATGATTAATTAATTTAAATATTGTCTTACGCTGTTATTCCATAATAATAGAAATGTTAATTTGCCACAAAAGGCGAGACAAAGCCCTAGTACCAACAATACCGGATTACCAGCCACCCGGGAGGAGTTGACACAGTTAACCGCTCAGGATGTCAATACTGCTTTGGAACAGCACGAAACTAATCATACTTTCAGATAGGGACGCGAGCGTGGTACTAATATGGGAGGATTTGATGGAGCACCTGTTGGAGCCCCTCAAGGTAGAATAATAATTGAAAAAGTTTTTTTAGTTTCTTGTGTTATGATATAATCTAAGAGTAATCTTGATTTTCATTAACCTTGTGAACAGTGCATGGATGTACGTACAAAACATTTCAGGGTTGTAACCCAAGATCATATACTAGAGCAAAAGGACTCCTCAATATTGTCAGATGGATCGAGAAAATGGAGTCCGTGATACCAATCAGTGGATGTGCAGTTGGTCAGAGAGTTAAGTATGCTTCATGTTCATTTCTTGACGAAGCCTTGTCCTAGTGGAATGCTCAAGTTCAAACTGTGGGTGAAGACACCGCTTACGGTCTATCCTGAAACGAACTTAAAGAGATGCTTCCTAAGGAACACTGTTCCATGGAATCTAACCATGGAAGGTGTGGATGTTAGAGCCTATACATCCCGATTCAATGATCTTGCAAGATTGGTTCCCCGTATGGCCACCCGTGATTATGTTAAGATTGAGAGGTATATTTAGGGGCTGGCGCCATATATTCGCAATATGATCACATCAGTGAGATCCACTACCTTTCAAGAAGATACTGTCGTGGCAAAATCACTGACCGATGATGTCGTTTATAAGGGTAGTTTGAACGAAAATGATAAGACCAGGTAGTCGTCAGCAAAAATTGATTTGGAAAAGAAGCCCAGGCGATCAGAGCGTTCTAAGCGTAAGTCCGGGGATTCAAGAAAGAGAAAGTTTGGGAGTTCGATGAAGGATTCAAAAGGTAAGTGTGATAGGAAATGGAGTTCTAGTAAGGCATTTGTAGCTAATACTAGTGGATTAGTGAAGGATGTGAGAAGGGATGTCAAGATTGACATTGTGAAGAGGATCCAGAGTGATGAGTGAAAAAAGTGCTCCAGATGCGGTCGATTTGGGCACATGGCTAGAGAGTGTCATATATACCGAACCAAAGCGATACCACCTGAAGAACATCAGTATATTACTACTTGCCACACCCCGGATTTCCAATCCAAATTCATACACCGGTGGGCTCGGGTGGGGAGTATTGTGACATCAGTTGATAACATCATAGTCAATTAAACACGGCACAGCGGAAGTCTTGGAGTAAAATTACTATTACAAACCAAATGTTCAAAATATGAAATAATATACAGGCTCGTAATAGAAGATCCACAGGCGGTTCATAAAATGTACAAGAAAGAATACAAAACAGACTTTAGGGCAGATTTAAGGATTTGCAAGATCCTCTTATTCACTACCGAGCAGCTTCCGGTGTCACACCCCGACCCGCAGCGGAATAAGAGTCGGGGCATAATTGGGTTATCACCAAAGCTCATGATGTTTACTAATATGTTTCATATTTATTAAATTCAAAATTTCATCCTCAATATTCCAAACAAGTTCATACAATTACATGGGTTCAAATTCTAAGGACACAAAACTTTTATCCGCGCCAGTATCAAATAACATGGATGCATAACTACCATTGATGAGAAACGTACCGTTAACCACATTGTTGTCAGCCCTAGCTTGATTGGCGTTGATGTTAAAATCTCTTCCTCTTGCAGGTGGATGAGCTTGGCTAGCCTGGTTTACTGGATTAGCTTGAGCTTGAGCATGGATGATATTCACCAGGCGTGGACAAGTGTTCCTGAAGTGGTTCGGGTCTCCACAGTTGTAACAAGCCCGCATAGGTTGCACCATGGGATAGTTGGGCTGGTAGTAGGATTGGGCTACATGTTGGGTAGGTGGTAGTAGTAAAGGTTGTTGGGCTTGACCCACTATCTGATGATGGGTTTGGGTTGAGGGCTGATGGCGGTTCGTTTGCTGAAGTACGCGACAGGTTTGAATGGTGTGACCTGCACGACCACAGCCGGTGCAATGTTGGCAGGGATGATCAGGAAAGTGATGGTATCGGCAACGGTTGCATTTTGGGTATGGGCCGGAGTATGGCCTTTTATATGGTGCAGGTGAGGGGGCAACTTGAGTGATGGGTGCAGCAGGGATAGGGAAATTTGTTTGTGTGACAGCAAAGTTTCTGGTGTTTCGTTTCCTCTTATTAGCAAACTTTGAGGAGGAGGTGGAATGGTTTGAAGTTTGGCCCTCAATGGGGGCTTTCTTTTTCTCGTCCTTAAATTTTCCGTTACGAATACGATTCTCGGCAAGCTCGGTAGCTAGTTCCATAGCAGCTTCGAGCGTTGCAGGCGAAGTGCTTAGAACTGAGTCTTGAATTTTCGAGGGGAGGCCTCGAATATAGTGTTCGACTAGGCGGTAAACTGGGGTGAACAAGTTAGGGACCATTTGGTTCAACTCTAAAAACCGTTTGTTGTAGGAAGTATGATCTCCCTCCTTTTGCTTCAACGAATGAAATTCATCCTCTAACTTTTTGATCTCGCTTCTTGGACAGAAGCGTCTCGTCATGATTTCCCTTAACTCCTCCCACGTTAAGGCCATTGCATCTTCGATTCCTCTCTTACCCTTTTCAGTATTCCACCAGGTAAGAGCTACTCCAAATAGTCTCCCGGCTGCGTAACGTACCTTGCGATCCTCGGGACAATCGCAATTGAGGAAGGTGTTTTCCATTTCCTCAAACCAGTGGAGGAGAGCAGTGACACCTTCGGTCCCTTCAAATTTCGGGGGATCGCAAGACTTGAAGTGTTTGTATGAGCACTTTTTGGAGGGAGGGTTGTCGACGTTTTGGTCTTCTTGATGGGGAGGATTGGTGGGATTTGCGGCGAGAGCTTGTTGGACTTGAACTACGATGTCAGGAAGCACCGCGGCCATTTGTTTTGCGATTTGGGTGGCCAAGCGTTCGTTTGACCTTCCTGACCTTCTACCCCCACGTTGCTGCCTAGCCGACATCTACAGGAACATACATAAGAAGATTGTGAGTTTAAGGAGTCTTTTTAGGTGTCAAGTGTCTTAAAAAAATAAAAATAACATAAACATCAATAATGCAACTACATCCATAGGATGTCTTGGGTTTGCTCATGTTTTGGCCTCCAATGTCCCCCATACCATAGCCTGTATAGTCATGTGGGCCCCCATGACTATTGGCTTAGTAGGATTCACATTGGTATTGGCGGTTTAACACTCGCATCACCCGAATGAAAACCATGAAATATGTCGAGATGTATGGTCGGAGGGTGTCCAGGTGTAGACACAATGACAACTCAAAGTGGGGTTAGCTCACACGACGTTTGGTATAGCATGCTTTGGCCTAATAGGTCCTTCGTACTCTCATCTTTAGTCCCCAAGTAGGCAAACTGGTCCTTTATTTTGGATTTATACGAATGCCAAGCCTAGACAGGACGTTCCGACTACCGGTACTTGTACCCTTCCAGTTACTACATGCCCGTCATGAGAACTCACTTTGATGTGATTTGAAAATACAAAAATCGTTGCAAAAGTCATGGAAATTGTGTGGTGTGTGCTCTCATGGATATGATATGTTATGAGAATATGATTCATGATAGGCATTGTATAATAATATGTACTTATGAACATGCTTGCATAACATTGAATGTAACAATAAACATAAAGCATATAAACATCATGAATTTTGCATGTAACACACAAATAATTTAAAAATTCTAATCAACTATAGTATAGGCTCTAAGGGTCTAATAACCTATCCTATATCCCTATAGTCATGGCTCTGATACCAATCTGTCACACCCCGACCCGCAGCGGAATAAGAGTCGGGGCATAATTGGGTTATCACCAAAGCTCATGATGTTTACTAATATGTTTCATATTTATTAAATTCAAAATTTCATCCTCAATATTCCAAACAAGTTCATACAATTACAAAGAAAAGTAACTAAATAAACAATCCAAAGTCTAAACCGATTTATTCCTCTAAGCCATCCTATATGTTCTTGCTGCAACTGGATCACCTGTATCATGTGTAAAAATGGGGGTTTTTGGGTCAACAAAAGTTGGCGAGTGAACCTTGTTAGAAAACATTTATTATTGATTTCTTGTTATATTTAATATGGAAAAACTGTGCAATAATCATATGTGAGCAAACGTAAATAGACATACAATAACAATAACAACCCACCTTGCATGAATATATGACATGAATGATAATGTATATGTTGGCAACGTCACGTTCACGCTCATAGGTAATGGGGAACGGACGGCCTATGATGATGTATGTGCGATCAAGGCTCAATCAAACGGAGCCGATCGTATGTTGGCAACGCCTCGTTCACGCTCATAGGTAATGGGGAACGGCTCACGCTCATAGGCAATGGAGAGCGGCGGCCTATGATGATGTATGTACTGAAAATGATAAATTTAATCTAAACATTAACCACACAAACAGTTGATACATATTGAATACACATTTGATCATGGATATGATGGATGCACAAGTGTTTAAATGTAGTAAATAATAAGACACATGATACACCCCAAAATGTGATTAAAACGGGGAATTTGTAGAGATTCACTCACATTGGGTGCGTTCGGTTGATGATGTTGAATGCGCACGAGTTTAGAGGGTTGATCGACGAGGATTAACTAACCTAAATAATAACGAAAAGGTACGGTAAATAAGTGGATTTTATTAACAATTTTAATAGGGCTTTTAGATTTATTTTTGTGAGTTTAAGGTTATTTTCTAACTTTAAAAACATTATTTTTAAGTATTTTTAATTGATTTTTAAATTAAATAAATAAATAAAAATATAAAAAAATGTTGACTTTTTGGGTTGATCGTTGACCATTGACTTTGACTGTTGACTGTTGACCGGTTCGGTCGTGTGTTTGTTTGCGCTGAGTGAGGTTCGAACTTGTGACCTCCCGTACGCGTGCACGCAGCTCTACCAACTGAGCTACGTGTCTAACCCGAAATATTTCTGTTTTTAATTATATTTATATACTATTTAATTTATTCCAAAATTCATTTATTTTAAAAAGGATTTTAATTCTATCGAACCGGTGTGCATAACAGGTCTCGAACCCGGGACCTGTTGTTTAACGTTGCACACAGTCCACCGCTGGACTGTGTGTCTAACCTGGTTAAAACACTTGTTTTTATTTCTCTTATATACTAAATGGAAGTTTCCATATTTGGGTTTTATAAAAAGTCTGAATATTGTGACGAATCGGAACAAGGACAGACTCGAACCCGGTATCCCTATGATTCAAATGCACACAATCCACCGCTGGACTGTGTGTCTAACCCGAGATATAATCCGATTTATATTAAATTTATACACAAACTAGACTTCATCTTCTCCGTTAAACAACACAGACAACGATTATTCTACTGATCTTGTTCAATTCAATTAACGGACATATGACTGATTAAAATGAAATGGATAAAGAAGGTTTTGGAAGTGAATGTACCGGAAAGATGATCTTTCTCAGAACTCCGGCGAAGTCGTCGGCTCTGTTTTATGAACTCCGTCTGAATGGGCCAATTAATAGTTTTGATTAACGAATTGTGAAATTGAATGACTAAACAAGAGTTATCAGAGAGTTTAGATGATTATACCGATTCACAGCGCGATTTAGGAACTTTCAGAAGTTTTCCGGCGATTGCAGATTATCCGGTATCGTCGTCTGGGACCGATTCTGATTGAAGGGTTTGAGTTAGTAAAAGTCTAACAATAGATAGAAGATGAAAGAATTGAGAAATTTACCGTCTTGATGAGTGTCACGGTTTTCCGGCGAAAGTCCGGCGATTTCAGAAAACGTTTCCGACGAACTGAAAATAAAGCGAAAGTGAAATTGGAGGTTCTGTGAGTGTTTTTGAGTCGCGAGATGATGATATTGTTGGTGAAAATCAGTAAGTAAATGATTTCGGTTATTAAACCCGAAAATCATATGAATTCAAGTTCAATAAAGGCTGAATTGATTAAGAACGTCGGTCGTAATGATTTCATCGGTTATTATCAGTGATAGCGATCACTCAATCGTCTGAAACGTTGAAAGACGATATCGGTTTCAGTTTTGGCGCAAACAGGTAATTTCACAGGTGAACTTATGTTTTATTTGTTTCCTAGATTACACAAAGACAGCAAGTGGCGGAGTGGTTACATGTTTGATGATAAAGTCTACCGGCTGACCCGGGTTCGAAACCCGGCAACCCATTTTTATTTTTAATTGCTTTATTTTTATTTTCTAACAATTTTAATTTCCATATTCTAAAATGTTTATTAGTTATGTATTGTTTAAAATTAAAATAAGCATTAAATGAGCAACGAAATTTGAAACTGATTATTCGATTAATAAACGAAGCGGGTTTTGAAAACCCGTTTTTTGGACAGATGTTACAGTATCCCCTACTTTTATAAATTTAGAGGTAACAGGATGAAGATGCGGGTATTTTTCGCGCATTGAGTCTTCACGTTCCCAAGTAAACTCAGGTCCCCGTTTCGACTCCCAGCGTACCCTAACAATTGGAATACGACTCCGTCTTAAACGTTTTTCTCCGAAGTCCATGATCTCTACTGGTCTTTCAATGAAGTGCATAGATTCATCGATCTGAATATCTTCTAGGGGAATATGGAGGTTTTCATCGGCGAGGCACTTCTTTAAGTTTGATACGTGGAACGTAGGGTGAATTCTGTTGAGTTCTTCTGGTAGGTCAAGCTTGTATGCTACAGGTCCTACTCTTTCGAGTATCTTGAAAGGTCCTACGTAGCGTGGTGCTAGCTTGCCCTTCTGGCCAAAACGAACTACTCCCTTCCACGGTGATACTTTTAAAAGTACATGATCACCAATGTTAAACTCCAAGGCTTTCGTCGTTTGTCTGCATAACTCTTTTGACGACTTTGTGCCGCTAGAAGATTGTTTCGAATTTGATGGATCTTGTCTGTTGTTTCTTGAATTAGTTCTGGACCGGTGATTTGAGCTTCTCCAATTTCGTGCCAACATACTGGAGATCGGCACTTACGACCATATAAAGCTTCGAAAGGTGCCATGCCGATACTTGAATGATAGCTGTTGTTGTACGAAAATTCAACTAATGGTAGATGAGTGTCCCAATTTCCCTTGAAGTCTATGACACATGCTCGAATCATATCTTCAAGAGTTTGGATGGTGCGTTCAGATTGTCCATCAGTTTGAGGATGATAAGCGGTACTGAGGTCTAATCGTGTACCCAAAGCGGCTTGCACGGCTTGCCATGTTCGTGAAGTGAAACGACCATCACGATCTGAAATAATGCTTAACGGTACACCATGACGACTTACGATCTCGCTGATGTAGATACGAGCTAACTTCTCGTTCTTGAAGTCCTCGCGAATCGGAATGAAGTGAGTTGATTTTGTAAGACGATCAATGATTACCCATATAGTGTCATACCCACCGGAGGTGCGAGATAACCCGGTAATGAAGTCCATGGTTATGTTTTCCCACTTCCATACAGGTATTTCAGGTTGGACTAGAAGTCCTGAGGGTCTTTGATGTTCAGCTTTTACTTTGGAACGTGTAAGGCACTTGGAAACAAAAACAACAATATCCTTTTTCATTCCAGGCCACCAGTAGGTGTATCGAAGGTCTTGATACATTTTGTCGGCTCCTGGGTGTATAGATTATCGTGTTTTGTGCGCCTCATTCATAAGGAAATCATGAAGGTTATTGTGGTCAGGAATCCATATGCGATCTAGATAGTACAAAATACCGTCGGATTTAGTTTCAATTCTAAGTTCTGTAACATCCGTCAAAAACGGATTTACCAAACCCGCTCCGTTTATCAACCGAACAGTCAGTCAAAAATTTCGTTGCGAATTAAATGCCCAAAATATTTTTAAACGATACGTAATCAATTATTATACGGGAATATATATTTAGTTTTTGAAAAACTGTCAAAAATCGCAAAATAAAAATGATTTGCTTCTGCGGGTTTCGAACCCGGGTCTGTACCGAATCAGGAAACAAACTTAACTCACACACACAAACCACTGCGCCACGGATTTTGTTTGTTATATATTGAAATCATTTAATTGATATAATGACGTTACGAATTCAAAAACCGGTGCCCATTAGTTCAGTCGTCGGAACCCCGAAATCTCGCGAGTTTTTAACACCACTTTCAGTTATAACGTAAACCATTAACAATACATCGGTTATAACCGATGTTTGAAGTCCGCGACCAAACCATAACCGCCGGAGTTTTTATGAATTACGAATACAGTCGGAAATCAGACCAGATTCTTCAACAATTTGCTCTATAAATTCACCCACAACCCACTGCAAACCTTTTCGCTCAAAATCACATCTTTTCACGGCGTAATTCCACTCGCCGGAATTTCTCTGCTCGTCGCCGGAAAACCGTTTTCCCCATTGCCGAGCCTTACTGAGCCCCTGAGTTTATACCGGAGATACCCACGCCTTTTCTAAGCTTCCTGGAGACTCGCTGCTACGAGAAACTCATCGCCGGAGGTGATTTCTGTCGCCGGAGTTCTGCCGGAAAACAGAGGAAAGCGAGTCGGTATACCTCACGCTTATTTTCCTTTCTTTTTACTTCTATCTTACCAGTAATTAACCTAAAACGCTAAAGAAACCCGAATAATAACTCGAACTAGTCAGACATTATATCTGGTTAACTCTTGACGGAGAAGACGATGATTGCTGTAAAGTATAAGTATAATATAAATCAAGAAATTACTCGGGTTAGACACACAGTCCAGCGGTGGACTGTGTGCACATTAAACATACAAACGTCTCGAGTTCGAATCAGGTTTCACACACGTCGCCTTAATAAAAACGTTTCTTTTTGTTAACCGAACCGGAAGTCATACAGTTATATGTTAAGTATATTAATAATCGGAATAATAACCAAGTTAGACACACAGTCCAGCGGTGGACTGTGTGTTTGTTTATATCGCAGGTCACGAGTTCGAGTCCGGTCCTCTGCACCGACTCGAACAATATTCTATTTTTTTAATAAGGCAGAAAAGGTAATAACTAAATTGTATTTAAGTATAATAAAAATCGAATTATATAACACGTTTAACACAAATCGAATTATATAACATGTTTAACACACAGTCCAGCGGTGGACTGTGTGTTAGATTAAACCACAGGTCCCGGGTTCGAGACCTGTGGAGTGCATGTCCGAGTCGCTTAAACTGTTTTTAAAATAAAAATGATTTTCGGTTTAAACTAATTAATATATACATATAATTAAAATCAAATTTATAACGGGTTAGACACGTAGCTCAGTTGGTAGAGCTGCGTGCACGCGTACGGGAGGTCTCGAGTTCGAGCCTCACTCAGCGCACTTGTATTCCGAATTGAACCGGTCAACGGTCAGGTCAACGGTCAAGAAAAAAATCAATTTTTTATTATTTTTTTATTTAATTATTTTAATTAAAAATCAATTAAAAATACTTAAAATAACATTTTTAAGGTTCAAAAATAGCCTCAAACTCACAAAAATACACCCAACAATCCTACTAAAATAGATTAATAAAATCCATTTACTTACCAAACCATAATGCGATTATTCTAGGTTAAACTCACTCGTGGTTAAAACCACTTCGCGTGCATTCAACGTCATCAACCGGACGCACCCACTGTGAGTGAATCTTACAACTCCCCCTTTTAAATTACACGTTTTGGGGTGTGTCATGTGTTATGAAAATAATTAATTTATTTATTTAAACTTGTGCCATACCACATCATGACTTAAACTTAGATTGTTTTATTGTTGTGATTTACTTATTTCCTTTTGTCAAATTATATGAAACTCATATATTAAGCCCATCAGTTCCTCGTGGGAGACGAGTAGAACATCGCGTGCTTCAAATCAAATTCATTATTGTTCATGTGTGTATCATTGAGTTTATATTGTTTGTAGTTGTGTCATTCATATTATCATGTTATTGCAATTCATCCATCAGGCCCCTCAGTTCCTCGTGAGAGACGAGTTGAGCATCGCGTGCCTCTAATTGTTCCATTATTGTTCATGAGTGTTTCATTTAATAACTTATGATTGTTGATTAAGTTACATCTAATTTTACTCATGTTTGGTTGTGCACATATTTCATAATCAATTTAAATAAATTTGTTCAAATGTTTTCCATAGGATTCACTCGCCAACATTATGTTGATCCAAAAACCTTTTTACACATGATACAGGTGAACAGGTTGAAGCAAGGAAAACATAGGATATGCCTTAGAAGAGAACAAAGAAGTTTAGATTGTTAGATAGATCATGATGTAACATTTATTGTAAATTTCCATTTAATTTGTATTAATGAATATGAAACGCTTAATAAATGTCATGAGCTTTGATGATAACCCAATCATGCCCCGATCACCTTTTCCGCTGCGGGTCGGGGTGTGACAAGTTCAGCTCCACAAGACAGCTCCTTTCGTACGTCGTTTTCCGTTACTGAAACATGTTGGGCTTCTCGAATTTGATCTTTGATGTCGGTTTTGATTTGCGAACATAGAAGACGAATGGAGTTCGCATAACCCTTTCGACTGAGTGCATCGGCCACCACATTTGCCTTGCCAGGATGATACCGAATTTCGCAGTCGTAGTCATTAAGAAGTTCGACCCATCTCCGTTGCCTCATGTTTAACTCCTTTTGGTTGAAGATATGTTGGAGGCTCTTGTGATCAGTGTATATTTCACACTTAGTACCGCAGAGGTAATGTCTCCATATCTTAAGAGCGAACACAACGGCTCCAAGTTCTAGGTCGTGGGTGGTGTAGTTCTTCTCATGAGTTTTGAGTTGTCTAGAAGCATAAGCTATCACCTTTCCTCTTTGCATTAGAACACAGCCTAGTCCTTGCCCTGACGTGTCGCAATAAACCACGAAGTCATCACAACCTTCAGGAAGAGTGAGGATAGGTGCGTCACAGAGTTTTTGTTTAAGGGTTTGGAAGGCTTCTTCTTGTTTGGGTCCCCATATGAAGGGTTTTCCCTTATGTGTTAAAGTCGTGAGTGGTACAGCGATGCGGGAGAAATTTGCAATGAAACAGCGATAATAACCAGCCAAACCAAGGAATGACCTTACTTCGGTTGGTGTACGTGGTGCTTGCCATTCTTGTACTGCTTTGATCTTTGAGGGGTCGACATGTATTCCCTTGTCATTGACGACATGCCCAAGGAATTGTACCTCTTTTAACCATAATTCGCATTTGGAGATTTTGGCGTAGAGCTTTTCATTCCCTAAGAGTGTAAGGATGAGTCGAAGGTGTCGTTCATGATCAGACTTAAACTTTGAGTAAATGAGAATGTCGTCGATGAAGACTATAACAAAGCGATCGAGATAGGGTTTGCAGATTCTGTTCATTAGATCCATGAAGACAGCTGGAGCGTTGGTTAGACCAAATGGCATGACCATGAATTCATAATGACCATAACGAGTTCGGAAGGCGGTCTTTGGGACGTCTTCTTCATGTACTCTGAGTTGATGATAACCAGAACGAAGGTCGATTTTTGAAAAACAGCTGGCGCCTTGAAGTAGGTCAAGAAGATCATCGATGCGAGGTAATGGGTAGCGGTTCTTAACCGTTAACTTGTTGAGTTCTCTGTAGTCGATACACATGCGAAACGTTCCATCTTTCTTCTTCACAAAAAGGACAGGTGCACCCCAAGGCGATGAGCTAGGACGTATGAATCCTTTGTCAGTCAACTCTTGCAATTGACTGGCTAGCTCTTGCATTTCGGATGGGGCTAACCTATAAGGAGATTTTGCAACTGGTGTAGCTCCAGGTATAAGATCAATGCGGAATTCGACTTCTCTCACTGGAGGAAGTCCTGAAATGTCGTCAGGAAAAACTTGCGGAAAATCTTTTAATACTGGGATGTCTTCAAGTTTCTTCTCCTTGGTTCCCTTTTTGACGACATGAGTTAGAAATGCGACATAATTATTGTGGAGGTATTTTCATCTTGAAGGCAGGACATTAATTTGAGCCCTTTCGAAGGGGTTTCTCCAAAGATTCGTAGAGTCTGACCGTTTGTAAGAGGAATGCGAATAACCTTTTCGCGGCATACAACTTCAGCATGATGTTGGCTGAGCCAGTCCATACCAATTATAATGTCGAAACTTCCCAACTTCATAGGTATGAGGTCAACTGGAAAATCGTGATCGTTTAGAGTGAGAGTCCAATTGCGTATTATAGAGTTTAATGAGACCGGTTTTCCGTCAGCAACTTCTACCGTTATGGATTCCATGAGTTTATCTCAAGTTTGGTTGAGAATGGGTTCAAATTCTAAGGACACAAAACTTTTATCCGCGCCAGTATCAAATAACATGGATGCATAACTACCATTGATGAGAAACGTACCGTTAACCACATTGTTGTCAGCCCTAGCTTGATTGGCGTTGATGTTAAAATCTCTTCCTCTTGCAGGTGGATGAGCTTGGCTAGCCTGGTTTACTGGATTAGCTTGAGCTTGAGCATGGATGATATTCACCAGGCGTGGACAAGTGTTCCTGAAGTGGTTCGGGTCTCCACAGTTGTAACAAGCCCGCATAGGTTGCACCATGGGATAGTTGGGCTGGTAGTAGGATTGGGCTACATGTTGGGTAGGTGGTAGTAGTAAAGGTTGTTAGGCTTGACCCACTATCTGATGGTGGGTTTGGGTTGAGGGCTGATGGCAGGTTCGTTCGCTGAAGTACGCGACAGGTTTGAATGGTGTGACCTGCACGACCACAGCCGGTGCAATGTTGGCAGGGATGATCAGGAAAGTGATGGTATCGGCAACGGTTGCATTTTGGGTATGGGCCGGAGTATGGCCTTTTATATGGTGCAGGTGAGGGGGCAACTTGAGTGATGGGTGCAGCAGGGATAGGGAAATTTGTTTGTGTGACAGCAAAGTTTCTGGTGTTTCGTTTCCTCTTATTAGCAAACTTTGAGGAGGAGGTGGAATGGTTTGAAGTTTGGCCCTCAATGGGGGCTTTCTTTTTCTCGTCCTTAAATTTTCCGTTACGAATACGATTCTCGGTAAGCTCGGTAGCTAGTTCCATAGCAGCTTCGAGCGTTGCAGGCGAAGTGCTTAGAACTGAGTCTTGAATTTTCGAGGGGAGGCCTCGAATATAGTGTTCGACTAGGCGGTAAACTGGGGTGAACAAGTTAGGGACCATTTGGTTCAACTCTAAAAACCGTTTGTTGTAGGAAGTATGATCTCCCTCCTTTTGCTTCAACGAATGAAATTCATCCTCTAACTTTTTGATCTCGCTTCTTGGACAGAAGCGTCTCGTCATGATTTCCCTTAACTCCTCCCACGTTAAGGCCATTGCATCTTCGATTCCTCTCTTACCCTTTTCAGTATTCCACCAGGTAAGAGCTACTCCAAATAGTCTCCCGGCTGCGTAACGTACCTTGCGATCCTCGGGACAATCGCAATTGAGGAAGGTGTTTTCCATTTCCTCAAACCAGTGGAGGAGAGCAGTGACACCTTCGGTCCCTTCAAATTTCGGGGGATCGCAAGACTTGAAGTGTTTGTATGAGCACTTTTTGGAGGGAGGGTTGTCGACGTTTTGGTCTTCTTGATGGGGAGGATTGGTGGGATTTGCGGCGAGAGCTTGTTGGACTTGAACTACGATGTCAGGAAGCACCGCGGCCATTTGTTTTGCGATTTGTGTGGCCAAGCGTTCGTTTGACCTTCCTGACCTTCTACCCCCACGTTGCTGCCTAGCCGACATCTACAGGAACATACATAAGAAGATTGTGAGTTTAAGGAGTCTTTTTAGGTGTCAAGTGTCTTAAAAAAAGAAAAATAACATAAACATCAATAATGCAACTACATCCATAGGATGTCTTGGGTTTGCTCATGTTTGGGCCTCCAATGTCCCCCATACCATCGCCTGTATAGTCATGTGGGCCCCCATGACTATTGGCTTAGTAGGATTCACATTGGTATTGGCGGTTTAACACTCGCATCACCCGAATGAAAACCATGAAATATGTCGAGATGTATGGTCGGAGGGTGTCCAGGTGTAGACACAATGACAACTCAAAGTGGGGTTAGCTCACACGACGTTTGGTATAGCATGCTTTGGCCTAATAGGTCCTTCGTACTCTCATCTTTAGTCCCCAAGTAGGCAAACTGGTCCTTTATTTTGGATTTATACGAATGCCAAGCCTAGACAGGACGTTCTGACTACCGGTACTTGTACCCTTCCAGTTACTACATGCCCGTCATGAGAACTCACTTTGATGTGATTTGAAAATACAAAAATCGTTGCAAAAGTCATGGAAATTGTGTGGTGTGTGCTCTCATGGATATGATATGTTATGAGAATATGATTCATGATAGGCATTGTATAATAATATGTACTTATGAACATGCTTGCATAACATTGAATGTAACAATAAACATAAAGCATATAAACATCATGAATTTTGCATGTAACACACAAATAATTTAAAAATTCTAATCAACTATAGTATAGGCTCTAAGGGTCTAATAACCTATCCTATATCCCTATAGTCATGGCTCTTATACCAATCTGTCACACCCCGACCCGCAGCGGAATAAGAGTCGGGGCATAATTGGGTTATCACCAAAGCTCATGATGTTTACTAATATGTTTCATATTTATTAAATTCAAAATTTCATCCTCAATATTCCAAACAAGTTCATACAATTACAAAGAAAAGTAACTAAATAAACAATCCAAAGTCTAAACCGATTTATTCCTCTAAGCCATCCTATATGTTCTTGCTGCAACTGGATCACCTGTATCATGTGTAAAAATGGGGGTTTTTGGGTCAACAAAAGTTGGCGAGTGAACCTTGTTAGAAAACATTTATTATTGATTTCTTGTTATATTTAATATGGAAAAACTGTGCAATAATCATATGTGAGCAAACGTAAATAGACATACAATAACAATAACAACCCACCTTGCATGAATATATGACATGAATGATAATGTATATGTTGGCAACGTCACGTTCACGCTCATAGGTAATGGGGAACGGACGGCCTATGATGATGTATGTGCGATCAAGGCTCAATCAAACGGAGCCGATCGTATGTTGGCAACGCCTCGTTCACGCTCATAGGTAATGCGGAACGGCTCACGCTCATAGGCAATGGAGAGCGGCGGCCTATGATGATGTATGTACTGAAAATGATAAATTTAATCTAAACATTAACCACACAAACAGTTGATACATATTGAATACACATTTGATCATGGATATGATGGATGCACAAGTGTTTAAATGTAGTAAATAATAAGACACATGATACACCCCAAAATGTGATTAAAACGGGGAATTTGTAGAGATTCACTCACATTGGGTGCGTTCGGTTGATGATGTTGAATGCGCACGAGTTTAGAGGGTTGATCGACGAGGATTAACTAACCTAAATAATAACGAAAAGGTATGGTAAATAAGTGGATTTTATTAACAATTTTAATAGGGTTTTTAGATTTATTTTTGTGAGTTTAAGGTTATTTTCTAACTTTAAAAACATTATTTTTATGTATTTTTAATTGATTTTTAAATTAAATAAATAAATAAAAATATAAAAAAATGTTGACTTTTTGGGTTGACCGTTGACCGTTGACCATTGACTTTGACTGTTGACCGGTTCGGTCGTGTGTTTGTTTGCGCTGAGTGAGGTTCGAACTTGTGACCTCCCGTACGCGTGCACGCAGCTCTACCAACTGAGCTACGTGTCTAACCCGAAATATTTCTGTTTTTAATTATATTTATATACTATTTAATTTATTCCAAAATTCATTTATTTTAAAAAGGATTTTAATTCTATCGAACCGGTGTGCATAACAGGTCTCGAACCCGGGACCTGTTGTTTAACGTTGCACACAGTCCACCGCTGGACTGTGTGTCTAACCTGGTTAAAACACTTGTTTTTATTTCTCTTATATACTAACTGGAAGTTTCCATATTTGGGTTTTATAAAAAGTCTGAATATTGTGACGAATCGGAACAAGGACAGACTCGAACCCGGTATCCCTATGATTCAAATGCACACAGTCCACCGCTGGACTGTGTGTCTAACCCGAGATATAATCCGATTTATATTAAATTTATACACAAACTAGACTTCATCTTCTCCGTTAAACAACACAGACAACGATTATTCTACTGATCTTGTTCAATTCAATTAACGGACATATGACTGATTAAAATGAAATGGATAAAGAAGGTTTTGGAAGTGAATGTACCGGAAAGATGATCTTTCTCAGAACTCCGCGAAGTTGTCGGCTCTGTTTTATGAACTCCGTTTGAACGGGCCAATTATAGTTTTGATTAACTAATTGTGAAAATGAATGACTAAACAAGAGTTATCAGAGAGTTTAGATGATTATACCGATTCACAGCGCGATTTAGGAACTTTCAGAAGTTTTCCGGCGATTGCAGATTATCCGGTATCGTCGTCTGGGACCGATTCTGATTGAAGGGTTTGAGTTAGTAAAAGTCTAACAATAGATAGAAGATGAAAGAATTGAGAAATTTACCGTTTTGATGAGTGTCACGTTTTCCGGCGAAAGTCCGGCGATTTCAGAAAACGTTTCCGACGAACTGAAAATAAAGCGAAAGTGAAATTGGAGGTTCTGTGAGTGTTTTTGAGTTGCGAGATGATGATATTGTTGGTGAAAATCAGTAAGTAAATGATTTCGGTTATTAAACCCGAAAATCATATGAATTCAAGTTCAGTAAAGGCTGAATTGATTAAGAACGTCGGTCATAATGATTTCATCGGTTATTATCAGTGATATCGATCACTCAATCGTCTGAAACGTTGAAAGCCGATATCGGTTTCAGTTTTGGCGCAAACAGGTGATTTCACAGGTGAACTTATGTTTTATTTGTTTCCTAGATTACACAAAGACAGCAAGTGGCGGAGTGGTTACATGTTTGATGATTAAGTCTACCGGCTGACCCGGGTTCGAAACCCGGCAGCCATTTTTTATTTTTAATTGCTTTATTTTTATTTTCTAACAATTTTAATTTCCATATTCTAAAATGTTTATTAGTTATGTATTGTTTAAAATTAAAATAAGCATTAAATGAGCAACGAAAATTTGAAACTGATTATTCGATTAATAAACGAAGCGGGTTTTGAAAACCCGTTTTTCGACAGATAAGTCGAGAGTATTTACCTGAGCTAGTCTTCTTTTAATTTCAATAACTCAGACGTATACAAAAGTACTAACGTGCAGATAGCATTTACCGGCAAGGCTCTAGTCTGGATTATGGCATAAGCTAACCAATTAAATACTATCGGTCTTTATTTAAGTTAAAGACTTTGACCGAGTAGTGTATATGATCAAGACGTATAACGCTTGATTAAACGATGATTGGAAGAATGTAGTTTAAACCCAACAAGTACTTTGACTTGCATAATATGGGTAAACAATTAGCATTTGGATTTTGAAACTTAAATGACAAGGTTAAACTCGTTTCGGTTAATTTTCGTAAAATAGTTATATATACTTAACCATACGCATAAAAGCGTTATCGGGTAATCGGATAAGTCATGGACAAGTTCTATATGCCATTATATTTTAAATAAGTTAAAATATCAGTAGGGTATCAACTTATATGTCAGTTAAGGTTTTAAAACGAAACTATGCCTCATAAGGGCATTTTGGTAATTACATACCGTAAAAAAGGAACTTGAACATATTTTAAGTTTATAATCATGAGTATTCTGGAAAAATATTTTATTTATGATATAATATCAGTAGGATATCAATTATATGTGTATTTTATCTTTTATGACCAAACTATGTACCGAATGGGCATTTTGGTCATTTTACACATAGTTTATAAATTATTTCGGATTCTGAGTTTATAACATGTACTTACTGTAAATATGTTTAAAATAAGTTTCAAAGTCAGTAGGTATCAAGTCTTGGTCAATAATATGGTTTAAAACCATACTATTCGCCGAAACGGCGCTTATGTCGTAAAATGACGTCTTTAAGCGATGTTTACTAAAACTGATGTTAAGGTCAGTTTAAAATGTTTAAAATATGTTATTTAATATAACATATCAGTAGGTAAATGATTTACTTTGAAAAGATTTGATTAAAACCATTTTATAAGCCACAAAGGCTAAAACCGTCATTTATCGACATAGTTTAAGGACCTGATTAAAACTCAGTTTATAACTTGGTTTAGCTTTCCAAATAATCCTACTTATAATATTACATCAGTAGAAAACTCATTTTCAAGTTCATTATTATTTAAAACCTTATTTTATGCAAAAAGGACATTTTGGTCAAAGATGGCATAATTATGGAACTTGCGCATAAACTTAGATTCTGATTATGATCATGTAATATAACCTCAGAGGGTTATGCTACATTATATTATGATCATAATGCAACTTTAGATCAGTAGGTAACTAATCTAAATCGGGTCAGAATCGAAAGTCAAAGCAGAAGTCAAACTTCGCGACTTTCGATTGCGAACCGACCCTAGAACTGACATTGACGAGCCAAACATGTTCTTACATGTTCTAATAATTATTACCAACTTGTTTAAGTGTCAAAACAGGTTTCATAACATATATAAGATCAGTTTATGATTTTTCCGAAAAATTGCTTGTTTGACTTTTTAATATCATAACTTTGACCCGTCAATTGGTCTAGCAATCGTGATCTTCAGAAGGTGCCCTTTTTAGGGATTAACAGCTACCTTATTACGATCACTTAGCCATGTTCATTTTGAACAATGGCTGGACCATATTGGTCTTAACCGAAAGTCAAAGCGTTTTCCGTAAAACGCTTGACTTTTAGCTATAAAAGCCTATAAACGAAAATGCACAAGGAAGGAACACTTACCAATGATCCTAGGGTGCAAAAGAACTATGTTGGATGCTCCTTTTAGCTAGGAACTTCCAGAGGAGGGAGAAGAGTGTAAATAAGAAAGGTGCAAGTTCAAATGGTGAACTTGATCACCTATTTATAGTTGGAGAACTCAAAGGAGGTGAAGCCAGGTGTTTAGGGGTGTAAGAGGAAGCTTACAAGTGTCCTAAAACGTGGCATAGTAGTTTGGGAAGCCATGGTTTCGGTTTTAATGGTTTTGGAGCTTTGTGTGGCAGCCAAGAAAAACTTTTGCTGCAGACCCCTTCTCGCGCCCCGCGAGAGACCCAGGCCAGGTCTCTCGCGGCCCGCGACCGTCCCATGGCCAGTTTAAAAGTTTGACATTTTTAACCCCTAAACTTTATAAAGCTTCTAAAAACCTTTTTAAACACCTTTTTGGCACTTTTAGTCCTCCATAGCCAATATTTGGCATACCCGGGATTATGCCCGGACATTGTCGAGCTCTCGATTCGTTAAAGGTCACTCAGAGGTATAAACTTGCATGTTGACACTTTTAATCCCTCAATTATCCAACTTTTATATATTATTGGATTTAATCACTCTCGTCCAACAAACAGGACATATGAGAGTTAGGACTACGTAAAGGATCACTCAGAGGCTCAGTATAAGCCTGTTGACTCCGATGTCACTCAGAGGCTAGGCATCTTGACACAACGGTCACTCAGAGGCCGAGTTTAAGCATAACGACACTAATGGTCGTTCAGAGGCTACATTTTTATGCATGACGACACTAATGGTCGTTCAGAGGCTATGTTTATGCATGTTGACATCAGAAAGTCATTCAGAGGCTTAGTTTGAGCATGTTGTCACTTTTAGTCCATATTAGTCTTTAATTGACTATATTAAAAATACAACACGTGTCACTATATTATTGGAGACGATTTTACAGGGTGTTACAGTACTGGTGATCGTTTTCATTGCTTTTGGTTGCTATACCAAATGCTAGCATCGTATCACTTTTATAACATATCGAACTGATACCAACTGAAATACGCCACAAAGAATAGGGAACCCCACTAGTTGTAATTATTAGGAATTTAGTATATAACATTTGCAAGATTATGCTAATAGTGACTTTGAGTTTTCTTTTACTTTTTTTACGTTTCATTTTTATCCCTTATACTATATCTAACATATTTGTTTCATCCGGTAGTTTTAATTTTCTTTTATGATTTTCGATCATTAGTTTTTTTATATAAAAACAAGTATGCGGATGTGTTTGAATTTCTTTCTCAACATTCCGATGTAAATTTTATTTAAAATGGAGTTGTTTTCGAAACAACAGTAAATGACGAACCGAGCCGGTACGAACCAAACAATATAGGTACCGGCATCGGCATTATCGGTATATATTTTTATGGTACTCGGTTGTTGTAAAACACGACTTATTCTTTTTTTTTGTTACATCATACAATTTAGTGTAATATAAACATTGGAAATAAAAGAAAATTAGTCTTCGAAACCATGCTTTATAATTTTAACATACCTATTGTAACACGTGAGTTTTAATATCCCATCGCAACACGTGAGTTTTACATTCAGATAATAATAATTGTAAAGTTATTTCAATTAACATATATAAACTTTCTATTGCGTTACACATGAAACAAATTTATAACGTATGCCTTAATGTGTTTTAAGGGTGTTCAAATTTCCCTGCGCTTGATTAAGCCATGTGTGACCCTCGTAAATAGCCGTCCTAATATATGTGTTGTAAAATATATACTATTATCATATTTTTTATAATTATTATTTTAATCCAAAGTAGGTGAACATTAGTAGTATAAATCTAAAGTTAGCATCGTGTTTTTAAGTATTGTTTAATAACCCTTTAATAACATATCAACAAATGTTGTAAGATGTGACAAAGTGCAAATTGTCATTCCAAATAAATAACTAGACAAATGTTATGATATGACAACAAATTTAAATTTAGGTACTGTTTGTTTCAAATGAAATGGAGTAGATGGAATTCAAATGTAAATTTTATTTCTTATGTTATTCGTTTCAGTAAGGAATGAGATTTAAATCCTTTGAAATTACACCAACTAAACACAATATGTGATTTCAAGGTAGTTATGTTATTTTACATGTCAATTCCATTAATAATTATACCAACCAAACACATAATGAGATTTCAAATGGATTCCTCAAAATTCAATTCAAATTCGTTTCTAATTATAATTCCTTACATTCTATGAAACAAACACTACTTTAAAATTTTAGAAGTACCCTTATCATGATTCAGTTGAAGCAATTATTTGTAGTTAGTTATTTTGTAATAATATAATATAAAGATTAGCATACAAACCCAAACCTTCATATACGAAGTATTGCGACTTTTTGTGTGGGTTGTTTTAGATCTCTTGTATGGTCTAAACCCATGCATGTTATCAGAGGTGGCTCAATCATCTTGTGAAGTCTAAAGCAAAGTAAAAAACGCACTGTTTTCAAAGTTCATTGTTATAATCCCTTCTCTTTGTTTGTACTTTCAATTTTCGTACACAGACGTAATAAGAAAAACCTTATACAAGGAACTTAGCAAAGAAGATACCTAATCAAGTCTTACACTCTTACAATTTCAAATAGACAATCAATTCATATAATCAAATTAAATCACATAATTGATAGGTGATAAGTAACGCCAAAGAGTCTCGATTGATAACAATTCATATGATCATAATACAACATACCTTAGAGCATACCTTGAGTCTTAAGGAAGTGAGAAACCAGTCAAGTATTATGCGACCTAAAAACTTCCGACTTCTTTCCCGGTTTTGGCAACTTGAGTATCGAGTATTCTATGAAAGACCAAGAGTTATCAATAATTGAGTGTTAGAAACCGAGAGAAATAGATTGTGAGTGACAGAAATGAGAAATCAATCCATTCTCCGACCTCTCTCATGTTTATCTGTATTTTTTTTTTTTTCTAAACGCCTATTCTCAAGATAGCCTTTTGATTTCACTATTTTAACCTTCAAGATGGAACATGTCATAAGGAAGAAATGGACGTAAGGAATTAGGATTGTTGGGTGATATCGATAGTATATATCTAATAACTAATAAGCAAGGTTAATGCTTCTCATCAACAAGTCGACATGCTAACTCGTTTAACTCGTTTTTACAACTCACCAACACAGTTAACATGTACACAACTTTATTATCACTCGTCAACCCCTTTGACATGTTTAGGTAAATACTATAAACTGGTCGTTTTAGGTTATACAATTTTAAATGTGTATTAGAGTTTGTGTGTTTACATAAGTAAATATATTGGTTGTGTTAGAACAGGACATTTCAGCCCACCAACCTGATACGATAGTCATTACTTAGACCGAATAAATCATATTATCCATCTATCTAACATAATTAATCTTAAACTATAGGTTATTTTAATTTAAAGTTAGAATCGTGTATTCGAGTATTTATTTAAAGTTATAAAATACGATCTTTTGATGGTTGTGGCAACAACTCAATATACTTCTTTTCATTTTCCCAATTTTCATTATTATTATTAATATGTTTAAAAAACTATACTTAAACCCATTGATATATTTTCCCTCGTAATATAACAAAGTCTTTAAAACATCGAACCCATATTCGCCGGAGACAATATCTCCGACGAATTCCCCGATCACCCTTTACAGTCAGTGCAATCAATAATCATGGAGAGAGGATCCAAATACGAAGCTTACGCCAATCTCCGCGAATCAAAACTCAGGATGAAACAAACCAAAAACCCACCGGAAAAACAAGATTCTGTCAATAATATAATTCCGGTGAAGAAGCCGGTCAAGTTTCAGGTTCAGAAGAGCTTCCATGCAGCTACGAATAATCGAGGGAAAGGCGCGGGTTTGTACGCTAATCTGCTGCTCCAGTTATGGTGTCTAATACTAAGAAGGATTACCGGAAACAAGTTCTGCCGGCGGTGGTGGAGAAGTATGCTCCTCCGGCGGGTAAGAGTTGTTCAAAAGTGTATGATATTAGTTTGAGATCGGGTGGCTATAAGTCGTCGATGCCGGAGGAGAAGAGAAAGAAGGGGGTTTTTACGGCGATTAGGTCGTCTAGAAGAGCAATGCAAACTTGGATGAAGTGAAGAAATTGTTTCCAGCAGCCATGGTGGATACAGTCGAGGTTGAGGATACATTTTTACGTAAATTCACAGGTTATGTCTTTTATTTATATAAAAAATTTCAGCCGGTGTCTTTTTCTTTAAAATTGACGACTTTTATACTTGATCTTTTAAAGCGCTACACGTTACGTCTTTAGCTCTAACTCAATTTATTTTTTTAGTTAACTGTGACTATGTGCAGGTCACGTGACGACAAATCTCATTTTTTACCCTTCACATTTCCGCCAATATATACCTTCCCAAACCCCACAAAGATTGATCTCTCTGGTTTTTGTTTTAATTTCAGTTTTTTTGTTTAAGAATTAGAAAACAACGATCATCATATTCTGCCCAGTTGAAGAAGAAGCTTCTGAAAATTGTTCCTAATAAACTAACGAAGTAGAGTTTGGGAAGTTATATATTGGGGGAAATGTGAAGGGTAAAATAATGACAGATTTGTCCTCATGTGATCTGCACGTGGTCACATTTAATTGAAAAAAATAAGCTAGGTTAAGACTAAAGGATATAACGTATAGTATTTTAAAAGATTAAGTACAAAAGTCGCCAATTTTAAAGATAAAAGACACCGCCTAAGATTTACTATATAGATAAAAGACTTCACTCTTTTTTATAAGGACAATTTTTTTAATTTACAACTGTTATTTCAGTTTTCAACTGTAAGTGTAAGAAGCAACAGTTATGTTTTCTCTATCAAATGGGTTTCAATTTTATGAATGGTTTTTACTACTCTATTTATTCAAAATGGGATAGCACCACTTTCAATTTTATTAATAGTTTTTAGTATCTATTTATTCAAACTGAGATTTTGATTGTTTTATCCAACCTGTGATTTCATTTTTCTCGATTTTAAAATAAGGATTATTTAGGTTAGCGTAAATTATAAGCCGGTAAATGTTATCATTAAGCTATATATATATATATATATATATATATATAATTTTAAACATTAACCCACCCGGGACATTAAAATATATATTAAGTTAATATTGTATTTAAAAAAAATTGCAACATATGATGTGTGGGAAACACGTTTAATTAAATATTAAATAACTTAATATAGAAATCTTATTACAAAAAGGTTCCTCGAAAATCTATCATTACACAAAGTTGATAGTTTGATTAGCGTTCGTAGGCTTGAAAATGATACAACTTAATTATGACGAGACCCGTAACATAAAAACGTAAAAAAATTGGGCTAGAGGACATGGCAGACGATCATAAACTAGTTTCAACTGTAAACACCTGACTCTTAACCAAAATTCCTTTGTCTTGACCCCAATTTTGCCTAAGTTTTTTTTTTTTTTTAATTTAATCATTTTTATTTATTCATCTCATTTGTAAATAAGCACACGTATGAAAATTTTATTTTCTGGTTCCACCACTGCCATTTAGGCTTAGCCTTATAATTCGCGTGCAAGATTATATAAAACAATTTTTTTCCTTCTTCGGAATGCAGCCCATCTCATTTAATCTTGCTAGCATTTCATTACAATGTTGCAAATGAATACCAACAACAATTTCAGCAAACCAAAAGGAACAAACACAAGACGACTCACTGCCATCGTAAAATCATCGTGCCATCAAAATGAATACCTTAACAGTCAACAACAATTTCATCAACCAACATCTGCATGATATCCGACTCGATTTTGGCACCAGTCTCATACACTTCAACCTCAAAATCGGTCCATTTTCCTAAACAATGGCTCATGTCCCGCTCTACCAACTCGTCTGTCGTCACACCAACCAAACCCGTCCACCTTCTCACGTCCTCCACAATTTCATGCACCAAACCATCTAAACCCGTAAACTGAGGGAGATCAATCCATGATATAAACCCACATTTGGAATATTTAACGAATTTTGATTCCAGATACTCGATTACAGCATCAAACACGAACCGTTTGAGTTGATATCCCGCAACCGCGTTCTGCGAACCAAGAAAGTTGCCGAATGTGGTCCATATGACGTCTGCAAGAGCGTCTAGTTCAAGAAGAAGGTCACATATGAAGAAGGAATTGAGTTCGGTTGGGTTATGTGGTATTTGGTTGCTTAGTACTAGCTCGGAGTTGAAGACGATGTGCTTTATGTGGGCCAGCGTGTTTCCCATTATTCTGGAATTAACAATCTCTATGGTGGATAACACTTGTGAAATATATGTGAGAAGATCGACTACCAACTCGTTACGGGTGTTCTCGTTACTAATAAGTCATCCGAGTAGAAAAGATTCGTCTCGGATTCTTGAAATTGTGATTCACCGAATGTATAACTAATGGAAACAGCATGCTGTGTTCGTCCTTCAATCAGAAAACGAAAGAACATATTAAAATACATTTGTTTATAATAACAAAAACTTGATCAAAGGGTTTGAAGTTGATTGTAGTTTTCTACTACAAGAAACCGAGCATAATTGTGTTACCTGAGTTATCTTCCAAACTGCTAGAACAACAACTGTCGTTTGAAAAGGAGGCTTCAAGAACTGATCCCGGGCTAAGATGATAACTATTTTTATTTGCGATCACCCCTTCTGCTTTTTGTAATTTTGTCTGATTATAAAATAAACATGAAAAAAGAAAAAATACATCAAGATGTTTACCCAAAACTAAACAGGCTAGCACATTTATCAATCAAGATTACCATAATTCAAGAAGTGTGCTAAAACTAACACAATGAAAGCAAACTCAACATACCTGCAAACAGAATCTGGTGTTATGATCAAACCTACATCTGCTATGGGGCGGAAGATGGTTCCTTTTCGGTCTAACTTCCATTTTCTTTTGACTAATTTGTCTCTCCGTGCTTAGAGCAGATAACAAATCTTGAAAACTAGTTGCCGGTGTCCTCTTTGGTGGATTCTCATTTATTCTTAAATCATACCCGACTCTACTCGTCAATTCTTGCAGCTTTTCTTCCACTAGTGCACTCAAACAATCCCCTGTTAACGGGAACGGGTGCTGCAAACCGATCTGTTTACAAGAAGTGGCATTTTTGTTATTCTTTCTTCTCTCTAATCTTACAGGGGTTTCACTCCTGTTCTTCACTCGAGAATTGAATCTAAATGCTTCTGACCCGATTTGTTTTCCTGTAGCTTGAGGATTACTAACCATTCTTGCCCCGTTTCGAGTTGTTCGCCTTTTCTGCCATTGAGACGGCCCGTTTTCAAACTTATCCCTCTTGCCAAACTTATCGTCGACTTTACCCGGTACCCTTGACCGTGTCTGACCCGTTAAACTCCTGTTCAATGCCACAAAGTCTTTCGACTGAAATGAAACCCGAACATCATCACCCGGTCGCGTATTTCCCTTTACATAATCCCGGGAAGCAACATTTCGAGGCGGCAACTCTCGTTCTTGATCAAACGACGAATTCAACATAGACGGACTGACATTAACCTTCGATTCACACTTCGAAACATCAATCAAACTGCCACAGTTTTTACAACACGCTTGCTGACTCAACACATCAACATTCTCATTCTCCCCATTCATACGGTTTCTCGCACCGTAAGAAATTGTGTATTTCGACTTCTGTCTACCCTGCAACCCGGACTCTAAAACTCGAGTGGCAGCACCGATCAACCGTGATGAATTCCTCCTCGATTGATGACTATTTTCGGCACAGGAGATGCAAGTTTTGAGTAATGATGCTTCCTAGATCTTGTTAAAACATTCTTTAACTGCAATGCTTCTGCCCCAAATCTAGTTACACTTCTTCTATCACTAGTTCCTGTTTTCTGAACCTTCTGAGGCCTGAAATCTTGCTGTATCTGTGTCGGTTTCGGGTTCGTATTGAGCTCATCGTTTTCACAGGGAGAATGTTTAACAAGCTGTTGTACTGAAGGCATGGATTCTAACCCCATGAGTCTTGCAACCAGAGTGGGAGTTTGACCACCATTTTTTCCGGCAGAATTAATATTATCACCGCTTAAAACGCCGTCGTTTTGAGCAGCATCAGCAATCTGCAACAGTTTTGACGCTTCTTTTGCACGATCTAAAACAATAACAGTAATGTTTAATTTATCAATTTTACTATAATAAATGAAAATGTAATGTGGTAAAAATTAAGATGAAATTAACGATTAACAAACCTGGTGGAACAGGAAGTAATCGTTTAGGAAAGAATTTCTTCTTCGAGAATCTTCGATTCCAATCGAATAACTGAAAGAATATTCCGACACAACCGCCGGTGCGACGAGGACGCTTCTCGCCGATGGCTAAACACGACGTCGTAACGCTCGCACTGTCATCCGTCATCTTGTTCACACTTCATTCACTCTGGATTCAATTTCATAATTGCAGATTTTTGCGTAATGATAACCAATAACCCTAGAAAACAGAGGACACTTTTGAGAGGAATAAACAGAGGAATCTTTGCAAAAAGCCAAAAAGTATACTCCAAAAGCAGCAATTTAGAAAATAACTTGCCGTTAGATGCAACAATCGGTCATACGAGTGGTCAGTGGTCATCTGAAGAGAGTTATCACGTGGTCACGAGAAACAACCGACGGTCTGACAGTGGAATAAGGCATGGATATTAAGCTGAAAAGAATTGGAACGGTGAGTGGAAAATGGTGGTTGTGTGAAACCCTAGGTGGAGGATTGACAGGAGTTTGTAATCATGATAGGCGGTGAAAACAGGCTTGTTTGGGTGATCACTGGTGCTGCAGGATGGGTTGGTGCGTAGGATAGGCTGAGGCGTAGGATAGGTGGGTAGGAATGTAGGATGTGACAAATGTTTACAGAAACCACCAACCGCATGCACACCAGAGAGAGAGAGAGAGAGAGAGAAGTGAGCAGACAGAGTCTAAGGTAGTTCACTTCGTTTAAGCAAAATTTCGGTACGTTTTACTTTTACCTATATCGCTTCGCGACTTAACTCAAACACAAACCTGAAAATTTGTCGAGAGTCCGAACTCAAATTCAAAGCTGAACCTGAACCTAAAAATAGTGTCCAAGTGGAAGGATCGAAAGAAAACTCATATTAGTTAACAAACTAAAAAACTCAAATGAATGAACCTCATTTTGCCACGTGTTACATTTTTTTTGCAGACTATGTTACGTGTAACAACTAGAGGCTGACACGTGTTAGGTGTAACAGCTTTGCAGACTTTCAGTTTTTTTTTTTTGAAAAAGTAAAAGCTATTGCATCCCGTAAACAGCCTCTAGTTGTTACACGTAAAACAATCTGCAAAAATGTGTAACACGTGACAAAAGGAGGTCAATTCATTTGGGTTTATTAGTTTTCCTAACTAATATGAGTTTCCTTCCTATAATTGCCCTAGTGTCAAATGTTATAAATCCGAACACGGCATTAATATTCGCAGATTGACATGTCGAGCACAATATTTTTAATCCTTTTTTTTATTTTTTGTTTTTTAACATATTAATTTTTATAAATATACATTTTTATGTCAAAGGACACACAAATGTATATAAAACAATTTTATTTTAACTATAAAATCTTATTTGAGTTCCTTTTCAAAGTTTTAGATTTTGATAAAAAGAAAAGTCCAACGAATTTAATTTATAGTATAAAACATATCTTAAAAAGCTAATGGGTTAAACAGGTTAATCCGCGAACATGTCAGGTCAACATGATCCAACCCATTTAGCTAAACAGGTTAACCGTGAATTTCAAGTTAGGTTTGTGCTAGTATCATACATTCACACCTCTAGCGTTACCGAATTTCAATTTTTTTAAGTTGACCCAGTCGACCTGTAGCTTTATTGTAACATGAGAGACAATTTTAGAGTGAAAAAAGGGGTATTTGCAGTTCTTACCAAAAATTGAAGAGAAAGGACATAATAATAGGTTAATCCTGGTTCCTTTGAAATGTTGGTGGGGATTGATTAACTCATCTAGGCCATCTGAAATAATGACACTATGACACCAATTTGGCGGTCATGGAAGGGAGAACAGAGAAGTATGGACCACCAATTATAGTATGGGTCCTTTGGTGGGTTTTTGGTTTCAAGTCTTTGGACCTGCATTGTTTGGAGAGGGGTTGGGTTAAGGGCTTTTTGTTTCTAATCCATTTTCTTTAATCATTTTTATTTACTATTTACAAATAGTTTTTATTTACTTTTTATATATAGAAAGAGAGATAAAAAGTGTAGAATACAATATAACTTATGGTGCGAAGATACGCGAGTAGTAGATTGAGACGCATGTCATTCTTTTTTACGCGACCACTAAACAACATGAGTGATTAGGATTTGTCATACGTGACTATATTTGTTTGTTTATGCGTGATTTTTACCATATGTGTGATTAGGGTTGGAGGGGTATGGTCCCAAAAATCTTGCGCCGGCGCAAGGAACCATACCCTCAACAACATACTACAAGGATAACCTTGCGCGTAATGTGCAATGGTGCGCCTTCCTGGGAATCAGTAAGTCATAAAAGATGATTTTTAAATGATTTTTGACGTAAACTGTCATCAGAAAGTTGTAAATCAGACCTAGGTGTAAAGACTGATTTTTAGTTATTTTTCTGTAAAGATTAGATCATGAGAAAAATACACAAGTATTCGAGAACTATATGACACGTGTTAAAATATCATAATTTAATGAGTTCGTTTAATATTTTAAATTCTGGAAAACTGTCTAAAAACCAACATGAAATTGCAATGAGCTTAAAGTGTTTGTGAATGTTTTAAATGTGCATATATGTTATCTAAGGTGTTGTATGATGCTAGAAACATTATTAGAAGACAAAGAATGTGTTTATGGAATAATACGATCATATGTCTAAACGTACCTAAACAAGTAATTGCATGACAACTTGATTCTGTAGCTATGTGTTAGACTACGTGTAAGAATTTATAAATTAAACTAACTGAAACTGTAAACCTATCAGGAAGAGATTGACATTCTTGATTACCTTTCAAGTTTACTACCGAACAAACTAAGGTGAGTTTACAACTATTTTCTAAAATCATGCGTCCCTAGTTTGGGACAACACTTTTACAGTAGCCCTGGTTGGGGCTACGCGTGTGTTCCTTGTTGGAACCACTAAAACATACTATCCACTGGAGGTGGAGTAGTACACTTGGACTAAACGAAAAACTCTATCATGAAAGTCCCTACATTTTACCGATTAGATTATCGGGTGGGCGTACGCGCGGTATTAGTTGATAGCACTATTAGGTTTGACAAACCTCACACCGTGCTGGAGGCCGGCCGTGAACTTCTAACCTTCACTCTTTCTTTAATGTTGATAGACATTATTGAGGGCACAAACGAAACATCATCATTCGGTACACAGTTTACTCATGTGATGAGTGTTAGCTACCCAAGTCATACTTAAATAAAAAACATTATGAACTTTACTTTTACTAAACTCAAATTTGTGGATTCGTCAACTTTATTGTTGACACGTAGTTGCATGCTTTGCAGAAGAGTAGGTACAGCTATGGACGGTCAGTGCAATTGATTGGAGTGGGTGGTTCATTAAACTTTATGTTTTGAACATTTATTAAATTTGTGGTTTTGAGTTCTTAATGGTTTTCACTTTATTTTTCCGTTGTAACATAAATTGTGTTTTGGACAATTGAATTCTATCGTTAATCATGTTATTAGTGGAGTTTTATGATTTTAAATAGTTGGTTCAACATGATTAGTGGCTAGATCCTAGTTAGTTACACACCTCGCGGTAAAACTTCGCATGTGGAAATTGAGGGTGTGACATCTACAATTAGAAGAATTAGAGACGGGCAGCCTTTGCCTCCTTATGGAGACCATAGAAATTCTGATGCGGAGGTTGTGGTTGAACACTAGTTTGCTTTGCTTTTGACTTCCCCTGCCCCGCCCATTTATCGTATTTCGCCAAGTTAACTCCCAACTTAGCCCCTCTGACGTAAGTGTACCTTGTAGCTTTCATGAATTCTTCTTTGTTTTGGACATTAAGAAAACTAACAAACCCAGAGTTGTTACCATGGACTTCCTTCCGTCTCGCCATGTACACCGACGCTATCTCGCCAAATCTTCTGAAGTGTTGTTTTAGATCTTCCTCGTCAACGCCGTTCGGAATATTGGAGACAAAGATGTTGGTAGTGTACATCTTTGGTCTGCACGCTTTGTTTTTGCGAGCCTCCATCTTCTTCAAATTCTTGAAATGGTCAGTCCGCCAACTGAAATGCCCCTTTTTCGCTCCTTCCTGCGTTTTCCGGTGGGAGATCTCTAACTTGACTCTTCAGCTGCCTGTTGCCCCTCTCCATAGTTTCTGGTTTTTATTTTTTTGATTTCTTTGCTTAGCGTATGTTAACCACTTACTAATAAATATGGAATGAAATTTTTAGTCTAAAATAACGAATTGGGACATAAATCCATGAAACAACAACAATCCATAATTTTATGTTTTTATCTGGTTAGTGTGGTTTTGGCGCGGTTCGATTATGGAATGAGGTATAACCAACACTGATCCATGATTTTTTGCTTTCGAAAAAACCAAATCGTCGGTTGTTAGTTTGAATCAGTTATCTTGATTTGGTTTTGTCGGTTTCAGTTTGGTTAATCGGTTATGTTGTTCACCCCTTCAAACTGCAGCTGATGGGTTCTTTATATATTATATTATTTATATATATATATATATATATATATATATTGGAGAGTTCAAATGAAAAGAAATAAAAAATTAAGAATAAAAAGAATAAAGGATACAAAGGTAATTTGAACAAATCATTTAATAACTATATCCTTTATTTTTAATATTGAGATTAATTAATGAACCCTAATCATTTATCTTATTAAATAGTTGTGCACCTTACACAATAAAAACAATCCACATGATCCTACATATTCAATATTTCCTACATCATAAAAACAAAGTTTCCTACACCATAATAATAATATTTTATTGTAGGGTACAGAATGTGTAGGACCCCAACAATTTTAAATAATTTTGTGACCCATAATAAAAAATGTGTAGGATACAACACTTTTAAATAATTTTGTCTTCTAATAAAATTGGTGTAGGACACAACACATTAATGGTGATGAAGTAGGAAATTATGATGACATTAATAAGATTTGAGTAACTCTTATTATATTTATTAGTATGTTATATCAAATTGTCTATTATACCCTTATTATTTAAAGCATTAATTAAAAGTGGACAAAAATCATATCTTGATCACAACCATTGATAAAAAATATAGTGTCTAGATTAATTTATTTTTCTTCTTATAAGAATATTCTTCTCAAATAAACATCCCCCTATACATATATATATAGGATTAGGATCATTTGTGCACAACTTCTTGATAGTGAACTGAGTGAACTACTCTTGGCCTTTGATCATTTTTTAGATTAAAAGGGTAAGATTAATATTAGTCACGTACTTTTAATTAAAATATCTTAATTTTCTCATCTCTTAACTTCTCTCTCTCTCTCTCTCTCGTTTTTAATTATTTCTCTATTATTTTAATTATAAGAGATTAAATGTTAATGTTTATTTTTAAATAAACTCTTATGTTCTTTTTATAATTAAATATTAAACATAATTAAATTATGTTTTTTACATATGTGTATACTTGTCAGTATATACAAAACTTAGACACTTGTGTATAATTACATCTTGTTCCCACAGGTCGGTATAAACCAGATTTATACACATGTGTATTATTCAAGTACATACGTGTATAAACTAACAGTTGTGTATCTTGTATAAATTGATAGTTAGCGAGACTGTATACATGTGTATAAACTAACATATGTGTATCTTGTATAAACTAATACTATCGAGACTGTACACATGTGTATACACTAACAATTGTTTATCTTGTATATACGGAAGCTAGCAAGATTTTAGGAATTTTGATTATATTATTTAATAAATGCAATTTACAAAATGTAAGACCCTATCTTACCTAGCTGAATTTCCATTAGAAATTTCGCATTTTAACATATAATTTCGAATTCGCGTAACTTAAATTTTCAAGTTTATTAAAACTTTTTCAACATATTAAACATTTTAACATGTTATCATTGATTTGTTTCGAAACAATAAAACCAGTTGCGGAAGCTTCGTCTTTGATCGTGTTCGGTTCTTCGTAATGCTTGATCCTCTTCTGGTGCTCATCTTCTTCACCTATATTTCATAATTTATGAAATATGTTAGTTATAGATAAATTATAATACGATCGATTAAACCTAAGGGCTTAAAACAATAAAAACAAGATCTTGATTTCTGACCTCACCGTAAGCTACGGCTGGCCACCGTAGCTTACGGTCCAGCCTTATGGCCCAGACCTTCTGTCTTACGGTCCCAACCTTCTGAACCATTACAACAGCTGCCTACCGTAAGCTACGGTAGACCACCGTAGCTTACGATGGCTTACTGCAGATTCTCTCTTGTTTGCCGTTTAGTTACGGAAACTTCCGTAACTCATTCAATATTAATCCGTTTTACTTGAAACCTGTTTCTAATTGCCCGTAAATTGTCTTCTTACATATTTAACCCGAAATCCTTGACCCGCAAACTTATTCCCTATGACTTAAGCATTTATTCCGGTTTATATTCTTATTTTCCTATTTTTGCCCAATTTGCCCTTTAACCCCTTTTAAAGAAACAATACATTTACGCATCCTTTTCGGTATGCAATAACACTTTATTTTTACCCGTATAGTTTTCTTAATCAACTAAACCTCTATTTATATATTATTTGACTCGTTTGATTGTTTTAGCGTAATCCAACGCTTATTGCAACCAACCTTATTTATCTTATTGTTTTCACACTAGATATCTATCTACTTCCAATTGTTCGAAATTTTTTTATCTACGTGTTTAATATGAAATCCTTATCTTGGATTCTTAATTCTTATGGACTACGCATTCATTCATGGTTTATGCGTATATTCACTTTGACCCGTTAAGAGATTTAAGCGTATAGACTTAAATCTCATTTCCTCTTACTTGTTTCTTGTTTTCATCAAAATATTTATTTACAATCCACCACAACTATAAATTGTGGTGGATTGGGTATATAATGCTGTATTTTCAATTCTACCATTCGATTTGACATTTTTACGAAAAGATCTAATATGAGACATTAAGCCGAAACGGCTTATGCTTTTCACTTTTACATTACCAAAGGGGTATATTGTATTATAAAACTCATTTTCAAACTAATATTAGAGTCATTTACTTAATTCATCATTCGAGGACATTTTAGTCGACTTAGTCTCTTCTTTTATGATGAATGACTTACCATAACATGTTTTGACCAAAATGAACATCTAACCATAATCTATGTAAAATCATTATGTTCTTAAGAACATTAACATAATGATTACGGATTAGATTATTGGATTTACCTTACCTTAGGTAATCCATTATTCATATATGACTCATTTAACTCTCATCGGACCTTTAAGTCCTTGTTGAGAGTTTTAACCCGTTACACGTACCTCGTTCAGCTCATACATTGATCCGTTCAAATATCATGCTCTGTTCTTTCTAAAAACACAAAAATTCAACAAGCGATATTAGTCATCATCGTCAAATGGTGATACTATCACCATTTGACCCGTTTGGTCTAAATAACCACTTGTCATTATGAGTTGGCACTTAATTGCCTTTCATCTATTTAATCCATTTTGTTTTACACTATATGATCATATTACTTAAGAATTGTCTCTTAATTCGCTTGACCCGTTATGGCTTATGCCTTATGGTATCCTTTTCAAAACTTCTTATTTAGTCGTCATCACAAAACTAATTTACCATACCATAAATCATGGTTAAATACCATTTTCATTTATTTCAACCATATCTGTCCGTATTGGAACTTTTATATTTCGGAATCTTGTTCCGAATACCTAAAACGCTTATTCCAACTACATAAGTAATTATACTATTTTAAAGTTGTAAGCTTTACTTATCTTGAATTCCTATTTATGCCTTCTTCCGCGTACTTGTTCCGTTTGACCCGCTTCTTCCCAAGCCTCCACCTAGCTTGTTAAGCGTCAAACTATCATTTATCGTTCGCAAGATGGTTAGGTTAGTCATCATCTAACACGACTATTCCACCTTACGGATTTTATATCAAATTTATCAATCTTATACAAGAACTTGGGATTGTTTCATCACTATGAAACAACCCATTGCATCATATATATGGGATTTACCCAAACATTAAACTTAGCCAAATATTTTAAACATTCACATGATGATTTTAAGCATCTATTAACATGTGTTTAACATAAATCTCATCTTATCATCAAAACCCATTTCAAGTCATGTATGAACATATGTTCAAACCTCTAATTTTTTCGAATATCTTATACATACATACAAGTATGATGATCCTAAACACTTATATATCATCAATTTCGTCATATAATCAAAACCTACTTTATAATCTACTTGTTAATCACTAACAAGTAATCTTACATCAACTAGTGCATAATTTCTTTATGTCTAACGAAATCAAGTATACACATACACTCAATTTCATCTTTGGATCATCATCCAACAATTTATTTGCAAGTAATCCACTTGTCTAAATTTATAACTTTCATCAATCCAAGTTTTTAGACATACCTCATGATCCCCAAATCAAGGTGATCAATAATACACGTTCATACATCGATTTGGAATCCAATTCCCCTTTCAATTTGGTGATTCTTTGAAGAAACTAGGGTTTCCCCTTGTTTCTTCTCCTGGCCATCGACATATACACACACTAAGTGTGTGTATTATGTGTTAATTTTTGTTTTAATAAAACAAGTTTTCCTTCTTGGCAGCTTTAGTCCCTCAAGTTTAGTTTTAATTATAAATAAGACTACAACTCATTGTCTTGTTATTTATATACATGTTATTAACTAGGTTAATTTGTCCCTAGGCATTTTGTTTACGGGTTCACTTTTACCTCTAACGGTCTTTTACCCGCTCTTTAATATTAACGTGGTTTGATTACCAAACCCGTTTTTTGGGTGTTACACAAAAGACGCAAATACCCTTCTTTCAATTAATAAAGGGAAATTACAACATTATAATTACAATCTTGCCATTGTTTAAATTCTCTAGATGATATAATCCAATGGCTCAGATTAGTTCACATAGTTCTCTCTCAACCTAATGTTCACTCTAAGCCCTGCCCTATATACATGTGAAGTGTAGAATACAAAATGCCTTAACGTAGGCTGCGTACGCGATGGCAAGTTCGCATGTTATAGAGAAAAATCGCATGTTGTAACTCAATCTCGTACGCTTCGTACGTTAAGCACAATTGTACGTTAACCAACCCCTATATATATATATATATTATATATATATATATATATATAGTAAATTTCTCCGCGCGTTGCGGCGGCGTCGAAACATAAGCTAACTCTAATATATACTGTCTAATGTCTTATATCTGACCAGACTCGTTTCTGAACAAAATTTAGGTCAAAATGTAAACTAGTTGAAAACGTACATAAAAAACACAAAAACGTATTATATTTAACTCGACTTATTCGCGAAAAAAGTGTATGTCAAAATATTAACCAACATGAATATATATATCGACACGTACATAAAAATAAGCACGTAAAAGATTAAGTTTTTTAAAGTTAAAGAATGGTAGGACACGTCGAGGCAACGCCAAACACATAAAATAACTCGAATTTATACATTCTAACGAAAACGATATATTTGACCCGACTGGTCTTGAAACAAAACTTATGTCAACACATAGACCAACAAAAAACGGACATAAAATATGTTAAAACATAAACCAACTAAAACGTACATAAAAATAAGAAAAAAAAATGTATTATATATAAGTATACTCATTTAAAAAAACATACAATATTAAAAAAAAACCACACACACAACTCTGATCGATCAAAGAAAGCTCCTGTATACACAACTTCTCATTATAGGTACATACAATACAATATACAGTAAACAAAAAAAATAAATTTCATTTGATGACAAGGTGAACCTATGTGCAATGTTTCCTAAAAAGCTTCACGTGGCTTTGTGTCAAACAAATGTGACTTTGAGAGTGTCGGCATGTTAAAAAGACAGTGGAGTGTTCTTGCGAGTTTCCTTTTTCTTTCAACCGTTCGATTTTCTATATTTAAACCACCACATAAATTATTGACATGGATTGAATGTGATTTGTAAAAATAGAGTTTAAACCACCACATAAATTATTCTTTTTGATTGAATATGATTTGTAAAATAAGATGATAGCAAAAAAATATTTGCGATGTATGATTTTAGGGTGAGTTTCCTGTAAAAAAATACTTTTAATACGTGAAAAATGTGAAAAGACATAGAAATTGACATGTATGCATTATGTTCGGACTTAGAAGTGATGTTTTGGGTTTTAGCCAAAAAAATATTAAACATAACAATTTAAAACACAATGCAACGTATTATGGGCGTGAAATTTAAAACACAACTCAAACCCATTACTTAACATTCTTGGCATGGTATTTTAAGTTTTAAGCCTAGAATTCAATGAATTGTCTCTTAAATTGTTATGTTTGTGCTTTTCTTGCCAAAATAACTCAAAAAAATTATACCTACATCCGAACCATAATGCCTACATGTCAATTCTTAGGTATTCTCACACTTCTTATGAAAAATTTCCTTTTTACAGGATATTAAAACTATGACTTAATATATCATGCATCTAAATGTTAAACACGATTTTTTAAACAAAGTTATTTTAGCTTATTTCTTAAAAGGAAGTCATTATATAAATATTTTATAGGATGATTATGAGGGTTGGATTCAATTGTCAAATCATTGTAGTTAAAAGTGTCGTAAAAACGGATTTAATTTAATTTAATTTGTTAAAAAAATATAAATACTTATATAGGGGAAGGTTATTTGAGAAGAAATTTAATGTGAGAAGAAAAAAAGAAATTGCATAATGGTAAAACATTAAATAATTTATAACTCCTTTAATTAATTATGTTATCTCTCGATAATAAAACAAAAACATTATGTCCTACACATTTCAAACTTTATCCTACATATATTTTATACTTATCGGAATTTACGCTACACACATGTAAAAATACCCTACACATGTCACCTACACATACTAAAATTTATCCAACACATTTCGAAAATTGTTCTTCACCATAAATTATTATCTTGAAAAAGTATATGAGTTACAGTTTAATTAATAGCTAATTAATGAAAATTATAGATTTATCTATATGCTTTTTTTATAATATTAAATATACACATAAAATGAAGTAAATAGAGAATTTCTATTAATTTAAAAGTTAATTTTTATTCTTATAAAATTATTATTCTCATTTTAACTCTTCACGTACTTAAAATTTCTCTCTTATTCTACTATCCAAATCAAAATCCTTCAGGATTTAAAAAGCTACTCACCGTCACACAAACAAAGCCACGATAAGAGAAACATGTTAAAAAAATAATTTTTATGTTAAATTATGGGTATTTAAATAAAATGATGTCGTTTTGTCGTAAATTAATCAAACAACGTGTAAATGCTTAGGAATCTAAGGTTAGATTATGGGAATTTAACTAAAATGATGTAGCTTTGTTGTAACTTAATCAAACAACGTGTAAATGCTTACGAATATAAGGTTCGATTATTTTTTTTTCCGAACGCCAGAACTAATATAGTATCCACATTATTTATACTCTCTTGTATTACTAAACTAAGTTAATATAACATCGTTTTCTCTAAAATAGTAAAATAAACAGTTGATACATTTTTACTTTGTAAATCAAACGTAATTAAAATTTTTGTTCATATTGATAACTAGTAGGAATACCCACGCTGCGCTGTGGGGTTTCGGTCGATATCTCTTTTATCTCTTTTGGTTCAGTATACCAATTGAAAGAAATATGCTCAAAAGAATATCGACAAATGTTTTACATCGACAAAAAATCATAAAAATAAATTTAAATTGAACAGCGAGACGAATTTTAAATTAATTGTAAAAGGAAACGTAAATATTATCTTAAATATAGCTTTAATGAAAAGAAACCTAAAACTAAAATACTAAACATAAAGAAAACTAAAAAATAAAAATAATAAAGTCCAAAAAAAATCAAGAAAGAAACAAAATAGTTAATAGGATAAAAGCACTATCCATATAACTTGCGTTAAAACGTAGACAACTGAAAACATATATAAATAAGCATGAAAACGAATTATATTTGACACATATTTCCGAAGAAAATTTACTGCGAATCGTAAACCAACTTCAATTTATAGCGACAAGTATATAAAAGTAAGCACGTAAGAAAATAGTTACGGTGTGTTGTGGCGTTGTCGAAACGTAAAGTGACTCGAATTCATAGCGTTTAATGAAAACGTATTATATTTTACTTGACGTGTTTTCAAACAAAATTTACGTTAAAGCGTAGACCATTTGAACACGTACATAAAAATAAACATGAAAACGTATTATATTTTAACCAGCTCATTTATTAAAAAAAATTATATCAAAACGTAAACCAACAGAAAATGTACATAATAATAAACATCAGGAATATATTATATTTGACCAAACTTATTAACGGGAAAAATTTACGTCTAAACGTAAATCAATTTAAATTTATAGAAACACGTACATAAAAATGAATATGTAAAGCTTGTTTACAAAAATTTTAAAAAGCTAAGAGTTTGAAATTGTTTACACTGAAAGTTAAAGGGGTAAAAGTTTAAAGAAAAATAATAAAGACAAAAAAAAGTAAATAAAAAAAGCTATTATACATGTCTTTTAAAGATGTTAGGATATAGAATGTACTTACTTTACTTTAATTAGTTTTAATATATACATGTGATTTCATAAAGAGTTAACTGTCATTTTCATCCCTTTTGTTTGTTCACTTTTGTCATTTCATTCCAATTTTAAAAAATGCATCAGCTTCCTCCCTGACATATTGGAAACATGCCACTTCAGTCCAAAAATTAAAACCCAGTTAAGTCAGACATATTTAGTTAAGGGTATTTTTGTCCTTTCATGAAGGGTGTTTTTGTCCAAACAGTTGCTCAGTTAATGAAAGGTATATTTGTCAAACTGGGTGTAAATCAGACAAACACAAGTCAGACAGGTTTAATGAAGGCTATTTTTGTCCAAACAGTTGCTCAGTAATGGAGAAATCAATAGAAAAAGTAATGGTAGACATACGAAAAGCAGCATGTAACGGTACCGACACTAAACAGATCTCAATGATGGCACTGAAACGGACACTTATATATCTTGAATTCCAGAACTTATACGGAACAAATACTGAACATAGCCAGATGTATATAAACATATCAAACATATCATACGAGATACAATACATACATGACTACACATAACAATAAAATAAGTCACAAAATATAGAAGCATCCACGAGCCTAAACAGAGGAGTACACAGCTAGCTAGTCCATGCACCAAGGAGACGGTGTGTGTAGGCATACACACCTTGTTCGATCTCAAACAAGAGTCGTGAGTCAGAGCTAAGATTGATCTATTTGCCTCTAAGTGGCCTAGGTACTAATCCAGTACAAGTTAAAGACGCCGTGAAATTTAGTTATCGCACCATCACAATGAGTTGCATGTCGTTGACGTCCCAATGACAAGTCTTAACATATAATTGTTGGGGGGACAGAGTACAAAGCGATATCAGAATTAAATATATTATTAACATAAGTCTAAAGGGAACATGCAATAACGAGCACAAGATCTAAGGTCTATTGTATGCTACAATATATACTAGTCATATAACAATAGGAAATAGAAACGACTAACGAAAACATTCACACTACAAAGTAACGGATTTGAATAAAAATACTATAATAACAAGAACAGAAATCCGTACCTTAGTTTTTGCAAAACCAATCAAAATATATCATGTGGTCTTTAACATGTATGAGGACCTACACTTTAATTGTCTCTAATCAGATTACAACTTCAACTTACCCGTCTTATTTGCTCGTTAATCGACTTTCCGGTGACCTTCACATATATTTTGATGATGATGATGATATTGTTTTGCAACCTTGTTTTCTTATAATAAATCCCAACTTGCAAGTGTAGAAGTTTATATAATATGATAATACAAGCAACTCGTATCTTACATGCTTATAATTTATATCATTTAGTACATTTCCATTAGTTTAGTTATTGTATGATATGGAAATAATAACACTTAGGTTTATTATATAGTCATTGGTGTATTTTACTTTATGCAACATAAGCTAAAGGTTATTATTATTATTGTTGTTGTTATTATTATTAATACTACAAAATATCTACACTTACTTTCTGAGATTTAATCACGGTGACTATTTTTTTAGTATGATCACAATTATTCATATATAAATTAATAATTCTATTTATAAGAACAGATCCTTATTATTCACAATTCAAATTCCAAACTTGGGCTAGGGATGTTGAGTGGTTTGACTTCTTATGCATGAATATGCTCTGTATGTTACAATTAGCAAAGGTATAGGGCTGCACATTTAGTATCTTGAATTTCCATGGTTGCTAGCCTATTTTATTGAGTTTTGAGATACATATGGCTACTAGATGTATTAAGCAAATTCCAATTTCTCATAAATGTAACATAATCGACCCATATTCAAAAACAATATGCATCGGGAGCACAATAACAAATGCGAGGGTCAGCCCAGGTTTTACAAAACAAGTTACAGTTGATTTACAAAGTTGTTAGCTGTGTGTATGTTATCCGAGAGATAGAGAGGCGATAATCTAGCGTCTTGCAATACGGTACATTTGGTTCAAATGTCTTTCAGTTTACTTTATGTACATCTAAGCTTTTGATACTATTCTTCCCTTTTATTTCAACTTCAAGTGCCTTCTCATATTTTCTACTGACATTCAGGCCATATTCTTAAGATAAGTGAATTCTAAATTATAAAACTTTTAGTCACCATAACAATCGAACGAAACAAGAATTCGTATATTTATATATTCAAAACTTAAACAAAGGATCAGAATCCTTACCCCAATAGATAAGCATGAACAAGTCAAAGAATGAGACGGAGTCGAAGGTTTACACCACACATGCGGACAAGTGTTTTGTTGGCAGTAGTAATCACTCACAAAAGTGAAACCCGAGAGAAAAAAAGTCTCAAGAGTGTTGGCTGTTGGTAGTATGTGAGGGTTTCGTGACTATGAATGAGAGGTTTAAATTGATTCATCGAATCATGACCTGAGGGATATTGGAAATCCCTGTTCCTCTGGAATTTGTTGAAGAGATTTGCGTTCGAGATGGATTTTAAATTTCAAGATCAAAAGTGATTCGGTAAAGTCAAAGCTTCCATATTTTTTCTCATATAATTTTGTTATGCATTCATTCCTTCATTTGAATTTGGAAATTGAAATTATTTGACCTTGAGTATTGAACTTCTCTAATACAAATATACAATAATTCATAGATCGTTTTTTGAACCAAGCAACATAACTTGTAAAAAGAAACACTTAGAATATAAACTAACATTCGATCACATGTTTTGAATTGTTATGATTTAAAATAATTTGAATAAAATTTGTTTTGAATGACATATCAATTGGATTTCTAACTTACTCTAAAAGACCAGTATATGCTGTTTAAACTCCTCACCCCAAGTTCGAATCACTCCTAGATAATAATTAACTAGTATAGAAAACAATATTTTAACTAATTTATTAAACTATAATATATCAAAATTCTGAACTAAGAGTGTTTCTTATTTTTCTTTTTATTATTATTATTATTATTATTATTATTATTATTATCATTATTATTATTGCATTAACTTTTTTATTACTACTATTATTGCATTAAATTTCTTATTTTTCTTTTTATTATTATTATTATTATTATTATCATTATTATTATTATTATTATTATTATTATTATTATTGCATTAACTTTTTTATTACTACTATTATTGCATTAAATTTCAGAATATTACATCTTGTATATCGTGTCTTTCAAGTTCATTTTTGTCCCAAACTTGTAAGCCACCTAGAAAGTAAAAAATGAATCTTTATCGGACATATTTGGAATTTCAAGGATAAGTGTAGTAAACTCTTTGATATAGTCTTTGATAGTGATGGTTTGCTTCAGCTTTCGTAACCTGCTCTTTGCTTCATTTTCAGCATTTTCTTGATAGAATTTCTTTTTTATTTCTCTAATAAAATCAACCCAAGTATTGAGGATACATGTACCTTTTTCGATCTACGCATGCTTACGTCGCCACCACAACCCCACAGTTTCCTTCAGGTATAAGGTGATCGACCGTCTTGATCTTTCTAGCATCATCAACCACGTTTACACCTTCGAAGTAGCGTTCCATCTCCCATAAGAAGTCATTAACAACCCTTGTTTCCTGCTTGCCAACGAAGGTTGTTGGTTTTAGTACTTCGATCCTTGGTGTAAAACTTATAACGCTTCCACCGGCTGAGACCACGACCTTGCTACAATCATTTACTTTGGTCTCCAAACTAAGAAGGCTACGATGCATATCAATCAATAACTCGTCCATGTCTTTGCGAAGCTTGTGAATCGCATTCTATATAAGCTCTTTGATGGATTCATTTATCTTCATTTAAAATTCAGCCTAAAATAGCTTCATTGCAGTCTCAATCCATCACGAATGTCACCAAAGCTTGTTTCCAACTTGTAAAAGTGTTGTATAGCACCATCAACTTGAGCTCCGAGACTTTCTACCGTGGTTTCTATTTCAAATATTCGTTTCTCTAACATCTCCTTGGATGCACCACGGTGCTTCTTACCTCCATGAGGTATTTCTTCCCGACCACGAGTCTTGTCCATAACAGCATCGAAGCCTAAACTTGTAACATTTGTCAAAAACGGTTTTCCAAACCCGCTCCGTTTTGTAATCGAATATCAAGTTATAAATGTCACGTTGCGTATTTATGGCTATTTTGATTTTTAATGATACATAATTAATAAACAAACTAAACTATAAAAGTTATAATTGATAAAAAGTAAAAATAAAATAATTAAAAATAAAATAAGGCTGCCGGGACTCGAACCCGGGTCAGCCGGAAGAGAACTCCAAAGACTTAACACACACACACATAACCACTCCACCACTTGTTGTTTTCTGTCAACTCTAGGAAACAAATGAATTTTATAGTCAATCATAGATCAACCGGTTGCGCAACTGAAAACCGTAATCGGCTATTCAACCGTCCAAAACGTTTGAATTATCGCGAATTCTGGTTTATAACTGATGCACCGACGATTCTAATCAAGTTTGCCTTGAATGAACTTGAATTCTAGAAGTGAATCGGTTTTTATAACCGAAAACTTTCAATATCAGAATTACTTCAATCTTTGCTCTCTCTCGCGACTCAGAAACATTCCACAAACCTGCCATTTCACTTTCGCTATACATTCAGTTCATCAGAAAAGGTTTTGTTTACTCGCCGGAAAATTTCTGCAAGTCGCCGAAAAACCGTATTCTTCATCAAAACAGTAAGTCTTTCAATACCTTCGTGGTCTATCAATTGTTAAGCTACTGCTAACTCAGACCCTTCAATCGAAATCAATTTCAGACGTCAATATCAGATAATTCCAGTTCGACGGAAAACTTCTGGAAATCCTTATCTTCAGCTGTGAAACGGTATAGACTTTCAAACCTTCTGATAACTCTTGTTTAATACTTAAATTCCTCTCGTAGCTAATCAAAACTGTCAGTTTATTCATTCAGTAGAAATCCGTAAACACAGAGCCGACGACTCGCCGGAATTCTGAGATAAATCGTTCTCCGGTATGTTTACCTCTAAATATCATCTCTGCCATTTCATATTAGTCTGTTCAATGTTTGTCAATCGAATTAAACAAGATAAAATAGCGTAATCGCAGAATGTAATTTTGTAATGTAGAAGACGATGATAGTTTGATTATAAGTTTAATAAAATCTGGATATTATCTCGGGTTAGACACACAGTCCAGCGGTGGATTGTGTGCATATACATATCACATGCCGCGAGTTCGATCCCTGATACATACACACACCCTCTGTAATTAAAATGTTATTTTTTTAACTGAACCGGATGAACTTACGTTAGATGTTAAGTATAATAAAAATCTGTATATTAAACAAGTTAAACACACAGTCCAGGGGTGGACTGTGTGTAGCGTTAAAGCACATGTCTCGGGTTCGAGATCTGTTAGTGTCACCGGTTCGATGATTTAAAATGTTTTTGAAAATAAAAGAATTTTGAATAAGCTGAGTTAATATATAAGTATAATTAAAAACAGAATTATTTCGGGTTAGACACGTAGCTCAGTTGGTAGAGCTGCGTGCACGCGTACGGGAGGTCTCGGGTTCGAGCCTCACCCGTCGCATACAATTACACAATAAAACCGGTCAACAAGTCAAACGGTCAACGGTCAACGGTCAATGAAAAAGTCAACATATTTTTATATTTTTAATTATTTAATTTAATTTAAAAATCAATTAAAAATACTTAAAAATAATGTTTTTAAAGATAGGAAATGGCCTTAAACTCACAAAAATATATCAAAAAAATCCTATTAAAATTATTAATAAAATCCACTCATTTACTATATTTTCCGTTATTCTTTAGGTTAGTTAATTCTCGTTGTTCAACTCTTCCAACTCGTGCGCATCTCACCATCTCCAACTAAACGCACCAAATGTGAGTGAATCTTTACAAATTCCCCGTTTTAATCACGTTTTTGGGGTGTATCATGTGTCTTGCCATTTATTATATTTAAATCATTGTGCATACATCATATCATGAACAAATGTGTATTCAGCTTGTTTCAACTGTTTGTGTGGTTATTGTTAGATTTAATTTATTATTTTCAGTACATGCAATTTCATAGGCCGCCGCTCCCCATTACATTATGAGCGTTGAGCATGTTCCCCATTACATTATGAGCGTGAACCTGGCGTGCCAACATACGATCGGCTCCGTTTGATTGAGCCTTGATCGCACAGACATTTCTCATTTTCAGTACATGCAATACGATCGGCTCCGTTTGATTGAGCCTTGATCGCACAGTTTCATTCATGTTATTTATTGTATGATGTTGGTATGTTATTGGATGTTATTATATGTTATTGTATGTTATAGTTTGCGATTGTTATTGCTACTGTTTGATTCTTTACATTTGCTCACTTATGATTATGCACAATCTTTCCTTGATAAAATAACAAGAAAATCAACTTATGTTGACTCAAAAACCATCATTTTTACACATGATACAGGTGAACCAGCTGCAGCAAGAAACACATAGGATTGGCCTAGAAGAATAAAATGATTTAGAGCTTGGAATTGTTCAGTTGGTTATTTTTCTTTGTATCTGTATGAACATGTTTGGATTATTGGGAATGTAATTTTGACTTTAATAAATATGAAACATATTAGTAAATATCATGAGCTTTGGTGATAACCCAATTATGCCCCGACTCTTATTCCGCTGCGGGTCGGGGTGTGACAAAACTTTTGTTGCCCGATTCCACCATCTCCCAGCGAATTGACGTGCTCTAATACCATTTGTTACGGAGTAAATTCCCAACTCACGTGCGACTCTTAGCCTCCTTGGTTAGATCAGCCTTGACACCAACTTGCAACTCAATTCTTATGACTTGAACAAAGGGAACAAAGATTGTGAACAAGAAAACACTTGTATTGCTTTAGGAAATTCTTTACAAGGGAACTTCTATACGACTTTGGAGGTGATGTGCAAATGAGCATGTATCACTGATTTATACCAGTGGTTAAGTATCTAGATCATTCATGATCTAGAGTATTCTAAGTATAATATATACACAAATATCTTTGATATTTACTTGGAGAATTCTAGATGATTAAGCCTAAATATCTTTGATATTTTGGCTAGAACTTTCTAGATCCTCCTTGATGCTTCAGGACTCTGATGTTAGCCTTGATGCTGGTAAAAAGTTATGGAATCCCGAGCAAGTGATCTTCATTTTTAACGGGCTGTGACATTGGGCTACACATTGCTGCATGCGGTCGAGGGTATATGGGGTCGTCATTTACCATTAGATTACTCCGGGTAGCCAGACTTTTATTTTGTTAGCCATTAAAAAAAGGTGTAAAAATACATTGTTATTTTATGTATTAGCTCTCATTCTAATAAAAATAGAACACCAGTTTTAACTTTGCTTGCGTAGCCGTAAATAAAAAACTTATTGTGTCAAAAATAAATCAAAACTTTCTAACGACATAAACTGATTCTCATCATTAAATATGATATTAAAACCGATCTATAAACAAACAAGTCACAGGAAAAGTAATAGAACACAAAACAAAACTGTCTTTCAAAACACAAATTAAACCAAAACTTTACTACAAGATATACAAACCAAACCAAACCAAACCAAACTAATAAAACCGAAACTGAACCCATCCAAACCATTCCGTATCATATAATAAGTGAACACATACATCCAAAATGACAACTAAACATAACAACCCCATGAAAGCAAATATTGCCTTTTAAAATCACAGAAAATCCCAAATAGGATGTGATTACACTTCAACCCCATGAAAAAGAAACCCTTATTTTGCTCCACACACATTTGCTGTCTTCTCATCTAGTTAACCATAATATAACACCCAATCCATTATTAATTAACTACCAATCAAATCAAAACTTTAAACCTCATACAAAATTTAAAAAAAAATATCTTCAGTTTCATACCATCATACCTGTGTAATTTTCATAATCCAACCCTAGTTAGAACACTTGAACACTCGATAAAATCGGAAAATCATGAAAATAGACATGTTAACCAAGCAATCACAAAAATGATCATATTTATATTATTAAGCTAGCAAAAAACGCTGGCTAAGCCGTAGCCGACAGTCGATGTATATGTTTTGATTATTTGCTTGAAACTTGTCTATTTTTATGATTTTCCCGAATTAAATTCATTTCTTCTTACCACTCGAAAACAACGATCCAAACCCTAAATTCAAAACCAGATTGACCCAAACTCCATTAGCGCTACTACTATTGTTGCCATAACTATAACTCATCTTCCTCAATGGAGTTTCTTCGAAGACGATGATCGCTTCGTGCTAGTGGATGATCCGGTTGAATTACTCCGAGATAACAAAGGAATTGGACACAAACTCCGTGCGTAACTGTTGCTGCAGCTGCTGCTTCGTTTGAATCCCCAAAACGACTTCGTTTGGTGAGGTGGTGATTGTGATGGTTGCTGTTGCAGTTGTTGTTGTTGTTGTTGTTTGAGTTGTGTGGGGATGATTTTTCCATCGGAGAAAAGCTCGTCGGCCATGGAAGCGTGGGGGTGTTGGTTGATGCAGAAGTTGAAATCTGGGGAGGAAGAGGGGGAGAGTGATCGGAGAAGATGCTCGACCGGGACGGTATCGGATTGGGAGAAGTCGTGAGAGAATGAGATTCTTGGGCTCATTGTTGTTGTTATGTTGTTGCCGGTGCCGGAAGTTTCAGAGTGGAGGTCGATCGCCATTTTGTTGGAGGGAAGTGGTGATTGGTTGTGAGTGAAGGGTGTTTGTTAAATTGGAAAAGGAGGGGTGGTTTTTGGCTTTATGGGAAAGATGATGGTTGGTTTTGTAAGTGTATAATTGATGCGAAACTTATTTTATTAAAGGGGTCGTGTAGTGATCAGTCGTTTATAAAAGAGGTCTGAGGTTCGACTCTTGTTTCTATTGGTTTCGTATTATAATTTTATGAAGGTCATCTTGCTAGCATAAATGTGATTGACATAATCTCATTGATTAGTGTGGTATTGATAGAGTCTTATCAAGGTAACGAATTCTCATGGATATAAAATAAGTAATATTGTGAGTGTGAGATACGTTAACATCATTTGTAATAGAAGTTGGCGGATTTAAAAAATCTTTATAGGTGTAACGTTTAAAAAAAAGGTAACGAAATCGAAAAACGTCAAATTTTTCTTAAACTACCGTCAGAACGTCGATGGGTACCCGTGACTACCCCTATTTACAAGCTATATCCACCCCTCGAAGCATCCTTAGTCCAAGGATATTTAGTTGGTAGAGAGAATTTATATAGAGTGGAAAATATTGGTAGTGAATGACTGAAGAGTGTTTTGTTTTAAAGAGAAAAAAAAAAAAGAAAAACTAGAGTCCAAGTGAGGATGTGGCGTCATATGTCCATCGTACTAGTAAATGCATTGTAGATGCTCTAATGTATGTATCTTATTTGTTTACGGAATGCGTTAAAATAATGACTTGGAAAGTGGATACTCTTATATATGTATCGACTTGTTTACGGATGCGTTAACACAATGACTTGGAAATATTATTCGAAAAACAAAATGATTGTTATTAATTTATAAAGAAATAGTGATATTCTTCTGCGCTCCGCTACGGCCATTCAGTAGCTACCAGCTCAATTCATCAGGGTGTTGTTACCGAAAAAGAAACTAAAAATAAAAGTTGCATTATACATGTTTATTATAGATATAAAACATTTATAAGAGAAAATAAGTGGGTCACATGTTGAAATCTGGCTTTGACGTGGTTAAAGTAGTTTTGAATATTGAAACATATATGATAAATGTATGTCGTGATGCACAAAAAAAAATTACTTCGTTGTATAAATGATCGCCAGGTAACACCAAAGTGAACGAAAAAAGATTTGTATAACAAAAAATAAGTAAAACTGTTATAACCTTTAGAAAATGATAAATATATATATATATATATATATAACACACACATACACACATATGTATATATATAGTTAAGTGTTTTATAATTTAATCAAATAATAAACAAAAAATAATTAATTAGTTTATTAATTAACTGATATAAAAGAATATAAATTGTGCACATATGCGAAGAACAAAAGAAATTTAATAACATATAAACTTTTAGAAACTGAAAGACAATATGTTATGCTTAGTTAATTAAATCAATTTATATTAAAACATCGAATTGCATAAGTAAATTTAGTCTGCTTTTTCCTCTTTTACTACCTCCTAACCCCAATTTATAAACTTTTCAACTTTCATGTAAAAACAAAAAAAGTAACAAAGATAACTAGCGCCAGTTTATCAATTATATATATATATATATATATATATATATATATATATATATATATATATATATCATGTGAGAAAATTTAAAAGTGTGTGAATGATAAGAAAGATTTTGGAGGTGACATGTGTCCTCTTTTATTTTGGTAGTTTAAGGGTATAAGTGTAATTTAACTAATAAAATCTAATTATGGAATGAATATATGTAATCGATTTTTGACAGTTATTGTAGGGATTTTCGAATTTGAAATAACACTCTAACTCATAAAAACACCACAGCATGTATATTGAAGGCATGCATCTTATAAAGAACAGAAATATAACTCATAAAAACACTCTAACTCATAAAAACACCACAGCATATATATTAAAGGCATACATCTTATAAAGAATTGAAATATAACAAAAATAACACCATAACTCATAAAAACACCACAACAGTTATATTGAAGGCACACATCTTATAAGAACACCCTAACATTGAATATAACTGAAATAACACCGTAATATAACACCAGTCAACACTTTAATCAGAATCAAAATAGAAATATGTATATATAAAAACAGAAATAACTCTACATAAGTATATCAATATGGTACTCATATTAAAGATAAAACACACTCGTTATTATGGTGTAATTTTTTTTAAAAAAGTTTCGTATAAAAAGTTATTGATGTTTAAGAAAAAAGGGGGGAACTTTGCATGTGTATTAATGTTAGTTTCTTAATTTAAAAATATTAAATTTATATTTATACCTTTAATCTAAAAAATTAGTTAGTTTAATAGTCAACATTATTTACAGAATTGTCACTATGATCTCAACCATTAGATTAAATATCTAGTGGTTTAGATTCTTTCTTATCCTTCTCACACTTTTAAATTTTCTCACAATAACCTCACCATATATTATATATATATACTATATATATATATATATATGGGAGGGTTTAAATGAGAACACTCATCTTTTATGAGAACCATGAGAACAAATCTCAGCCACTTATTTATTTCCCTTGTCTTTTAATTAAAAGGGTAAAGTGGTAGTTAAACAAATTCCCTACAAATCTCTGGTTTCCATTAACATCCAAATTCCAACACTATTTTTTCCAATCTATGCACATGATCTTCTCTCTAGGCACATGATCTTCAATCCGGAATCTTATCCAATCGATTATGGTTTGGATTAATTGATCTTAACTATCTCGTTCCTAATCTGCAGGTATGTTATTCAATTGTTAATTGTTTGAGACGGTTTTTGGATTCATTGATTTTTGCTCAAATCAATATTTGATTCACTGATTAGTTGTTCAATCGATTTTAGATTCACTAATTATTGTTCAACAGATTTTTGTATCCATTACTCTGTTTATGTATTGTGGGTTTTGTTCCACGATTTTAACACATCTTCTTATTGAGTTCGTAATTTGGCCTAACTAATTCTTATTTGGGGATTGCAAGTACAATTTATCCTAAATCATATGTAAGTATTGTTGAATCACATGATTGTTGATGAAGCAGGGTTCCATGACTAAGATTGATATCAAAACTCAGCTATAATTGTTAGCTGAGGTTCTTTATCTTAGTTTTTTTACAAAGTGTAATCGTAAGGGTTATATAATGTTATTGATAATGACTACAAGCGGGTGTTTATATTGTGATGTAGGTTCATTTAAGATCAGCTAAGAGGATATTGAAACTGTGCGAGGTGAACTAAGGGTTCTAAATTAAGTGTTATCAATCATGAGGAACAATTTGAAGGTTTGGATGAAGCAAGTGTTGGAGCTGATATGAGCATCCCATCTTATTCAGATTTACACATGTGTAACTACGAATTGCTTGCATCCTATCCTTGTTGGGCCTATATTGTTAAAGGTTTACACATTAGGGCTTATTTTGGGCTTTAGTATGTTTTGTGGGCTTCCTAGTGCCTTATGGGCCTAGGGTTGTAAATAGTGGGCTTGGTAATCATTATAAATAGAGGTGTTAGGTCAAGGAAAAAGGGGTTAGAGAGTTGTATTCACAAAAACTTGTATCAGACACTTTGCTGGTGTATGCAAGTTGATTCTAATTCAAAGTTGTTCTTCTTCCTAATCATTATTTCCGCTACTGATTAGGTTAGTGATACATGTTTGATCCGTTATCGGGACTTGCAATCCTGTTCAGATTTACACATGTGTAAGTGTTGTTCTATATTCTTTGTAAAAAAGTAGTTCCTTGATACCAAATTTCAAGATAAAAAATACATTTCGAATGCATGTAGACTTGATAGGATGAAACTGACGAGCCAGATTATGACAGGTTAATCGACACGAGTCGTGTTCCTAGATTTTAGCATATGATATTGTTGTAAAAGACTATTTCAATACTGGAAGATATGATAGGTATGTGTATGTGTGTGATATTGAAGTCAAAAGTGTAACGCTTCGCATTTGTAACTTTCCGTTTTTAGCAAGTCTGCTTCGTGTTTCTATTTTGGAAAGTCCAAACATTGTAATCGTATTTCATTTCCGAATCATTGTAAATCTAGGGCTTTGATTGTAATCAAATTGATCGATTATACGCAATTCTCAATCTTTATACGCATTTATATCTATGATCATACACGCATTCGTTACACAATTTATAGCTTCGAATCAACTTGCATATTCTTATCATATATTCATGAAAGTTAAACGTTTCAAATCAAGCAAGCAATCAACAAGTTAAACGCAAAATGCATAGATTTTTGGCACCATGATTCTTGTCACACTTATGTTAATTATTTGCAAGACATGTTTAGGGTTATGTAACACCTTTAATCAATTTTTAATCTTCCAAAACACTTCAGACTTACATATAAAATACATTATTTAAATAACAATTAAAACCATTTATATAAAATAATTAAAAAAAAAAAACAAAAAAGAGGGTTGCCATATGTTGATGTTTTGGGCTTGTTTCAAGTTTAAACACCCACTAATCTTGTCCAAAGCCCATCCCATTGAAACCCTAATCCCAAACCTATATAAACCACCTTCCCCCCCATCAATTTCCCACTTTTACAAGCCTCCAAACACTTCAAAAACACTCTCAAAGTCCCTAACATATTCAAAAACCACAGCAGCCATATTTGAGTTTTTTTGTGAGTTCTAACTCACTTCTTCATGTAATTCTTCCTTATTTCTTCTTCTAAAACACTTGGATAACCTCTAGGAAGATTTTCACAAGTTTTCTTGGACAAACTAAGGTGAAACCTCACCATTTTTTAGGTCCAAAGTGCCATAAATTTTCTGCCCATTTTTATCTTTTTAAACTTTAAGATTTTCGAAGTTTTCTTTATGTTTTCTTCCTCAACATTGTTTGCTAAGCTCTATGGGATGTTACCATAGGTTTTCCATGGAAAACCAAGGTGGAACAATACCATTTTTGGGGCCAAACTTTTTTGTTTTGGAAGTTAAACTTATAAAATTTTTTTGAACTTGTTTTTTAAAACATAACTCTATGCTACTTATGCCTCTAACCAAGTTTATGGTTAGTGAGCTAGCAAGACTTGTTCATACAAAATCAAGAGACATAACATGCCTCTAAACTTGTGGTTTTTACTAGGGTTTCAAACCCACAAGTGTTGAGCATCCAAGCTTACAAGCTTGTGTTGGTGTAGGTGTGATTACATGGAGGCCTTGGCTATCCAACTTTTCAATCCACCCCTCACTTGATGATTTCTATAATTCTTGACCATCCAGATTGTCCTTGTAACAATCTTGTGTATTGGTGAATCTTATGAAAGAGGTTTAGGGCGGTTATCCTCCTACCTCCATGCATGACTTATATGACTTACATGATATCTATGAAATACATGAACTCTATGATAAATTAGTAATATTATAACTATATATGTAAATTTTTAATATAACCAAACCTTTGAAGTGACAATATGGTTACTTGTCCTAGAAATAGGTTATTTTATCTTAGACCTAACCATTTTACGATTCTATTGGGTATGACCCATAAAAACACAAACACCCTTCGGGGCTTATAGTGTCAAAAACGAGCGTTAACGTCTAGATAAATACTTCTGTTTATACATACTTTTTGCATACTTAAATTCCTAAACTCATCAAACTCCATCGTTAATCTAATACTCACACACCTACGTTTTCTTGTGTAGGATAACTTGGTGTTCATTCCCCTAAAATAACCTAACGCTTTCATGGAAATTACTTTGCAAAATCGTGAGTACACTCGACACCCTTTTTATGCTTTACACTATTTGGGTGCAATATGTTATATTACCAAACTGCACTAAATCACACTTTTATTCTATGATTACACACAAACAATCCATCAAACATGCTTTAGTCTTATACTACTTGAATTGTTGCTTGGTATATTCTTATGTGATCTAAATGTCATTAACTTCGATCAAGCCTCCCTTAACATGTATAGTGCTATGGGAGTAACGCACCGCCCGTATTCTTGTGGTCAATGTTAAGTTTTAAATCTATTTTGCGGTACACTAGAGGATTGACTTGTAGATTCACATGCCTTGTTTACATTTATCTTGTATGCTATCCATGTGGATTTGTTTAAATGGTTTTAATAATTATGCTATGATATTAAACTTGTGTACTCGCCAATACTTTGTTATTGAACTATACTTTTTAACATGTTGCAGGTTGATGAAGTTGTTATGATGGAACTTAGTAGGAATGACATAGAAACACGCGTAGAATACTAAGTTAATCATTATGTTATTGTTGAGTTTATTTTGTTGTTGTTACTTGTATTCGGATATTTGATGTAAGTTGACAATTTTTGATGCTATGAAATGAAATGGGTTGATTAAATTAAATATTATTGCAAATAGTGTTATGATGTCTCGAGCAATCTAGTTCGTCTCACTCCGATGTTTCTGCCATCGGTTGGGGTGTGACAGATTGGTATCAGAGCCATAACTATAGGGAATTAGGTAGAATAGCCATGTTCAACCTAGTCTATAGTTTAAGTGACCAACGTGACCATTCTTGCTTCATGATTAAAATGTTAATTCTTCCTATTTGCTTCTTCCTATTTCTTTTATCTTTATATATATATATATATATATATATATATGTGTTGTGTGTGTGTGTGTGTGTGTGTGTGTGTGTCCTAAGACACTTACACAAATTATACACTTGAAGACACTCAAACTGCAAACGAGACGATCTCACCAAAATAGGGGTGAAACCCGCACTTTGGTGATCACTCTCAATCCGCGAAGTTCAATTTTGCACGAAATTACACCATCAAGTTAGGAGTGAAATCCACATCTTGATGGAAATTTCATTTATCCAGTGACAGAATACGCTCCTCGATTGGTAAGTACCAACCACACTTAGGGTACAATGTTGTCAAGTTAGGGGTGAAACCCGCACCTTGTCAACTAGTCTCATTCCTCGATTTTTTTAATCTCACCAAGTTTTGATTTTTTGATTCGGTTAGAGACGTGTAGTAACTGGAAGGGTAAAGTGTCGTTAATCGCTTCTCTACGAGAGCACTTTACTTATAGGCTAAAACACGTTTCTCTAATTTGCAAGGATCTCGATTCACTTTGGAATAGTCAACGTTTCTCAACCCAAAACACTCCAATGTTTTATTAAGCCTATCTTTTATGCTATCTCAATTTCTGTGTGTTTTAATACTTGCTATCTCGTTCATTTCGGACCCGATGCACGATTGGCACGCCCTTCGTAACCAAAAACCATAATAAAAAAAATCTCATAAACCAACTAAATTATACTCCTTTACGCAAATTATACGTGTTTATGCTTTTGAATACCAATATGCTTATGCTATCTATGTGAATTCATACGTGTTACATGATGCTTTTGTGCTCAAAACAAATTCTTTTCTTTATAAAAACACTTTACAATCAAAGCCTAAACCTATCTTCTATTGTCGAACCCTTTAGATGTCTTTCTCTCAAAGTGTTATGGGTAAGAGGAAGTCAAAGTCCAAGTCGAAGTCCCAATCCGACTCTATGTCAAAGAAAGATTGCATGAAGTTCATGGCCGAACAAATGGCCGAGCATATGGCAAGGTCATCCCCGAAATCGTCAGCAAGATCCAACCTCCACCCAATGTCGAATCACCTCACACCTCTGTCGACTCTTAGGCCGAACCACCAAAAACCACCTTCACCCATAAGTAATTCTGTTCTTGCAATCCCCTACCTTTCACCGGCAAAGGGGATGCCACTAAGCTACATAATGGTTCGACACCATTGAAGTCACCTTCATCCAAAGTGGTTTTCCGACCACCTGCGCACCATGACGCCACGAGAGTGTTCGACCAAGAGCCCTTGATTGGTGGATTTCGAGCGTAATGCTCGTGGTAACTAAGTCGCTCACGCCCCCTTGGACCAAGCTCAAGAAGTTAATGGAAGTGAATTCTGCCCTCCCCATGAACGCCAACAACTCGAGACTGAGTTTTGGAACCTCAAGCAAGTGGGGAATGACAACGCTGGCCTCATGGCCTGTTTTAAGCAACTGGGCGCGATTTGCCCAAGCCAAGTCGACACGGCCGAAAAGGCCGTTGCTAAATACATATGTTGCCTCCCTCCTCACCTCGCTGACCTGGTCGATACACCTCACCCAAAACCGTCGAGGAAGCTTTTCGTTTGGCTGCTCGACTGAACAACAACCATGTCCTTCGTGAAGCCGCCAAGGCTCCACTAAGGAAAGCCCATCAAGCCACCACCGAAGCGCTCGCCGAGCCTACCTCACCCAAACCCCCAAGAAACAACACCAAGGGAAAGAAGCGGAAGGCTTCAAGCCCAAACTACGCGGTAGTCACTCCGCCAAACCCTCATCAGCTCGCCTTACCCGCACCTGAACCATCAAGAAAACATACATCGGACCCCATCCTAAGTGCAACACCTACCCTTCAACAATCCGGTTACTGCCCCGTGCCGCCTATGCACAATCTGCAATAGGTATAGCACTTCACCCACAATGCTGAAATGCCCCGAAGCCCCCATCAACCAAGCCCGAGCTATAACCGCACCTCAAAACCCTGCTGCTAACCAAAACCCAACCCTTGCACCTGCCGCTCGTGCCTACTTCAGATGCGGAGACCCAAACCACTTTGCCAACAACAACAATAACAATCAACAGCAGCAGCAAGCTCGCGGCCGGACCTTCGTCATCATGCCGCTTAAGCTCAAAACTCAAATGATGTCATATCGGGTACGTTCCTCATTAACAATGTTTATGCTACGTGTTTGTTTGATACTGGTGCGTACAAAAGTTTTGTATCCGTTGAATTCGAACCTTTGCTTATGTGTAGTCGTTCTAAGTTGCCTAAATCATTCGAAGTCGAAGTAGCTGACGGAAAATCCGTCACCGTCGATTCGTCCTTTCTAATTGTACTCTTAATCTCAACGATCATACGTTTTCTATTGACCTCATACCCATGCAAATGGGTAGCTTCGATATCATAGTACGCATGGATTGGCTTAGGCGAGTCCGTGCTAAAGTTGTTTGCTCAGAAAAGTACATTCGCCTTCCCCTTCCCAATAATGATTCCTTAAACGTCTATGGCGAGAAACCCTCCAAAGGTCTCAAGCTTATGTCGTGTATTCAAGCGAACAAGTACTTCGCGTAAGGAATACTTCGCCTTTCTTGCCCACATTGTGGAAAAGAAGGATAAGGGTCCAAGCGTGAGTGAAGTTCCCGTTGTGTGTGATTTCCCTGATGTTTTCCCTGAGGATCTTCCTGGCCCTCCTCCTGTTCATTCTGTTGACTTTCGCATTGACCTCATCCCTGGTGCAACTCCGGTCGCCAAATCCCCCTATCGTCTAGCACCCTCGGAGATGCAAGAGCTGTATAGCCAACTTCAAGAGCTTCTTGATAAAGGCTTCATACGTCCTAGCACATCTCCTTGGGGCGCTCCCGTTCTGTTCGTCAAAAAGAAAGACGGATCCTTTTGCATGTGCATTGACTATCTTGAGCTCAACAAGCTTACAGTCAAGAACCGTTACCCTCTTCCTCGCATCGACGACCTTTTTGTCCAGCTTCAAGGCGTGACTTGTTTCTCTAAAATCGACCTTCGCTCTGGTTATCATCAACTTCGAGTCCTCGAAGAATATATACCCAAAACCGCGTTTCGCACACGTTATGGGCACTATGAGTTCGTGGTCATGCCATTTGGTTTGACCAACGCACCCACCGTTTTTCTGGATTTGATGAATCACGTGTGTAAGCCCTATCTTGACCGATTCGTGATCGACTTCATTGACAATATCCTAATCTATTCCAAGACGCGAGAAGAGCATGAGCGACACTTGCGTCTTATCCTTCAGCTTTTGCGTACTCAACGTCTCTACGCCAAGTTCTCCAAGTGTGAATTTTGGTTAAAAGAGGTTCAATTTCTTGGTCATGTCGTCAACGAACTTGGTATTCACGTTGACCCCGCGAAAATCAAGGCAGTGGAAAATTGGATTGCCCCTAAGACTCCGTGCGAAATCTATTTGTTTCTCGGCTTAGCCGGTTATTACCGTCGTTTTATCTCAAATTTTTCGAAAATTGTAGTACCTCTCACTTCCTTGACCCAAAAGGATAAGCCTTTTGTTTGGAGTTCCGAATAAGAGGAGTCTTTTCAAACGCTCAAGGACATGCTTTGCAATGCTCCTATCCTAACCCTTCCTGATGGTACCAATGACTTTGTCGTGTATTGCGATGCCTCAAGACAAGGTCTTGGTTGCGTTCTTATGTAACGAGACAAGGTTATCGCTTACGCGTCACGACAACTCAAAATTCATGAGAAAAATTATACTACGCACGACCTTGAACTTGGTGCAGTTGTTTTTGCGTTAAAGATATGGCGACACTACCTTTATGGTACAAAGTGTACAGTCTTCACCGACCATAAGAGCCTCCAGCACATCTTTAATAAAAAAGAACTCAACATGCGTCAACGTCGTTGGGTAGAATTATTAAACGACTATGACTGCGATATCCGCTACCACCTTGGTAAAGCGAATGTTGTGGACGACGCACTTAGTCGTAAAACTCATGTTAAGAGTGTACGTTGCTACCAAACTTTGGGAAAGCTTCAAGAGATGATTCGTGAGGCACAATACTCGACCGTTAACGAGGGTAACCTCGATAATGAGTTGAAGTGTGGTGCTGAAAACCAACTCGTGACCAAACCCAATGGCATCATGTGCTATCATGACCGTATTTGGATTCCAAACCATGATAATCTTTGTGACCTCTTGATGAGTGAAGCTCATAAGTCTCGGTATTCTGTTCATCCTGGCGCCGATAAGATGTATCATGACCTTCGTGCGTCATATTGGCGGCCTAGAATGAAGAAAGATATCGCCTGTTACGTATCAAAGTGCCTTACTTGTTCCAAGGTAAAGGCCGAGCATCAACGAGCCTCTGGCTTACTCAAACAACCGGAAATTCCTGTCTGGAAATGGGAGAGTATTGTTATGGATTTCATAATCAAACTCCCTCGTACATCGTTTGGTCACGATAGTATTTGGATAATCATCGACCGTCTGACCAATTCTGCCCATTTCCTTCCCATACGTGAAGACTACTGAGTTGAGAAATTGGCCCGTATCTACACGAATGAAGCATATGTTGTCACGGTGTCCCCGTTGACATTATCTCGAACCGTGATGGTCGTTTCACTTCTCGCCTTTGGCAAACATTTCAAAAGGTGCTTGGTACTCAACTCAATCTTAGTACTGCTTTCCATCCCCAGTCTGATGGTCAAACCGAGCGTACTATCCAAACTCTAGAGGACATGCTTCGTTCTTGCGTAATTGATTTTGGTGGCAACTGGGACATGCACTTGCCTTTGGTCGAATTCTCGTACAACAACAGTTACCACGCGAGTATTCAAATGGCACCATTCGAGGCATTATGGACGCAAGTGCCGATCGCCTATTTGTTGGGACGAGATCGGGGAAGCTCAAATCACTGGTCCTGAGCTCATACAACAGACAACGGACAAGATTTTGCAGATTCGGGACAACTTGCAGAAAGCTAGAAGCTGACAAAAGAGCTACGCAGATAAAAGATGCAAGCCTTTGGAATTCAACGTTAGTGACTTTGTACTTCTCAAGGTATCCCCTTGGAAGGGTGTGGTTTGTTTTGGGAAAAAGGGAAAGCTCGCTCCTCGCTACGTAGATCCTTTCAAGATTCTCGATAGGATTGCCAAGGTAGCCTACCGACTAGACCTACCACAAGAGCTCAACAACGTTCATCCTACCTTCTACGTCTCAAACTTGAAGAGATGTCTCGCCGAAGAAGGACTCCAAGTTCCACTTGAAGATCTTAAAATCAACGAGACCTTAAACTTCGTGGAGAAGCCATCGAAATCATGGATCGAGGCACTAAGTAACTAAGGCGTAGTCGGATTCCTATCGTGAAGGTTCGATGGGAAGGAAAACGTGGCACTGAGTTTACTTGGGAACTTGAAAGCGATATGAAGACTAAGTATCCGCATTTGTTTGTTGCATCTTCCTAAATTTCGGGATGAATTTCCCTAAAGGAGGGGAAACTGTAACGCTTCGTATTTGTAACTTTTCGTTTTTAGCAAGTCTGCTTCGTGTTTCTATTTTTGGAAAGTCCAAACCTTGTAATCGTATTTCATTTCCGAATCATTGTAAATCTAAGGCTTTGATTGTAATTAAATTGATCGATTATAAGCAATTCACAATCTTTATACGCATTTATATCTATGATCATACACGCATTCGTACACAATTTATAGCTTCGAATCAACTTGCATATTCTTATCATATATTCATGAAAGTTAAACGTTTAAAATCAAGCAAGCAATCAACAAGTTAAAACGCAAAATGCATAGACTTTTCGCACCATGATTCTTGTCACACTTACGTTAACAATTTGCAAGACATGTTTAGGGTTATGTAACACCTTTAATTATGTTTTAATCTTCCAAAACACTTCACACTTTGATTTACATATAAAATACATTATTTAAAATACACTTCACACTTGATTTACATAAAAAATACACTTCACACATGTGTAACTACGAATTGCTAGCATCCTATCCTTGTTGGGCCTATATTGTTAAAGGTTTACACATTATGGCTTATTTTGGGCTTTAGTATGTTTTGTGGGCTTCCTAGTGCCTTATGGGCCTAGGGTTGTAAATAGTGGGCTTGGTAATAATTATAAATAGAGGTGTTAGGTCAAGGAAAAGGAGTAGAGAGTTGTATTCACAAAAACTTGTATCAACACTTTGTTGGTGTATGCAAGTTGATTCTAATTCAAAGTTGTTCTTCTTCCTAATCATTATTTCCGCTACTGATTAGGTTAGTGATACATGTTTGATCCGTTATCGGGACTTACAATTCTGTTCAGATTTACACATGTGTAAGTGTTGTTCTATATTCTTTGTAAAAAAAGTAGTTCCTTGATACCAAATTTCAAGATAAAAAATACATTTCGAATGCATGTAGACTTGATAGGATGAAACTTACGAGCCAGATTATGACAGGTTAATCGACACGAGTCGTGTTCCTAGATTTTAGCAATGATATTGTTGTAAAAGACTATTTCAATACTGGAAGATATGATATGTATGTGTATGTGTGTGATATTGAAGTGAAAAGTGTAACGCTTCGCATTTGTAACTTTCCGTTTTTAGCAAGTCTGCTTCGTGTTTCTATTTTGGAAAGTCCAAACCTTGTAATCGTATTTCATTTCCGAATCATTGTAAATCTAAGGCTTGGATTGTAATCAAATTGATCGATTATACGCAATTCTCAATCTTTATACGCATTTATATCTATGATCATACACGCATTCGTTACACAATTTATAGCTTCGAATCAACTTGCATATTCTTATCATATATTCATGAAAGTTAAACGTTTCAAATCAAGCAAGCAATCAACAAGTTAAACGCAAAATGCATAGATTTTTGGCACCATGATTCTTGTCACACTTATGTTAATTATTTGCAAGACATGTTTAGGGTTATGTAACACCTTTAATCAATTTTTAATCTTCCAAAAATTCACACTTACATATAAAATACATTATTTAAATAACAATTAAAACCATTTATATAAATTAATTAACAAAAAAAAAAACAAAAAAGAGGGTGCCATATGTTGATGTTTTGGGCTTGTTTCAAGTTTAAACACCCACTAATCTTGTCCAAAGCCCATCCCATTGAAACCCTAATCCCAAACCTATATAAACCACCTTCCCCCCCATCAATTTCCCACTTTTACAAGCCTCCAAACACTTCAAAACACTCTCAAAGTCCCTAACATATTCAAAAACACATGAGCCATGTTTGAGTTTTTTTGTGAGTTCTAACTCACTTCTTCATGTAATTCTTCCTTATTTCTTCTTCTAAAACACTTGGATAACCTCTAGGAAGGTTTTCACAAGTTTTCTTGGACAAACTAAGGTGAAACCTCACCATTTTTTAGGTCCAAATTTTCTGCCCATTTTTATCTTTTTAAAACTTTAAGATTTTCAAAGTTTTCTTTATGTTTTCTTCCTTAACATTGTTTGCTAAGCCCTATGGGATGTTACCTTTCATGAAAACCAAGGTGGAACAATACCATTTTTGGGGCCAAACTTTCTGTTTTGGAAGTTAAACTTATAAACATTTTTTGAACTTGTTTTTTAAAACATAACAACTCTATGCTACTTATGCCTCTAACCCAAGTTTATAGTTAGTGAGCTAGCAAGACTTGTTCATACAAAATCAAGAGGCATAACATGCCTCTAAACTTGTGGTTTTTACTAGGGTTTCAAACCCACAAGTGTTGAGCCATCCAAGCTTACAAGCTTGTGTTGGTGTAGGTGTGATTACATGGAGGCCTTGGCTATCCAACTTTTCAATCCACCCCTCACTTGATGATTTCTATAATTCTTGACCATCCGGATTGTCCTTGTGACAATCTTGTGTATTGGTGAATCTTACGAAAGAGGTTTAGGACGGTTATCCTCCTTCCTCCATGCATGACTTATATGACTTACATGATATCTATGAAATACATGAACTCTATGATAAATTAGTAATATTATAACTATATATGTAAATATTTAATATAACCTAACCTTTAATATGACCATATGGTTACTTGTCCTAGAAATAAGTTATTTTATCTTAGACCTAACCATCATTACGATTCTATTGGGCATGACCCATAAAAACACAAACACCCTTCGGGGCTTGTAGTGTCAAAAACGAGCTTTAACGTCTAGATAAATATTTTTGTTAATGCATACTTTATTTTCTAACTCATCGAACTCCATCATCAATCTAATACTCACACACCTACGTTTCCTTGTGTAGGATAACTTGGTGTTCATTCCCCTTAAATAATCTAACGCTTTCATGGAAATTACTTTGCAAAACCGTGAGTACACTCGACACCCTTTTTATGCTTTACACTATTTGGGTGCAATATGTTATATTACCAAACTACACCAAATCACACTTTTATTCTATGATTACACACAAACAATCCATTAACATGCTTTAGTCTTATGGTACTTGAATTGTTGCTTGGTATATTCTTATGTGATCTAAATGTCATTAACTTCGATCAAGCCTCCCTTAACATGTATAGTGCTATAGGAGTAACGCACCGCCCGTATTCTTGTGGTCAATGTTAAGTTTTAAATCTATTTTGCGGTACACTAGAGGATTAACTTGTAGATTCACATGCCTTGTTTACATTTATCTTGTATGCTATCCATGTGGATTTGTTTAAATGGTTTTAATAATTATGCGATGATATTAAACTTGTGTACTCGCCAATACTTTGTTATTGAACTATACTTTTTAACATGTTGCAGGTTGATGAAGTTGTTATATGGAACTTTGTAGAATGGCATAGAAACACGCGTAGAATACTTAGTTAATCATTGTGTTATTGTTGAGTTTATTTTGTTGTTGTTACTTGTATTCGGATATTTGATGTAACTTGACAATATTGATGCTATGAAATGAAATGGGTTGATTAATTAAATATTATCGCAAATAGTGTTATGTTGTCTCGAGTAATCTAGTTCGTCTCACTCCGATGTTTCCGACGCCGGTTGGGGTGTGACAAAAAGGTTGTTTCAAGTCCATAAGATGTTCTGTTGGCTTGCAAGGCTGCATCAGATGAATGAGAATGTTGATGGTGATATGTGTTATTCATATTTATGAACGTGTATAGTTGATTGTACATATGTGTAAGTTTATGTAGTACATATGTGTAAGTGTCATGTATTCTTATGTATAAAATATTGCATTCTATATGTTTTCAAATTTAAAACTCCCATCTCAGATCTCGAATTCTCATTAGTTGAATGAAAAATGTCTAGTATATTATATTAACATATGAGGATTTACACATGTGTAAATCGTAACAATTAAAAAATAAACATAGATATCAAGGTTTACACATGTGTAAATGATAATACAAATGATCATTTTGCTGCTATGAACATGAAATGGTAAATCTGCATTTTCACACTAATGTAAATGTGCATTATCAAAGCATGACTTTTTACAACCATTGTATCTAAATTACACATGTCTAAACTGTTCATCGACACTTGTTTTGTTCTATATTACATATGTTTAGTTGTATGACACGTGTGTAAATTGTTCACTTTCACGAATTTGTTTCTTTATTACACATTTGCATCTAAGTTATACATATGTAAACCGTTCAATATCACTTGTTTGTTTCTATTTTACATAGTTTAGTTATATTACACATGTGTAAATTGGGCTTCTTCGGATATACCCTAAAGAAGACACCAACCCCAAATCTTAGCTATGGTCTAACAATTGGAACCTAACAATGCCCAATCATGAGCTAAACTAGACTTAAAGCCACACCCGACCAACTTCCAACATAAAATAAATCTTTATAATCAGGTTTCAAACAACCTAAATCATCAAAAAACAATCAAACGGGACCAAAACATTAAAACAACATTTAAAGCAAAACATCCGTGAGTCCATCTTGAGCTTCCCAAAAATCTTGAACTCGGCCAACAGCAACCATGCACAATAGAATATCACCAGCAAACACCAAACCTAACCAAATTTTCATATCCCCAAACCAGCCATATAACACCACCTATTAACAACAAAAACTAGAAGCCCCTTTATTGCCCAGCCCCTAAACATCAACATAACACCAAGATCAAACGGATACTAGTCATTACATAACCTAACCCAATCAGCCATATACAAACTAACCACGAGCATCTTCAATTCCTAGTTACAACAACAACCCCAATCGGCAACAATTTTCTTATTCTTCCCCTTCTTTGTACCCGTTTCATCTTTATTTTTCTTTTTTGTTTTTTGTGCCTTTTTCTGTTTTTTTTTCTCTTTTTGCCTCCTGTTTCCATTTCCATAAACAAGAAACAATTTTAAACAACATTTTTAATACGCATTAGTAGCAGTATTGCAGCTGCTTACTTACATGTGTATAAATTGCTTAGTCACTCAAATTCAATATTAACTAAGATGCTGTACAAATGTGCAAGCAGATCACTTACACATGTGTAAATAACTTATTTACACCTATGTAAATCGCTTAATCACTCAAATTCAATATTAACTAAGATGATTTACATATGTGTAAATTACTTAACCATTCAAATTTAGTATTAACTAAGATGATTTACACATACTTACACATGTGTAAATTGCTTAATCACTCAAATTCAATATTGACTAAGATGACTTACACATGTGTAAACAGATTACTTACACTTGTGTAAATATTATTTACACGTGTAAATTTCTTAATCACTCATATTCAATCTTGACTTAGACGATTTAAACATGTGTAAACAGACTACTTACACATGTGTAAACCTTCATGTATATAATTATTTAGCTAACACATATTTTTTATATTACATACCTTCACGTGTAGCAGCTAATTGGAGTTTCTTTTATGTTTTTCCATAACCATGTTCACCATCGGTTTTTCCTATTTTTGTTCACCAGTCCTTGATGCTTTTGTTTAAACAATAGAATGTAATTAAACAACATGCATAAACAACTTACTTACACATGTGTAAATTGCTTAATTACACAAAGGGAATAGCAATTAAGATGATTTATACATGTGTAAACAACTTATTTACACATGTGTAAATTGCTTACTTTTCATTCTTCCATTTTCTTTCTCAAAAACTTTTTGATAAACACCTATAAACTTCCAAAAACACCGTAGTTCAAAACATGTCATCAATAAATATAAGGCTAAACTCAGTAAGATAGCAACAAGATCACCATCTCTGTATATACAATAACATCTTTACATCTATCATGTTTAGATACCCTAAGCAACATTAGCATCAACAAATACTAGTAATAGAACAATGAATCGTGAATTAGTACTGACAGACGTTGCAGAAACTTAAAAAAAGTGAATCGTTTCATACTTTAAATACCGATTTGACAATAAGCATTCTTCATATTCAGAATCATAAACGTTTCACTAAATTAATAAGAAAACAACCATTTAACATCTAATATGAACTAAAGAACTCACCAGTTAAACAACAAAACTGAAACAACTCACCAGTTAAACCGATTCACAGCCGACCCAAACATCTAATATGATTAATAACATCATTATCAAACAAATCATACTATTGGACATATTTCAATCCCTACCAACTTTGTGAAGTCAATTAAGACTGCTAACACACAACAACGAATTCAACAATAACTTTGATAAAACTTAATGCACAATAGACAACGATCACAAACAATTTATGATTCTCTAATGATCTTCGTTGCATAATATAACCTATCTTAGTACAAACTGAATGATTTACTAAACCTAGGCAAAAAACTGAAGCTTGCAAGCTAAATCACACAACAAATCGACAACACAACGATCATATATAGTTCTCGGTTCTCTACCGATACATCGTTGCTAATCTAACCTAATTTACTGCAAACTGGCCGATTTACTTAAACTAGGGCAAAAATCTGAACTAGAAAGCTCAAAACACACAACAAATTGACAAAACTGAAGAACTCACCAGTTAAATTAGTTCAGAGAGACTATGGAGGTTTTCTTACATTGAGAACTGGAATTGAAGGGGAATTGGTTGAAATCAAGACTGATTGGAGGATTTCTTTGCACAGAGATTTATTGAAATTGAAGGATTTTTTTTACATAGGGATCGACTAAAGGATTTTTTAGGGGCTTTTGTGTTTTATGTTTTGAGTTTTGACAACTATACCCCTTTAGTTTTTTAACTTAGGTTTTCTCCTCATTTAAACCCTTCTAATCTTAACCCTTAATTTAAGATGATCTATGAATGGAAATTGTTCCTAGTGTTCTCACAAAAATCTTTGTTCTCAAGATAACCCTCCCCTATATATATATATATATATATATATATATATATATATATAATTTAGTGTTAATTTATATCACTATACATTAGATATTTATAATTGATGGTAAGGGAAGGATTGAAGGTGTTTCTGAGTTGGACTTGAGGACCAGTCTGAGGGGGATTGCTTCGGAAACAAATCACATGTATATTTCCATCCCCATCAATAATATTTTAAGCAATTTAAATTTCCGACATATATTATTTGCATATATAACAGGGTCCAACTAATGTGTAAATATTCTTTAGTATTTTATAATAGACTGAAAACGATATATGACGAACTAGTGCTGGATATGAATCGAACAAACACGAAAACGATTTTATTCGTGTTTATTTGTTAAGAAATATATGTGTTTATGATTTTTTTATAAATGCTTACCGAACGAGATTTTTGTTTTTGTGTTTGTTTGTTAATTTTAGGCAATAAACAAAAACGAACGTAGATGAATACAAACAAGAGTTTATAAACATAATACATAATATATAATACAATGACACTTATTAAATATTTTACTTTTCGGAATTTTTAAGTATTTAAATAAAATATAAAAATTAAAAGCATTGTCTAACATAAATGAACACGTTACCGAACATTCATAAATATAAGTGAACATGTTTGTTCATTTAACTAAAAGAACGAAAATCCTTGTTTGTGTTCGTTTTTTTAATAAATGAACGAACACAAGCGAACTTCCCACTGAACTGTTCACGAACTGTTTATTGAACGTTTGGTTCGTTTGCAGCCCTATGAAGAAGAGTAGAGGATCTTATCCATCAATTAATATATGTTTACAAGTATAAAAATGAAGAACAGTAGAGGATCTTACCCCTCAATTAATATATGTTTACAAGGATAAAAAAATGTGTAAACAATATTTAGAGTGTAAAGCTTAATTGAGATGAGCAAACACAAGAGAAACACTCCACTAGTTTATTGTTTACACCATTTTATATATGAGAATTTTAATTGAAATAGCATGTTTGATTAAATGAAATTCTATTGTTTGAAAGCACACTTTACTTGTGCATAGCTGGGCAGCATTTTTGTATTGAATTTCGTATGAAATAATGATGTTTGATTAATTGAATGCATTTTTACTGTAGTTACGTATAGTTGGACATCATTCTTATATACGAAATTTATATGAAAAAGCTATTTTTGACTGAATGAATTATATTTGTTTCAAAACACACTCAACATCAGTGCTGAATTTGAATCTAGAATCAATTCATACTTTACAAAAATGATATATTCAATGTTAAACACTAAAAAACAAACCACAATGAGATGATTTTTTTACATAATCTTCAACTTTGCTAATATATTCTTATTCTAGCTGAATTAAATGTAGGTTTTTTAATAGAAGTTGACGTCCATGTTTATTGAAGATTATAATACTAAAATACTAAAATGTGTGGCATCCTTCATTTGGAAACAACAGATATCACCAGCATTCAAGCGAAGAGCTTCTATAAATTTAAACCATCCCACGGCAAAACAGTATTTTGGACCAGTTTTCTTCATACATACTTCCAATGAAATTCGGATACAATTTTGTGGTGAAGGTGACCGTCGATGCTGGTTCCTATCTGTTCGCTCCGATGGTGCGTGCGCTTTGCGAGGAAAATTGTAGTCTAGCTGCCTGGGTGTTGTGCCGCCGTAGGGGTTTGTTGTACTTGAGTCGGAGCAGGAGCTTGTTGCACGCACATCTGAACCACGAGGCGGGAGATTCTCCTCTAGCAACAATGACGACAGTTGCATCGATAGTCCAAACCATGGCTCGTTGGGGTCACGTTTTGGGTGGTAGGGGTACACTGGCGTGCATGGCCCCAACTTCAGTGTATTCTCCCTCAGCATACTCATCAATCGAGTGGTTTTGGACGTGCGCGTTGTCCGTTGCGGTCCCAACTGAGAGTGTAAGCCGAGAGGAAAAAAAGGAATACCTTAATCTGCCATCAGATCAAAGAAGATCAAATAGAAAAAGAAAAAAAATGATTATAGAAATCGGTGGATGCCAATGAAAAAAACACAAGTTAATATGTAGGTTAAGTTATGGGATTAGTCTCGTTCAAATAAGGTTAGTCTTATTTCTTCCTCGATTACATACTACTCAATCCTGCAAAACCACACATCACCGTGCAAGCTCGTTACAAGGAGGAGGATTGAGGGAGTTCTCCTTGTAACCACCATCTGACGTGAGAATACGAACTTGTTTTGAGGATAATAAGTGTGTGTATTAAGTGAGAGAGCAAGAGAACTAATCCTTAAACCTGGTGGTGAAGTCCTCTATTTATAGCCGAAGAGAATGACGAAGGAAGTGGGCTTATGGGTCTTAGGCCTGACGTCGACATCAAGGAATATCCCATTTGTCTCCTTAGACACAGCCGTTAGTATCTACAGGCAAATGAGAAGATGGCGCACGTTGATTTGATCCACGTGGCCTGGCAGTTGTCTTTGTTATCGGATCCGTCATCAGTGGTTAATGGAGATCAAGAGTAGTGGTTGGCGCATGGTGATTGGTGGCACGTCACTGTCATTTTGTACTTCTTGTCACCTTCACGATCTTTTGTCGTGCAACTTTACTACACATAATATAGCGTGCGCCTATTGGTCATACACAGGAGCGCGATGTCGAGTCTTGCGCCGTATAGCTTGTGAAAATACAGAGAACCTGACTAAGTGCCACATACGTTTGCACTGGCTATGGCTCTTTGTCCGCGGTCCATGTTTTTGGTGGCATATGCCGACATCGAATTTAGGGCGATACCCCTTCAAGTCACTAGACCCAATCCATAACCCGAGCATTATAATATTATAAAGTTAAAAAGAAAGTTATTTTGTGTCTTCTGAACAATTGCATTATGTTGTTAGTGATTGCAAGGCTTCATTGTCCATTGTCACTCATGTAATGATGCAATAGTGATGCAATAGATTAGTGATATTTCTTTATGAAAGAGTGTTTTGACAATAGTGATGCAATAGAGATTCTAAAACTCAAGAATCGGGGATGTAAAATAAATAATACATGAATGGGAGAAATATGTAATTAATGGTATTAGAAAAAGGGAAATATATAATAGTCACTTTAAAAAGTTTATTAAGAGTAAACTAGTAATTCAATAAGAGTAATTTTGATAAAAAGGATAAATATGTAATATATACGACTTAGGAAGTGGAAGTATGCAATATATATCGCTTAGAAAGAAGAAATATGTAATTGATATCAAAGATTGGGTAAATATGTAATAAGAGAAGAGAAAATATGTAAAAAAAACCACAAGGGTTGTTGGATCTAGTGGACGCCACAAAAGAACAGATGATTGGAAAGCCAAAATGATCTGTTGCATCTGATAATCAATAACAGTGCTTTGAAGATATGCTTCCTCCAAAGGCAAACACATCAACATCTGTTACTTAAAGGTTTGTTAAGCTAAAATTCTGTTATACAAGAACTGTTGAGACACACTCTACTCAATGTCTAAAGTCTGTTAAGGAGAAACTCTACTATTGAAGATAAGGACTGCTGATGCAAAGGTCTGCTAGACCAACAGAAGTTAAAACTCATCAGAGGTTCCTTCAATAGATGCTGGATCAACAGAGTTTATATATTTCAATGTAACGGTGTTTTAGCCTAGCAGATGTTAGAGTTTGTTAGATTGTTAGATGTCATTGTCAAGGTGATGCCAACTTAGATTCCACAATGGTTTGCTTTGTACTATAAATAAATAGTGCATGTAGTGTTCTATTCATCACTTCATCTTAACATTTCTTGTACGAACAAATCAGAGTGATCAGGCTGGGGGGAGTTTGTATATCTTTCATGCATACGTAAATCAAATTTATAAAAGCATGTTGATGAAAACATTATCTTTATTGTTGTGATTTACAAGTTTACATTTCCACTGCATTTAGCATCTTTCATTAATTTCCATCTTTAAACTGTCACAACAATTAAACTCAGATCCTAACAATTGGCATCAGAGCTTGGTCAATCAAATTTGATCTTATAATCAATTTGATATAAACAGATCAGCTCTCACTACTGATTCGTTTGTTCGTTGTATTGAAAACACAGTAAAAGTTTATTTACGTTCAAAGTATTTTTAAACAAAAACTTGTTTGTAAACAATAAGAAATGTCTCAAAATCCACTAGATCCACACAACACTGGCACCATGTACAAACATTTGATACTTGTCAGATCGGAGTATAACATCTGGCAACGTTGGATGGGTTACAAACTTGCACAACAAAATACGGCTTGCTGGAAATCAGTTATCTTCGGACCTCATGTTCCGATGGTACCAAGTGCAGAAGACCTAAAAGTTTAAGCCCAAAAAAGCTTGAAAACTACTATGAACAGATTTTCAAAAAATCGAGCTAGATGAAAAGGCTTTTAGTATCGTAGCTACGACTTTGCCAAATGATATCTATGCTGGCATGTTGCATTGCAACAGTGCAAAGGAGTTGTGGGATGCTTTGAAGGAGCAATTCGGTGGGACAGAGGAGGTTATTGAAAACAATCGTGAAGTTTTAAACCAACAGTATGAAATATTTTGTCATGTTAAAGGAGAATCATTAACTCAGCAGTTCGAAAGGTTTAGTTGTCTAATAACTGAATTAAAACTGGTAAATGTAATTATCCTATTTCAACATTGAATATCCGATTTCTTATATCACTACCAGATAAATGGGACACTATTGCTTTTGTAACTAGAAACTCTGTCGGTTTCAAAGAGATGAGTTTGACTCAGCTTCATTTTAGGCTTTTGACTTATGAGAGAGAGCTTAACCAGAAGAAGAAGCTTTAAGAGTCAGGAAAAGTTGCTGATGACTAAACTTTTGGTAGGACAACACTTTTTGGTCAGGAAACCCTGGTGGAAGTAAGGATCAGGGTTATGATCATTTTATTGACATAACATCTGGTGGAACTTTTAACTCTGATTCTTACTCACACAATTATGCTTTTACAGCTAATAGGAAAACCAAGTTTCTGAAAACTTATTTTTTGAGTTAAAAGATCTTCAACATCTTGACCCCACTGATTTAGAAGAAATGGACATCTTGCATTAACTTGTGTTACTAAGTGTCAGAACTAGCTAGTTTTACAAGAGAACTGGTAGAAAATTTCCAGGGTTGCATGGGGGGTTAAAGGTTGGGTTGGATAAATCTAAAATCAAGTGTTACAAGTGTAATAGGCTAGGTATTTTGCTATAGAGTGCAGGCGCCAAACAAGTGGTCCTTTTATGACACATCCAAGTCCTAGAACTCAAAACACTGTCCATTATTCCCAATATACCCCTGCTCCACACATGCAAAACACTGCTCACTTTGCACACCCTGCAACCACTGTTCCAGTACAGTATGTCCAAACCACTGTTCCTCATATACAATATGTTCAAGCCCCAGTTCCTTAGGTTCAAGTGCAACCTGCACCACAAGCTACACAAACCACTGCTTCTGCAGAGACTAGTCAACAAAGCTTCTTTACACAAGGCTTTGTTGATTGGAGTAGCTTACTTGAAGAACTAACTGATGAAAATTTTGCCCTAGTTGCCAATTCTGAAAAGAAAACTGATGATTTTTGTTTTATGGCACTGGACACTATTTTGGAAGGGGTTGAGTCTGAGGAAGTGGTGTCCAATATTGATGAGGTTTGTGAAAATGTTGCAACAGATGTTTCAGAAGAATAGGTTGGTGAAAAACAAGTTTGTGAAGAGAAGGTTGTTAAAGAATCAGTCCTTTGTCAGACCCATGGGATTCTAGTGTTTGTGAAGGAGAGTGTGATTGTGCCATGATGGTTGCTGCTAAGGTATCACCTCAGGTCCTTAAAGACTTATGTTCAGACAAATGTATTATTTCTTTTTCTAACATTAAAGAGGTGAATGAAAATCTTAGAAATAAGATCTTAGATGATGAAATTCAGTTTGAAAAACTTGCAAAAGAGTTGAAATCAAAATGTATGAAAAAGAAAGTGAAATCAGCAGTCTCAAACATAAATCAAGCATAACCAAGGATCAACTCCAAACTATGATAGAAAAATATCAAAGTTGTAAAAAGGAGCTTGAATCTACCCAGATCACATGTGAAAAATGGGTAGAATCCTGCAAAGGTTATGAGTTGATGTTAGAATCACAAATCGAAAGCAATGTAAAATTTGGTGTAGGTTTTCGAAAAAATGACCAAGTTTCACAAAACTTTGTTTTAAATGATTGTGGTGTGGTTGAAATTATTCCAACAAACTTGGTTGGTCAAGAAATTAAAGTCACTGAACCTAATGGTAAGAAAATTGTTTTAGAAAGACTAGAAGGATCCTCAACTTTGAGGAGATTGAAAAATATCAATTCAAACCTACCTGGTCAGATGAGTGTGACATTCTTGAAAACTTTAAGCTAGTGAATTTCTCAACCACTCAAGGTATAAAAGCACCTCAAGTCAAGATCATTCCCTTAAAAGGCCTTCCGGCAGATGTGACAACATCTTTGACAAAAAGGGTGAAAAGGGGAAGAAGATAGAGAAAATACCAAACTTGTTTGGTGACTTCTGTGAAAGAAAAATTATGTTACCAAAAACTGTTTTCTTTTAAAAGCATATGACATAACAAAACAAGTGTGATAGTTGATGCACCTCATTGCATTATCTGTGGCAAGAAAAATCATAAAACTCAAGAGTGTGTTTATCTCAAAATTTTGATATAAAAAGAAATGAGTATAAAAAAAAACACTTGAGAGTTTACAGGGTAAATTTGGAAAAGAAAACTCCAAACAGACCTTTGTCCTAGTCCAAACATTTGTTACCAAACAATTGAATATAACCTTGTTTCCAGAGAGGTTCAGGTAACAGATGCACCACCAACAAACAAATTTCCAAGAGGATATGGTCCAACCAGTATATAAGAGTGTGCCACTTGGTTATGAGATCTACAAAAAACCTTCAAAACTAAGGGCAAACAAGTATCCTCATGGTTATAATCATTTAACAGGAAATGGTTCACAACATATGTTTAAAAAATATGTTCAAAACTCTGACCATTCTCTTGGACTTGAATCTGAAATGCCTGTGACCCCATCCAAAGCCATTTTGGCTTTGGACACTCACCAAAACTAACATGTTACTGATGTGCAGGGAGCTTCTACTTGCCTTGATAGTTTATGGTATATAGATAGTGGAGGCTCCAGGCACATGACAGATCGTAGAGCCCTTCTCAAAGATTTTCTAGCAAATGGAGGGGGTGATATATCCTTTTTGTTAACAACTCCAAAGGTAAGGTGTTGGATCAAGGACAGTTCAAGCAGGGAAACTAAATTTGAAAATGCCAATCTTATTGACAATCTTAAATTTAACCTTCTTAGTGTTGTCTCAAATGAGTGATAAAGGCTATGGGTCATTCTTCACTAAGAAAACTTGTAAGATTGTTGGGCCAGAAGTGGTTAAAAATATTGAAACAATCATAGCTGAGAGCAAAGCACAACTTATTGCTCATAGGAGTGCCAATGTGTATGTGGTTGATATTTGAAAGATAATTCAATGACTAATGCTTGTCTGTTTTCGGTTGCCTCTACCAAATAGACAGAACTATGGCATAGACGACTTGGTCACACAAATCTCAAAACTATCACCACACTCTCTAAACAAGGTCTTGTAAGAGGTCTTCCATCAAAACAATTCACATGTGATGAACATTGTGTTTCCTGTTTAAAAGGTAGAAAACATAAAATTTCATACAAATCAATTGAAGAGTCCAAAACAAGTCATGTTTACAATTGTTACATATGGACTTGTTTGGCCCTGTTAAAATCACTAGTCTTAAAAGAAGAGGTATTGTCTTGTTATAAAAAGAAGAGGTAGTGTTTACAATTGTTACACATGGACTTACTTTTGCACTACAAAGATGAGACTGCAGGAATTTTGCAGGATTTTGTAAGAAAAGTTGAAAAGCAATTTGACTTGCTAGTAAAAATCTTAAGGAGTGACAATGGAACAGAGTTTAGAAATAAGGAGTTGGATGATTTCTGTGTGTTAAAAGGGATTGTGAGGTAATAAACCATCCCAAGGACACCAAAACAAAATGGGGTGTTGAAAGAAATAGTAGAACTCTAATTGAAGCTGCCAGAACCATGCTTGCAGACTCAGTTTACCACTATCTTTTTTGGGCAGAGGTTGTAAACACTGCTAGCTATGTGCAAAACAGAGTTTTGATTAACCCCAGACATCAAAAGCTGCTTATGAAACTCTGTAGAAGATCAAACCATTGATCTCCTATTTCAAAATCTTTGACTCCCCATGTTTCATTTTAAACTTGAAAGATTTCATTTCAAAATTTGCAGCAAAAGTAGATTGTGGTTATTTTCTGGGATACTCAACTACTGCCAAGGCCTATAAAGTGTTTAACACAAGGACTAGGTGTGTAGAAGAGACCTTGAATGTAAAGTTCAATGAACTTTCTTCTTTGAAAATCCCAGCAAATCGTGATGAGTTGTTTGATCTAGATAAATTTACATTTGAACATGTGTCTGTCAAGACTAACCATGCAGGTACACCATAGTCTTTTCATCAACATTATGGATTTGACATTGTGATTCCACAATACAACGACACTTCCACCACCGAGAAGCAGATGTTATTATCAATTGTGAACATTCTGTCACCAACAGCATCAACTGTTGTTGATCCTCAAACCTCCGCCAGCTCATCAAGTCAAACATTTTCTTGACAAAAGTCCATTTTCTATGAACAAAATTCAACCCCCTTTTACCCCTATCCCACCTATACCTCCACCTCCATTTCAAACAAATGTTGGCTCTTCAAATTTGCCAACAGATGTTAGCTCAGATGATTCCCATATGCAGCCTTCACCACAAAATGCCATTGTTCCATACAAGGGAGATCTAATCTACCTTAAAAATCACTCACTAGACCAAGTTATTGGCAACATCAATGAAGGGGTGCTCACAAGAAGTCAATCCCAAAACATTTGTCTTTTTGCTGGTTTTCTATCTCTCACACAACCTGTCAATTACCAAGAGGCACTAAGAGACAAGGTTGGGTAGACTATGCAAGAAGAGCTCCTACAGTTCAAAAGACAACAAGTATGGGAACTTGTACCATTGCCTCAGGATGTATGTCCAATTGGCACAAAATGGGTCTTCAAGCACAAAACAGATGAAAGAGGCATTGTTGTAAAAAAACAAAGCTAGTCTTGTGGTTCAAGGCTATAGACAACAAGAGGGCATTGATTATGATGAAACATTTGCTCCTGTAGCAAGACTAGAGGCCATCAATTGTTCTTAGCTTTTGCTACCAACCACAACATCAAGGTGTATCAAATAGATGTCAAATGTGCATTACTTTATAGTAAGATCAAGGAAGAGGTATATGTATGCCAACCTCCTGGTTTTGAAGATGCCTTTTTTTCCAGATGATGTCTACAAGATTACTAAAGCTTTGTATGGCTTGAAACAAGCACCTAGAGCCTGGTATGAAACTCTATCCACCTTTTGCTTCAAGAGGTAAAATTGATAAAACATTGTTTTTAAAATGGAGAGGAAAGGATTTTATGCTTGTCCAAATCTATGTGGATGACATCATTTTTGGATCCACATGCAATTCCATGTGTGAAGAGTTTAGAGAACTCATGACGACAGAGTTTGAGATGAGTGCCATGGGTGAGCTTCAGTGCTTTCTTGGTCTCTAAGTTAAGCAGATGCAAAATGGTACATTCATTCATTAGAGCAAATATGTCAAAGAATTGTTAACAAAATTTGATATAAATAATTGTAGATCATGTAGCATACCCATAGCCACTTTAGAAAGGGTCACTATTGATGATAAAGATGACTTAGTTGATCAAACACTTTTACAGAAGCATGATTGGGTCTTTATTGTACCTACCTGCATCAAGGCCAGACATCATGTTTACAACATGTGTCTGTGCCAGATCCCAGTCAGCACCTAGAAAGTCCAACCTTATAGTTGTGAAAAGGATATTCAGATATATAAAAGGTGCTCCCACACTTGGTATCTTGTATCCTGGTTATGGATATATTGAGCTTTCACGTTATTCAGATAGTGATTTTGCTGGTTGCCATGCTACAAGGAAGTCCACATCAGGAGGATGTCAGTTTCTAGGCAATTGCTTAGTCTCTTGGCAAGGAAAAAAACAAGTTGCAGTTTCAACTTCCACAGTAGAGGCTGAGTATATTGTTGCTACTAGTTGCACTGCTCAACTTCTGTGGCTTCAAAATCAATTGCTGGTTTTTGGTGTAACTACTCTAAAGACTCCTCTCACTTTAGATAGTCAAGCAGTTGAAAACATCATCAAAAATCCAGTTTAACATTCAACAACCAAGCACATTGACATAATACATCACTTTGTGAGGGATTGCTATGAAAAAGGTTTGATTTCTTTGCATCATGTTCCAAGTAAGGATTATCTGTCAGATGTGTTGACAAAAGCTTTAGACACATCTACCTTTGAAAGCTTGATCTCTAGGATTGATATGCTAAACATGGATTGAAAGAAACATTTTGTTTTCCATGAATAAAAAGCATTAAAATGTTTTCAAAAGATCAAAAGTCCATCCTTAAAAAATAGTTCTAAAATTGAAAATTTTCAATAAATAAAGTCTGTTTTAAACCACTGTTTTAAAACCTCTTATTAGTCATCATTTTATCCACTACCGAAAGGTATCCTCTGTTCCTATTACCATTGTTTGTCCTAACCTCTGATATCTATCATCTGATAAAGTAAAATCACCACTATTCCTATACACTGTTCCCAACCTCTGTTGCTTCCTAGCAGAGGTTACACAACAACTGTCATCCATTATTCAACAGAGGTTGCCACGTGGACATATGTTAGCCATCAGATCATTTGAAACGATGTCACGTCAGCATTTTGTAACATCCGTCAAAAACGGATTTACCAAACCCGCTCCGTTTATCAACCGAACAGTCAGTCAAAATTTTCGTTGCGAATTAAATGCCCAAAATAATTTTAAACGATACATAATCAATTGTTATACGGGAATATATAATTAGTTTTTGAAAAACTGTTAAAAATCGCAAAATAAAAATGTTTTGGTTCTGCCGGGTTTCGAACCCGGGTCAGTACCGGTCCAGCAAACGAATTAACACACAACACACAAACCACTGCGCCACTGAGGTTACTTGTTAAATGTTAGAATCATTTAATTGATATCTTGACTTTCCGAATTCAAAACCGGCGCCCAAAAATTCAGTCGTCGGAAATCCCGGCAATCTCGCGAAACTTAACGTTTCTTTCAGTTATAACGTAAATCATAAACGCCATATCGGTTATAACCGATGTTTGAGTCCGCGACCAAAGTTATAACCGCCGGAGTTTTCATAACCGACGAATCCAGTCGGAAATCGGGCCAAATACATCTCGGTTTCTCCCTATAAATTCACCCACAACCCACCGCAAACTTTTTCGCTCAAAACCACACCTTTACCAGACGTAATTCCACTCGCCGGAATATCTCTGCTCATCGCCGGAAAACCGGTTCTCCATTCCTGAGCCTTACTGAAACCCCTGAGCTTATACCGGAGATACCACACCCTTTGTAAACTTTCCGGAGACTCGCTGCTGCAAGACACCCGACGCCGGAGCCGATTGCTGTCGCCGGAGTTCTGCCGGAAAACAGAGGAAAGCTAGTCGGTATACCTCACGCTTATTTTCCTTTCTTTATTGTAATTAATCATAAAACGCTAAAGAACATGTTTTAATCATCGAACCAGTCGATTTCCGATTCTGGTTAAAACCAGTGAAGAAGACGATGACTGCTGTAATGTTTAAGTATAATTAAAAACAAGAAATTACTCGGGTTAGACACACAGTCCAGCGGTGGACTGTGTGCACAATAAACACTAACGTCTCGAGTTCGAATCCTGTTCCACACACGCGGCCTTAATAAAAATGATTTTTTTTTATTAACCGAATCGGAGTCGCCACAGGTATATGTTAAGTATATTAATAATCAGAATAATAACCAAGTTAGACACACAGTCCAGCGGTGGACTGTGTGTATGTTTAAGTCGCACGTCACGAGTTCGAGTCCGGTCTTCTGCATTGACCCGGACAATTATTAACCTTTTTAAATAAAGTCAGAAATGAAAACAAATAGTTTGTATTTAAGTATAATAAAAATTGGATTATATAACATGTTAAACACACAGTCCAGCGGTGGACTGTGTGTTAGTTTAAGCCACAGGTCCCGGGTTCGAGACCTGTGGAGCGCATCGTCCGAATCAATTAAACTGTTTTTAAAATAAAATGATTTTCGGTTTAAACTAATTAATGTATAAATATAATTAAAATCAGATATATAACGGGTTAGACACGTAGCTCAGTTGGTAGAGCTGCGTGCACGCGTACGGGAGGTCTCGGGTTCGAGCCTCACTCAGCGCACTTATATACACGATTCGAACCGGTCAACGGTCAGAAAAAGTCAAATTCTTTTTATTATTTTATTTAATTATTTTAATTAAAAATCAATTAAAAATACTTAAAAATAACATTTTTTAAGGTTAGAAAATAGCCTCAAACTCACAAAAATACACCCAACAATCCTACTAAAATAGGTTAATAAAATCCGTTTACTTACCAAACCATAATGCGATTTATCTAGGTTAATCTCACTTGTGGTTAAAACCACTTTGCGTGCATTCAACATCATCAACCGAACGCACCCACTGTGAGTGAATCTTACAACTCCCCCTTTTAAATTACACGTTTTGGGGTGTGTCATGTGTTATAAAAATAATTAACTTGTTTATTTAAACTTGTGCCATACCACATCATGATCTAAACTTAGATTGTTTATATTGTTGTGATTACTTATTTCCTTTTGTCAAATTATATGAAACTCATTCATTAAGCCCATCAGTTCCTCGTGGGAGACGAGTTGAACAACGCGTGCCTCAAATCAAATTCATTATTGTTCATGTGTGTATCATTGAGTTTATGTTGTTTGTAGTTGTGTCATTCATATTATCATGTTTATGCAATTCATTCATTAGGCCCCTCAGTTCCTCGTGAGAGACGAGTTGAGCATCGCGTGCCTCTAAATGTTCCATTATTGTTCATGTGTGTTTTATTTGATATCTTATGATTGTTGAATAAGTTTACATCTATTTTTACTCATGTTTGGTTGTGCACATATTTCATAATCAATTCAAATAAACTTGTTCAAATGTTTTCCATAGGATTCACTCGCCAACATTATGTTGATCCAAAACCTTTTTACACATGATACAGGTGAACAGGTCGAAGCAAAGAAAACCTAGGAAATGCCTTAGAAGAGAACAAAGAAGCTTAGATTGATAGTTAGACTATGTTGTAACAATTATTGTAAATTTCCATTAAATTGTATTTAATGAATATGAAACGCATAATAAATGTCATGAGCTTTGATGATAACCCAATCATGCCCCGATCACCTTTTCCGCTGCGGTCGGGGTGTGACACATTCACTTTTACCTTTATATATCCCTGTTCCATCTAAACAACAATTTTCACTGCCGACTTGAATTCAAAACATAAAAATAGTTTCCATCACCATCTTCTTCACTACTCCTCACTTTTCTTATCCAATAATGGCTCTGCAAATCAAGCTTCCTCATAACTACCTTCCTACTTTTGAGAAAAAACGACAAAAATACTTCCTTTCACCCAATAATTGATGTTCTCACATCATCCAAATACAAAACCATCATGCTTGCTGATGCACCTATTTATGTGGATACTCTTCGACAATTTTGGGCAAACGCTAAACTTGAATCTCAAAACAAAAAGCCATATGCTATAACTTCAAAGATCAGAGAAACTCTTATCCAAATAAACCCATTTTCCATATCCACAACATTTGCATTGGACAACCAGATAGGTAAAATCTCTTTTGAGAAGCAAGAACTTCACACAGAGTTCATTGAACGCGGTATGAAGGTCAATTGACAGGTGTTACAATATATAAACCAAAATTTACCGTTGAAATGAGATACATTTTCCATACCTTTCTTATATGTCTTTCTTCCAAGACCAGTGGCCTTTAATGAGATTCCACAAAATATTCAAAATCTGGGATATGCTATTTTGACAAAATCAGATTTTAATCTATCCCAGGAATTGTTTTTGGACTTGGTGGAAAATATCAATAAAATAAAAAACAAATAAAGCTTTTCTTTTATATCCTAGACTCTTAAGATATTACCTTCAAAAGCAAGTATCTAAAAAGATTTTCAACAAGGTGTAGTTTTTAGAATGAAGAGTCTTCCAAATGAACTTTTACCAAAATGCTAAATCAAGAGTTAAAACTTTCCAAAACAAAAGCAAATGGGGATGAGCCTTGGAGGGGTATGGTCCCGGAAACCCTGCGTTTGCGCAAGGAACCATACCCTCAACAACATACTACAAGAATAACCTTGCGCAATATGCAATGGTGCGCCATTCTTGAAACCAGCAGGTTGCCTAATAACCTTGCGTGTAATGTGCAATGGTGTGCCATTCTTGAAACCAACAGGTTGCCTAAGAACCTTGCGTGTAATGTGCAATGGTATTGCAACCTTGATACATGCAAGTCACACGACGAACCTTGCGTACACTGCTCAAAGGCAAGTTAGACCGACACATGCAGGTCACACAACGAGCCTTGCACACACTATGCAATGGCAAGTTAGACCGATACTAGTAGGTTGCACAAGGAACCTTGCGTACTTGGCGCAACGGTAAGTTAGACCTAGAAGCGTAGGTCCCTTGACCCTGCGCAGATCAAACAACCCTCTAGCCGCGAAGGCCTAAAACCTTGCACAAGGTCAAGACCAACATGAGAGCAACTCATAGTCTTGGGGAAAGGATTTAATCCCTACAACTCCACGCTGGTCAGAAAGCACTGATAAAGCCACGCGGAAGGGAGAAGCATAAAGAGGCGTTAGCCCAAACAAGGGTACAAAGTGGCAGAGTTGTGACCCAATGGTCGCTCGGCAGGTTGTGTCAGACTGCGTTGCATGAACAGTAATGCAGATGACAGACTGTACACCAACCACACTTGTAACGCTCCGCGTTTCTATACTTTCTATATTTGGAAACCTTGTATCGTACTTCTATTTTTAGTAAGCGTTGTATCTTGTATTCGTCTTTCGTTGTAAATGTTGTAAACCGAGACTTGGATTGTAATGAGAAACTCGTATTTTACCCATATTATGTTAATCATAGTCCTGTTACACTTATACTTGTTCATACTTTAAACATGTAAACATATTCGTGGTACTCTCAATCATAAACGTAACTTGCAAACATGGTATGTATGCGTAATCGAGACTTAAACGTGAAACTTGTAATCGTTAAACTAAATTCGTTACGAAAATATAATTACCTATTCATTTATTAAGTTAATTAATTAAATTAATTAATTAAATTAATTAATTAAATTAGTTAATAAAATTAATTAATTTCTTTTTACAAAAAAATTAAAATGCTAATTTATTTATATATATATATAACATTTTGAATTTAAATGTTAATATATATCTTATTTAATAAAGTCCAAGGTTTAAAGTGTAATTATTGGATTCTTGAACTTCAGGGGCCTTTCCTGCCAATTGTGAAACTGAATTATTGAGTTTTGATTAAAAATAAAAAGAAAATAATAATAATCAAACAAAACCGGATCCACGGGACTCGAACCCGGGACCTCCAGTTCAACATGCAAGCGCCTTAACCACTCCGCCACTCGCCATCAATATGAAGTAACCCGGAACAAAAGCCTTATATGCTTTGTTCCCGGTCGAGCTGAAAGGCAACAAGCGTGGACAGCAGCCCTTTTGGGCAGGGTTTTTTTATTTTTTTGTGTTTTGAGGCCTTTAATACTCACTTAAACCCCACCTAACTAACCCTAATCCTTCCCCTATAAAACCCACCTCTAATCCAAGCATTTTTACACTTTAATCTCTCTCAAATCCCTCTCAAATCACCTCAAGATCCTTGCAACATCAGATTTTCGAGCAGATTGTATACCTCTTACTAAAGTGAGTGTAACTCACTCATTTCTTAATGAAATCACTCCATTCTTTTTCCTACTTGCTTGGATTAACTTTGGGTTGAATTCCTAGGTTTCTCCATGGAGAATCCAGACCTGGAAATGCCCCAAAATGTCCACAAACTTTCTGTTTTGTCTAAACTTTTATCAAACTTGTGTTTTAACTTCAACAAACTTGTGTTCTTGTGCTTACAATCAAGCTTATGATTAGTAAAGCCTAACCAAGCTTGTTAAAATGAACTAAGGGCTGTTTTAACACCCTAAACTTTCTGTTTTTGAAGAGCATTGAGCTCACAAGTGATGCAAGTTCTTAAACTTGTTCATGTGTATCCACCAAGGAAGCTTGGGCTATCCTAACTTGAGACCACACATCACTTGATGATTTTTCATCAAGATCCCAAGATAGTTTGCTAGACTTAAAGTGTCACAACCCCACAAAGCCGTTGACGATTGTCCTCGTGTGCTCGTCGGGTTGTTGAATACTTGGCTACTTGGTATCTAGATGACACCTTATAATTCTTGTCTTTACATTCTTGTATAGTATATAGTTCTTTTACCCTCCTTGTTACCAATGGTAACTTGTGTAGTGGTGAACATAATCCGAGGTTCAAAGTGGATGGTTTAACCTCCCACCTCATACTTGACATACATGACACTAGAGGTTACAAAGTGGATGGTTCATCCTCCCACCTCCTACATGATTATAATGATATATATATAACTATATTATAATTCTAAAACCGAAACCTTGATAATGAACTTATAATCACCTATCAAGTTATTAAGTTTAACACAAAAGTATGTAATTCCTTGTCACGATTCTAATAGGCCCCGAACCTATGAAATCACACCCAAACTCGTAAGAGTTACTATAGTGTCAAGAACGAGTGTTACATCTTAGTGAATACTTTCGTATCATAATACTTTATCAAACATATTTTTTTATCATGCTCGAATACTCCTAATCTCCCGTTGAAACTCTATACTCATACGCCTCGTTTCCTCTTGTAGGATAATTCGGCGTCATCCTCGAACCAACGTCTTCACGGGTTGTCAAGTGTAGAAAAGACTTAGCAAAACCGTGAGTACACTCGACCCACTTTGTTTATAACACTTTTCGAGTGTAACATGTTTCCATATACAAAATCACGAACACTTAAACTTTATGAAACACACAAACGATCCCATATACATGAAAGCTTGAATCTTATACTTGATGCTTGTCTTGGATATTCGTATTGCTATGCTTTAGTCATTAACTATTTTTAGCCTTCGTTTGACATGCTTAGCGCTATAGGAATTCACGCATCCACCTCCATCGTGTTATTCGTGAGGTCATGTTAAAACATCGTGATTGCGTTAAGGGTTTGATTATTAGTATTGCATGCCTTGATATTGCTCTTGTATAGATTTGGTTGCCATGAGGATTGTTTAAACTTATTCGTATACGTATGCTATGCCTAAACTTGTGTACTCGCCTTTGCTTTCGCATTGACATTATTTTAAAACATGTTACAGGTTGAAGGAGATGATGCTCTGAAAACAATATAGCAAGGACTAGATATACACAAATTAGACGTTAGGTTTAATGTCGATGTATCAATTTTGTTATGACTTTGCAAATGTTGTATTGTTCTTTGTTTTGTTACATTGATGTATTTGACCATTCTTATGAAATGAAATAGGGTTTAATTAATTATTGTCACTTAATAATGTTGTGAGCAATGAGCAATCTCGTTTTCGTCTCATCCCGATGTTTCCACCATCGGTTGGGGTGTTACAACACTCATGCCAGCGACTGTCACACATTCTCCACTTTCGGCTGATGACAGGTCTGACACCAAGGACAACTGCCATGACACGTGGCTCCATTCAACATCCGACTGCCAGATATCATTAATGATCGATGCAGAGTGACAGAACGGATATCCCTGGTCGTCTGGGCCGGGCCCAAGGCCCATCAGCCAATATCCTTCCACACCTATCTTCGGCTATAAAATAAGGGTTACTGTTGGGCTTATACTATTGAAGGTTTACTCATTAGTGCTACATTTGGGCTTACTAGAGGTTTTGGGCTTCCTAGTGCCTCATGGGCCTAGGGTTATAATTAATGGGCTAGATGGTTAGTATAAATATATGTATTAGGTTAATGTTTCAGGGTTAGAGGGTTAATATTGAAAAACTTGTATCAGACACTATTCTGGTGTATGCAAGTTGTTTTGATCCAAGAGTTGTTCTTCATCCTAATCTTTATTTCCGCAATTGATTAGGTTTAGGATACCTGTTAGATCCGATATCGGGACTTACAATTGGTATCAGAGCTTGCTGTACAATACAGGCTCCAGGTATCGCAGATTGAAGAGCTGTTCAGAATTGGAAGTTGTTGTTGTTCAACCCGGATTACTGTTCAGAGTTGAAGATCACTGTTATTTGATCGGAATTGCTACTTTTCTGAAGAACTCGAAGAAGGATTGAGGATTTCAGATTCAATACTGTTGTGGATTCTGAAGAACACGAAGAAGTTTCAAAGATTTCGGATTGGCCACTATTGAAGATCCCGAAGAACACGAAGGAGATCATCCATCTCAGATTGATCCTACACTATTGTTCCTGAAAATTTTTAACAATTTAATCCGGATTGCTACTATTTCGGATACGGATCACTGTTGGTGCTTATTTGTTGCAGAGAATTCGGACTACTGTTACATTCGGATAAGGACCATATTCCGGATTGGTTTCATTCCGGATCAGGTCTCATTCCGGACCAAGGTTCATTCCGGACTCATTCTCATTTCGGACCAAGGTTCATTCCGGATTCATTCTCATTCCGGACTAAGGTTCATTCCGGATTCATTCTCATTCCGGACCAAGTTTCATTCCGGATTTACTTTCATTCTAGACCAAGTTTCATTCTGAATTTCTCTATTTCGGATATACACTGCTTTTCGGATTATCATCTTGGGCTTATTTCGGAATTGTCTATCTCAGAGTGACTTTGGATCTGGCTATCTCAGAATCGTCTATCTCGGACTGATTTCGGATTTGCCTATCTCGGAATTGTCTATCTCGGACTCATTTTGGACCCATTTATCTTGGACACATTTCCATATCACTGTTCATTATAAAAATTCAAAATTAACTTTAATTTAACTTACTTGGTAATTTTAAGAAAGTTAACCATGATGAAGAGTTATATGACCGCTCAAGATTTGACCAATGCCACTTTGGCTGCACTACAATCACAGACTCTGGCCCTCCATCGGGAATTAGATCAAGTTATTGGCACTTCAACTAAGGTGCCTCGTCTGTTATATGGAGATGAATACTATGATTGGAAGTTCAGAATCGAGCAATACTGCCAAGCCAAAGAGCCTGGGGTTTGGAGATGTATTATGAATGGTCCTCGAACGATTGTTTACAGTACCGATCAAGATTCAGATACAAAGATTCCAAAGCCAAGTCACTTGTCGACTCCGGAAGATGTGAAAATTATTGAAGAAGATGAAAAAGGCTTCAGCTGTGTTAACAATGGCTCTTGGACCTGACATTTCTATAGCGGTCAGAAATTGCAAGACCGCTAAAGAAGTGTGGAGTGAATTGCAAAATCTTTATGAGGGAAATGTTAATATGAAGGCCAGTAGAGTTAATCAGCTGAATCAACAATTCAGCTCTATCACATTTATGGGGAAACCATTGAGAACCAGATCCGAAGATGTGTGAAGCTCATTTCTCATATGATATTAGCTGAAATTACTCTTACCAACAGTGCTATGAACAGACAACTGTTAAATTCATTACCGAAAAGTTGGGATGCTGATGTTGGAATGATTAAGAAGACGAAAAATCTGAATGATGTCACTCTCACAGAAATGATTGCAACTATTAAATCTTATGAGATCGATAATAAGTAGAGAGACATCAATCATCAGAGTAGTTTGACGGCGGCTGGTATTACAGGAAAAAATGCAGCAGTAATGTCACAAAATCTGGTTTATAGCCTGTTGCAAGGAAGTTCTCACACACCGAGTAGCTCAAACGTGGTGTACAGTCCTCTTGCCACACCACAGAAGACTCTGTACGTCTACGGTCTTCAGTCTCAGACTCCTACTATGATTTCTGCAGCGCAAGTTCAGACACAATACCATGCTCAGTATCCTAACACGGTGTTCAGTCCCGCCATTCCAGCTGCAGCTCAACAAGGCGGAATTCCTCAATCTGCTGCTCCTGCACCGGCTCCTGCTCAAGCTGTGTCCAATTCTGCCTTTCTTACTAAGGAAAATGAGGAGAAATCGGCCATAGCTGCGTCAATGATTAACAGCTTAAATGCCTTTTTAGCAGGTGACCTGACTCCCCCATCTATTCTTCCAACTGAAGTAGATCAAATAAGGAGGAGGATCTGGATAAGATTGACGTGTCCTGGAATCTTGCAATGGCTGCTTTCCGTGTCAACAAGTTTCAAAAGAAGTATGGGAGGCAACCATTGTCAAATCTGAAGACTGGGCTTACAAATGATAAACTCAGGTGTTATAGATGTCATGAGCCAAGACATTTTGCAAGGGAGTGCAAGAAGCCGCCATCTGGATATGTGTCATCTGGAGTGGCAGACATACAGAGCAGTGACAGACAGCTGGTGCCAGTCTCTCCTTCATAGTCTACTACAAGTCCCTCAAGCAGCTCTGGCAGGAAATCAACAGCTTTGGTGGTACAACAGCACGCAGGATTCAACTGGGCAGATGCTGCAGTTCAGATGGAGAATTTGAATCTTTCTAAGAACAGCAACCACTGCATGATGGCGCAGACAACTGAGACACTGATCTTTCGGAAACGATAAATCGAATTCTCTGTTCAGATAGTTTGCATTTTAAATTATCACAAATGCGCGCCCGTAATTCAACTCTTGTAGCTGAATATCAGCAAGCTGCATCACAGAATATCGCCCTTAAACATAAGAACAAACTTCTTATGGAAAAGGTCGAGCTCAAAAACAAGATATAGTTCAGCTAAAGCTTGACTTGAACCAACAGCAATGTTGGGTATACGACTATAAGCTAAAATTAGCTGAAAAGGACGTAGAACTTCAAGTAGCCTTAGCCAAGCTAAATTCCTTGACAGGGAAGTTTCAAGAAAATGAAATAAATATTAAAAAATTTGAAACTTCCAGCAAGCTGGTCAAGGACTTGGGTGATCTACAACTTAATTATCAGAAAAATTATACAAAAGGTCTTGGGTACAATAGGACTCTTCCACCATATAATCATAACTATACAAGAATGCCTGAATCTGAGGCTGATCTAGAAAATGCAGAAAATATGATGTACGGAAAACCATCAGATTATCTTTCAAAACCGTGGAAGCCCTATTACCCAAAGTTGTCCATGCCAACTGAACTCAAGAGGGATGATGTTTTCTTTACTTCCCACCATTTTCACACGAATCTGGTGACCATCCATCTTGTAGTTCAGATGATTTAGAGAAAATGACGCCTAAGGCAGAGGCAGTAACATCACCCATAGAATCAAAAGGAGAAAATTCTTCTGAAACTAAAACTGACTCAATGAACGCTACTAACGTTTCTACCTCATGTGCAGATGAAATTTTAGTTGAGGATATTAAAGATGGTGATCAAGAAGAATGTCTGAATTCAAATTCAGACAATTCAGCTGTGATTATGATTTTTATAAACCTGATTTTGACATTTTGAAACAATTTCTTGCTGAACAATTAAAATTCTCAGACAGTATTGGCTGTGTTGATACTGCAAACGGTGTTAATTCTGGTTTTTCATCCAATGCTGATGTTTTGAATGCTGATAATATATGTGATAACTTTTGTGATGAAAACAAAAATTGGGCTACAGGTACAACATCGACAGATGATTTGGTCTCCTCAGTTCCTACTGAAGAGACTGAAAGTTCTTCTCCAGAAATTTCGTCTATTGATGCTAATCCCAGGGTTGACAGTGAGGAATTCAACCAACCAACTGATCCTCTGAAGAATGACGCTGGCATAGTACTAGAAGAATCGGGCGAATCAGCTTCTTCAAACAAAGAACGATGGACTGATTCTGAAATGACAGAAAATGAGCATTCTCTTCCTACTGATTCTGATAAAAATCTTGAAACTAAATCTGAATCGGACTCTCAAACTTTTCAAAATTATAGATTCCTCCCGCTTTTAATGCTTCAAGCTCATTTTCTGGTAGTTCAGAAAATGATGTCCTTGCTGAGCCACCTGTCTCCTCTGTAGAATCTGCCATGCAAAATGATTTGAAAACTAATAATAAGAAACGGAGAACACGTAGATCCAAAAAGAAGAAAACCAAACAGGCGTCTCAGACAAATGAACAGGCAACTGCGAGTCACTTCTCATTTCGGGAAATTGACTCAGCAGCCCCAAACTGAATCTGTTAAGCAACCAACTGAACAAAAATCAGTTAAATTTGTGCCTAAGTCTGCTCACTCCAAATTGTTTAATTCAAATCACAAAACTAACAAGTGTGTTGATGGTTGTGCGCAGGCAACACCAAGACCACAACCTTGCACCAGCCGTCAGTACCAGCAAGCAAGAAACTGACAGACAAAGTGCCTAGAATTTCCCAAGCGAAACGGACTGTTTTCTTCCAGAAGAGGAAGACCTGTTTCAATTGTGGATTCCCGGGAGCGCGAAATTGTCAAAAAGCTTTTACACCTTTCAAAGCATTATACTCAAAATATCAGAAAGTTATGCCTAATCGCCTATATCAGGCTCGATTTGCTACGTCTAAGCCTTCTGATCAAGACTGGAACATGGCTAAGAAACAAACTCACAAATCTCTAAGACCTACAGATTTTCTGAATCCTTCTTGCATTCCAAGGACTGTGCAGATGTCTGACCCGCTAACCTGGAGGCCTAAGATCTTGACCAAGATTCAGTCTTCTCCCCCAAAATCAGACAAATCAAAAGCATCATCGACCTCATCCTCAACTAATTTAATTTTCCGTGAGGTTACTTATGTTGATGCACATTGCATGCCCAGATCGTCAATGGCCTGGGTTGCAGCTTCTAACTAAAACTTGTTGAAATGTGTAGGAACAGCTCTGGCGAACTCTCGTCAGACTCTGGTATATTGACAGTGGTTGTTCCAGGCACATGACTGGGACATCTCGCAGTTGAATGACATTCAGTTTTTCGATGGCGGGTTGTCTCCTTCGCGGGTGGTGAGACGGGAAAGATCACTATGAGAGGAACAGTATGCAACGGAGCTCTCAGCTTCAAGAACGTGAATTACGTACCAGAGTTGAAGCTTAGTCTTTTGAGTGTGTCTCAGCTCTGTGACAATCATTTGGATGTTCTCTTTAACAAGAAAGGGTGTTATGTACTGAAACCAGGCCTCATCATTCCGGATGATTGGATTCCTTTAAATGTCACACGAAAAGGAAATGCATATGTCATCGACATGAACAAAGCTCCAACTGACAAGCTTACTTGCTTATTCTCGTCGACAGCTGAGCATGGTGTAATGCTATGGGATAGTCGACTCGGACACATCAACTGAAGAACTTAAATCGACTTGCAAAAGGTGTTTTAGTCAGAGATCTACCAGTTCGCGACTTTATGCAGATTGAAAAGTGTGAATCATGTGCACGTGGGAATCAACATCGACAGCCGCACAAATTTAAACCCGCACCTTCCACGTCTCAACTCTTAGAATTGCTTCATATGGATCTTTTTGGTCCGATAGATGTTCTGAGCATTGGCGGGAAGGCATACTGTCTGGTTATTATTGATGACTACTCACAATTCACTTGGGTCTTCTTTCTAGCACAAAAAAAGTGAAACCGCTGAGTTAGTTAAACAGTTCATCACACTTATGGAGAACCAGACAGACACCACCGTGAAGGCTATTCATTGTGATAATGGAACAGAGTTTAAGAATACTACCTTTAATTCTTTCTGCTCCTCTAAGGGTATTGATCGACAGTTTAGTGCTGCCAGATCTCCACAAAAAATGGGGTTGCCGAACGGAGAAATCGAACACTGATTGAAGCTACACATACTATGTTGGTTGAATCCGAACTACCTCTTATTTTCTAGGAAGAAGCAATCAATACCGCCTGTTATATTTCAGAATCATGCCATGATCAACAAAAGACACATGAAAACACCGTACGAAGTGGTTGAAGGTCGCAAACTTTCGGTCAATGCATTTCTGAAGTTCTGATGCTCGTGTGTTCTTCTGCTCATAAATCCAAAGGGAAATTTGAATCACGGGAGAACCATGCATTTTCTTCGGATATTCTAAAAATACTTCCCATCGTGTCTATAATAAGATCAAGAAAATGGTAATTGAAACCTACAATGTGGGTTGGCTGGAGGAGAATCCCAAGGATACGAATTGGTCCTGATTGGCTGTATGATTATTCCTCCTTGTTTAACCATGTGATGTTTCTTCTAACGTGACTGCAGGCACAAGCAAAATTTCTGACCTTCCAACGATGCCTAACTTACCTGAAGACGATGCCGATGCTGCACAGCTGCACGAGACTTTTAAGCAGCTGAGTGTCGATCCACCTGGATTTAATGAAGCTATATCTACACCTTCACCAGTATCCAGCATCAGGAAACGGCATCTGAACAGACTCCTCAGGATGATTCCCCTGAAGTTGAGGCTCCAAACACAGAGCTTCCTATGACAAATGAAGGGTCTGCTCCTCCCGATGTCTTAGGTTCATCTCTGTTTCCTGAGCCTACACCGCCAGAATGTTCTGTTGATTCATCTGTCAACACTTCTACTGGTGCAACTCATGAGGGGGAGTCATCTGGAGTTATCTCACCGAGTGTTAACAACTTGCAAACAGAACTCCTTGTCCCTGCTACGCCGATACCACAGCGTCTACAGCGCGATCATCCAATTGAAAATGTTATTGGTCCTGTTACTGCTACCGTTCGAACCCGTAGTCAATCAGGGGATATCAATACTTGTCTTTACTCTTGCTTTATCTCACAAATTGAACCTAAAAGCATTGATGTCGCCTTGCAGGAACCAAGCTGGGTTGACGCTATGCATGAAGAACTCAATCAGTTTGAGAAGCTTGGTAATTGGTGAAGCTTCCTCACAGAAAACGTGCTCTTGGAACTCGCTGGGTATTTCGCAATAAACAGGATGACACTGGAGTCATTGTTTGGAATAAAGCTCGAGGGTTGTTCGGGGTTTTCTTCAATTGAAGGATTGGACTACGATGAGGTTTATGCACCGGTAGCTCGATTGGAGGCCATTCGTATTTTCTTGGCATATGCATCTTACATGGACTTCTCGTCTATCAAATGGATGTCAAGACTGGTATTGTCTATGGCACGGTGAAAGAGGAAATATACGTGGCACAACCACCATGTTTTACTGATCCTGACAAGCCAGACTATGCCTATAAATTGGACAAAGCTTTGTATGGGTTGCATCAAGCGCCTCGCGCATGGTACGCAACTCTACAGAGCATTTGCTTGCTCATGGATATATTCGGGGAACCACTGATCAAACTTTGTTCATCAAACGTGTTGACAAGGACATTATTCTTGTTTAAATTTACGTCGATGATATTATTTTTGGTTCTATGCATGATGGTCTATGTAGGAAATTTGAAGAAATCATGAAGAAGAAATTTGAGATGAGCTCGACTGGGGAGATGACTATATTTTTAGGACTTCAAGTTCGTCAAAGCCCGCATGGAATCTTGATTCATCAAGGAAAATATGTCAATGATGTTCTTGCGAAATTCAAGCTTACAGACTCAAAGCCTACGGCCTCACCTATTGTAGAACGACCTTTGCTAAATGAAGATGCTGAAGGAACCCTGTCAATCCAACACATGTACCGATCTATGATTGGTTCACTCATGTATCTCACTGCAAGTCGGCCAGATATCATGTTTGCGTCTGCCAGTGTGCTCGATATCAGGCTAATCCTAAACTATCTCATTTACATGCCGTTATAAGAATCTTTAGGTACCTCTAGGGGCACCATCACTGGACCTCTTGTATCCTAAAAATTTTGAATTTGAACTGTATGCTTTCTCTGATAGTAATCCTGGAGGTACAGATAGGGATATGCGCTCAACTTCAGCTGGATGCCGATTCTTGGGAGATAGATTAATCTCTTGGCAATGCAAGAAGCAGCAGACGATCTCGCTTTCTATAGCGGAAGCAGAATATGTTGCAGCATCTGCTTGCTGCACCCAGGTTTTATAGATGCAACATTAACTTGCGGATTACGGTTTGACTTATCTAAACACAACAATTTATTGTGATAATGATGCCGCTATCCAAATCGTCAAAAACCTTGTTTTTCACTTCAAACCAAGCACAAAAATATCAAAGTTCATTTTATTCGTGATTGCTATGAAAAGGGTCTCGTTAAACTTGAGCAAATCCACACCGATGCAAACGTGGCAGATTTGTTCACGAAACCCGTTAGCAACGCACGTTTTCAAGTGCTTGTGGATCTCCTCAAAATGATCCGTTTTACTAACTGAGCATCCTATGTCCTTCCGTTTGATTTGTTGTCTTTCTTTCATTTTTGTTTGCTTCATAGATTTGTTCATATATATGCACAAATTTAGGGGGAGAAATATTAAAAAAATAAAAAATATTTTTTTTGTTGTTTTAAACAGCTTTTGCAATGATTGGGAAATGAAATACTTTTTCGTGATAAAGTTTCTGACTAACACATGTAAGGTGTTGAAGCGGGAAGGATTTGAATCGAAGGTGATATGTTGATAGGTCTAGATCTCAGTCGGATAGTGTAAGCCAAATGATATAAACATAAAGAACTATATATTCAGTGGGTCACACACTATAGGCATATGATTTCATGGTCTTAAATCCTGTGTTGATAGATAGCCAACGCCTGAGGTATCGGGTCTTTATGTTGTTGAGTCATCCGGGGATATATCTTGGCTGCCCTTTTGTTGCATCCAGATTATATGCAGACCTATGCACAGTCAGGATATCCTTTAAAAGAGCCAAAATAGAAGGGCCAAAACCTAAAAGAACGGAAATCTCTTTGTGAGAAAATTCCATGAATTCCTACGTACCATATAAGGTATTTGCCTAACCCTCGTCAGATACTATTGGTCACTCTGCTATACGAAAGTACTGACTGTTCACCAATAGTCTAACGTTGTAAAAGATAAAGCATGATCTCAGTATATTCACTTGCTACGATGAATCGTTGTGCTTACGCGGGGGTATGTCATGGTATGGACACACGGGTATCATAGTATAATACTACCTTAAGCATATCATGAAGCTAGAACTAGAGGGTTGAGTTTTAGACTTAAATGGACAAGTATATTGGCAATTGCTTAGACTAGTCTGACCCAGCTCACATTGAAAAATGCTCCTTAGTCGACTTTAGAAATGATTTGATCCCTTAGCAAGGCTGTGTTTGTGTTTTTTATTTAAATGTCTTACTTACTTTTGTAGTTGGTAAAAGGTGGTTGGATGCTTGGTTAGTCAATTGTTGACTTTTGGTTAGATGGTTTCTGTCAAGGGATATTGGACTGGTCTGCTAAGTTTTGAAATTGGGCCAATCCAATAGAATTTCTAAAAGTCTCAAAATTGAACACTTACGGTTAATGAGATAATGTTCCGGATTGGGCTTTCAAGCACCTTCCGGATAGGCCCACAGAATAGTCACTATTCCGGATTGGGCCTAACATAAGCCCAATCCGGATGGTTTGGGAATTTGAATGATGGATTCCGGATTGAGTTGGACCCAAAAAGGTTTTAGGCCCAAGCCCATTTCGGAAAAATACTTAAATGAATCAGATTTGCATTTCGGATTATTCAAAAAAATTCCGAAATCCTCTGATATTCTCTGATCATCTCTGAACTCACTGTTCATCTTTATTTCAGATTTTTATCTTAGATTTATCTGGATTAGGTATATAATGCATTAAAATTATGAAACTTAATGATAATCTTCAAGTATTCATGCATTTCGGATAGCATTTCGGATTGGTCTTCAAAGAGACTGGTATTTCGGATTTCATTCCGGATGGACATTCAACCGAATTGATGAACTCGGATTTCATCTCGGATGATGTTAATCCGGATTGATGTAAGGTTCATCCGAATTACTGTTAACCTGTTTACGAATCCGGATTGATGAAAGGTTCATCCAGATTACTATTGAACTGTTGGTGAATCCGGATTTCAGTGTCCGAACCTTTGAGCTCTTTTCAACCTTTCCAAGTGATTGAACCCCTCAAACTGGTTTGAACCTTTTTAATAATTGAACCTTGAAATCTGTTTGAACCGTCCGATTTGTGTTGACCCTTAATCCTAATGAACTCCCTTAACTTCTGTCAGTTAGTTGTGTTGAGATTGAGTTACCTAGTTATTGTTTTTGACAGAAATGGTGGAAGAAGCATTTGATGCAGTCATGCTGGTGGAGGAACAGTTTCATAATCAAGCGGGATATCTATCAGATCCACCAGCGGAATTTTTTCAAGAATTCAAATCCATGATGGCTGGGCTAAATGAGTGCAAGATTGTGTATGCACTTCATGCCAACCGGTGATATATAGAGATCTAGTGCACACCTTTTGGAAGAGAGCTAGATTCCACTTGAGAGGAGCTGATGGGAGGCCGTACATTAGTTCTCAGATTCAGGGTAAAGAGATTTTAGTGAATGAAGCCTGTGTTCGAGAGGTATTACAGTTTACAGATGCTACAAGTGATCCAACTGTGTACACAAAGGTGAAAGTATTGCCTATTCTTACAGAGATGAGTTATGAGGGATCATATCCGCCGCTACTCAAGAAAATGTTTCCCGCTTACTGGAGATTGCTGGTGTATATGTTTATGCAGTGTGTTTCTGAGAACTAGGGAGGGTTAGACCAACCGAATCAAACTCAAAATTCAGCGATTGTGGCTCTTATTATGGATTGGAAATATAACTTTTTAGGTTATATTTTCGAAAATATGAAGAAGATCTTAGAGCAGTCAAAGAAGAGGATGTTTCTGCTATATCTGTGCTTCATGAAGTTGATTTTGGATGCTCGATATCCCGATTTAGCCAAGAATGCTTTTGATGCGAATCTGTTAAATATGAAGCCAATGGGACTGACTATTTTTAGCACTATGAAGAAAAACTGTTCGACATCGAAGACTGTTTTTGTTGGTCGTTTTCCATTGAAGAAGTTCGGAAGGTTTGCTGAGGTGATCGGACAGGATGTCCCAGCTCCTACACCATTCAATGCTATCGTTGCTGAGGAACATGATATGCCTGTGAAAGAGAAAGAGATTGAGGTTGAAGATCTGGTTACTGATGCGGACACAGACGAGGAACAAGCTTTCTTAGATGACCTTACCGAATTTAATGCTAATCTGACTCCAGTTTTGCCAGAACTTTCTTCAAAGAACCTGGAAGCTCTTAACACTTGAAAGAAATTCAAGAGCGACAAGGTGATCCTCCTCTTGTGATACCTTCTGTTGACATTCCTATCGGTGTGGTTGCGTCTGATGAAGAGGTTGAAGAAGACTAAGTGCCTTTGATAAAGAGACGACGGACGGAGACTATTAACGAACCAAGTCATTCAGAAGTTCATGTTGGTAGTATTGCTGAAGAATCTACACCAGTGACATCTACTCCTGCTTTATCTTCATTTACTGTACCCTTGACGGATTCTCCGATGATTGACCCTACTATTTCTTTTGAACCGACAGCTGCTCATATTGCTACACATTCTACGGTCGTATGTGTTCCAGCGGACTCTGTATTACGAATGATGGATTTTGGCAGTAGTTCAGTGGGTGCTGAGGGATCTGGAGCGGGTGGAAGTGGTTCAGGTGGTGTTGAGGGTGATGCTGCAGAATATTCACGAAGATCAAAGAAACGTGCCTTTGAGTTTAGTGGTCTGGATTGTGATGATGAAGATGTAGAGGTTGATGTTGTTGATTTGAAGAAGCGAGTGATTGTACTTGAACAGGAGGTTGTACTTAAAGATGCTCGATTGCTTCATTGTAGACACGCTTAGACGTGAGGGACCAAACGATTGATCAGTTGCAAGGGGACGTTACTATGTTGATGACTTTGGTGTTTGATTTGAAGGCTAAGTAAGAGAACAAGTTTGGGCGAGAATTTTCTGACCCTACTGATGATCCAATGAATATTGAACATCGCCATAGAGCGGCCGAGCAGAGAGCAGCTGAACAAAGTGAAGCAGATAGAGTAGCTGCGGAACAGTTAGCTTCTGATAGACAAGCTGGTTTGGATGAGTATTTACGTGATCCGAGGAAGAAGTACATTGCCAGTAAAAATCGTTCAATGGCACAAAAGAAAAAACAGATGGTTTTGATGAAAAATGTTGACGTTAATCCGCTTGATGAGAATTTTCAGTTGAAAGATCCTTCCAACCAATTTGAACGGTATGTCATGGAACTCGGCTCGAGTTACTATAGCAAGGTCGGACATATATCCAAAGTGCTTAGCTGGATGTACGATCACATGAAGAAGATGTGGATTATTGTCAGACAGGACGGTACTCGAGAATATTATTCTAAGGAGTCTCAGTTTGAGACTTGGACGAAGATTCCTTGACTGATCTTAACGAGCTCCTTACTCTGATGATGATACTACCGAACGAGGTCCGGGCTGGAGGTTTTTCAAAAGGTTGGAACAGGTAGTGAAGACTGGGTTTAAGACAGTGAAAACGGCTGAGCCATATTTGCGAGCAGCAAAGGGGGTTCGTGATGCAAGGACTAGGAGGAGGTTCAAATCGGTGATGTGGCCTCCGACGATAAAGAACTTGTTATAACCAATTGCTCCGACATTTCCAAAAGGAATTTTGAAGAATTTTAATTTCTGGTTATATTATCCTAAGGTTGGGAGTGTGGCAATCGTGACGAAAGAGAAGGCTTTTCAGGTTAATGATGTGGTCGATCTGGTGAGTTTTCACGATGAAGATCTACAGGTTCTTGCTTCAAATCAGATTCGAACAGCGGAGCTGTATGAAGCTTGTCCTAAAGACTGGACAACTGTTGTGGCTGGAATCATTGCTGGAAGATTGGGAGTTGATGTGCAACCTAAAGATTAAAAGGCCTAATATTTTAAACCTAGGGGGAGATTGTCAACACATTAGTGCTACATTTGGGTTTACTGGAGGGTTTTGGGCTTAATAGTGCCTCATGGGCCTAGGTTGTAATTAATGGCTAGATGGTTAGTATAAATAGATGTATTAGGTTAATGTTTCAGGGTTAGAGAGTTATTATTGAAAAACTTGTATCAGAAACTATTCTGGTGTATGCAAGTTGTTTTTGATTCAAGAGTTGTTCTTCATCCTAATCTTTATTTCCGCAATTGATTAGGTTTACGATACCTGTTAGATCCGATATATTGTTGGGCTTATACTATTGAAGGTTTACACATTAGTGCTACATTTGGGCTTACTAGAGGGTTTTAGGCTTCCTAGTGCCTCATGGGCCTAGGGTTGTAATTAATGGCCTAGATGGTTAGTATAAATATATGTATTAGATTAATGTTTCAGGGTTTAGAGAGTTATTATTGAAAAACTTGTATCAGACACTATTCTGGTGTATGCAAGTTGTTTTTGATTCAAGAGTTGTTCTTCATCCTAATCTTTATTTCCGCAATTGACTAGGTTTACGATACCTGTTAGATCCGATATCGGGACTTACAATACCACAAGGTAAAGGATATATGTTCTAGTTTACTTACTAATTGCTACTTTCTTATTACCTTGCAATCACGAAATACTTATTCTCACACCGGAGTGTGATCATGGATAAAACCCTCCCCCTTTTCCCGTGATGAGGCTAATGGAGTTGCTAGTTTTGCAGATTAGCTCGAAGTGAGATCACCCAGAAGAACGAACGAGAGACAACCTTTCATGCAGAATAATAGGCTGTGACTAAGATATCTCCGGATACCTCTCGGTTCAGTCGGTGTTTCTTCAAGCCTATTTTGGATGAGTCCACATCTACTGCTCAAACCTCTGTTGTTGAGCCCACTCCTCCTGGTGATAATGACACCACAACCGGTGTTGTGAAACTCACACCAGCAAAATCCAAAAGAAAACCCCATCCATCCTAAAAGCCCACCAAAACAAAGTTACAAAAAAAGACACCTCTGGAAGATGAATCCAGAGGATAACCTTATGACATCACAAAAGTCGCTAGAAACCACTATTGATACTTCCTCACAACAGTTGGAAAGATCTCCATCCAAAAGCCAAGCTCCTCTTGTATCCTCACAAAAGGATCAAGTTGTAAGCACATGGACACCACATTATGAAGCAGACATTTCACTTGAAAGTCTGTTTCATAGCCCATCTCTGGCAAATTCTCTTTCAACTCCACAACCATCTCCCATAATTCCATCCACATTTATACCTCTGTTTCATGCAAAACTCAGACACAAAACAGTTCTTCTCAATCACCAGTCAAAGAGAGCACACCTCCATAACTGACGGAGTTCGAGAAAAATCAAGTTGCTAACCCAGAAACAGCTGAGGAAGCTACACCCCATGAGTTACAAGTAACTCTTGGTGGTAGTTCAAGTGAAGCAGCCACTACAACTGATGACACAACAATGTTTCAGTTGGACAGTGGTTACATCTTTAAGTCTTCCTAGAAGGCAACAACTGTTGAGGCTACAATCAGCTGGAAGTCCCTAGTACCAAGAAAAAGAGGCATTTGAGTATATTAATTTGGAGTCTTCTCCTATTAAGGACTCAAATAAAACTACCTCTGGTAGGGATTCAGATGATCATATTAAATTACAGCCAAATTCAAAGGTGCAACAAAAGCAAGGGTCTACTCAAAACCAAACTTCTGCTGAGCAACAGATCTGGAGTTCAAAAAGATTGATGAGACCCTAAACAAACAGGTAGAAGAAATTGCCTTAGAAAAACAGAAAAGGCAAGATACACTAGAAAGCAAGGCTTCCCAACTGATTGAAGAAGAACAAGCTAAGCAGATGGAAAAAGAAGATATTGGCACTTCAAAAAGAAGAAAGTCAACTAGAAAAGTTAGACAGCCAATTACCAACTCTCCTAAAACCACTACTATGCCCACAAAAAGTGTATCCTCTACTCCAATCAAAATCAAACCATCACTTAAAAGGAAACCATCCCTAAAATCACCACCAGCAGATGTTGGTACAACAAATGTACCAACAGATATTTCATCACCACCACCAAACCAACCAATAGATATTGGTACAACAAATGTACCAATAGATGTCACCAAACCTCTGCCATGATCGCTTTTCCTACTTAACACAACCATCATGCACACCACCAAGAATTCCCACATGCCCACCTTCACCTAAACTAAAGTTCACACGCAAAAGGAAAACTTTTGTTGTGCATGAAGATGATGAGAAAATTCCATCACCAATACCCTTATCATCTTCCCCCATTCCAGCCATATCAATCTAATCACTTCCATCAAATTCCACTTCACTTCCGCCCTATCAACCTTCATCTGACATTCCACTGGCTTCCAAATACCCTCTAGAGATTCATGTTGTTATAACAAAGCTAAAGCTTATTTATACCAAAGTAACAAATTACAAACAAGTGGCAGTTAAACGGGCAACAAGCTGCGCCGCAACCCCCTTTTGAATTGCAAAACCAATCCTTCTAAAGACGAAACGGCCCTTAAAGGTTGAAAGATTATTATTCACAACCTGTTGGACCCTGTTTAGAAATTCCACAGCCTCTGGGGCTAGGGACCCAAATGTATCAAAAGCGAATGGATAAACACGCGTTGATTCTCTAAACAAGCCTTCTCGTGTTAGCGACCTTGCCTGATTCCGCCTTTAACGCAGCCTGGCCAGCAACAAACCCATTATCCCTGAGTCCAACAAGAGGGGACACTCCTGTAAGGTCCACACAAGCGTGTTTTCCCCTAGCCCACCCAAACACAAGAATGTCAGCTGGCCGAAGAGTAGACCTCCCGTCGAGCGGATCCGTCAGAAAGTTCACTGGAGCCTCCTTTTTCGCTGATAATCCCTGCCCGCTTTAGAAACATCATAGAGAATATCCCTTACCAAATCATGTCTGTATTTAAAACCAGGTAACTCCTTACAATGGACCGCATGTTTGCCGAAAGTATCTAAACAAGCCTTGCGACAAACTGGGCAGGCTCATCAACCGGAAACAGAGGGATCATTAGCCGGTACTTAAGAATTGCCCGGTATTCCACTGCTGACATTGTTGGCCTAGTCCTTCAATGGGGATAACTGTCAGAAAATCCTAAGAATGAGTGCCGAGACAACTAAACACAGCTTTCTGACGAGGGTATAGACTAAACTTCTCTCCCAAACACTGACAGTTCTATAGGAGAAATGAATGTTTTTATAATATAAGGATCCATCACAAAGATCCTTTCCAATCTCTCTTTAGTTATCGAAATCCTAGAAATGTAGATGAATATTTGAAGCTAAAGGCAAGACAGGCTGAGAATATTGCTAAAGAAGTGAACAAAGGGAAGGATGAAAGGACTCTGCAAGGAACTATCACTAGAACTGGCAAGGTAAGAAAGATAGAAGACTTTGCCAAGGACCTATGCAAGTCTATGTCTGAGAAGCCAACAAATGCAGTAGCTGATGAAGAACTGAAACAGGGTTACCTTGATCACATCATGAAGCATAAACCATACAAAGCATCAAGAGCTCAATTCAAAGACTGGACATCAAATGCTCTCAAGGAAAGATTGAAATAATCCAAGAAATGCTCAAAGATCCTTTACACAAGCCAACTCCACCAGTTGGAAGAAAGGCAAATCAATTGATCAAAACAAGGCTTTGAAGCTAAAGAGAATGAGAGAAGAACTTGTAGCTGCAAAGTATGGTAATGCTAGAGTTGTTGCCAGATGGACAGAATGCAAGGTTGTTGAAACTACAAAAGACTAGAATGTAAGAGAAAAGGATCCTACAAATTCCAAGAAAGCAAGTTTACCAGAGTGGTTACCTCAACAGACCTATACTCCTAAAAGCAGTTCACAGCACATCTACCTTATCCACAATTGCCTTAGATAAGTAAAAAGGCAAAAGCAGATATCTTTGTACTGATGATTAGTCGTATGAAGAACACTAAGGGAGGAATAAAGAACCAACTGCTTTCACACAGATCTTGCAAGTGTCAATCTCAGAGAATGCTAAAAATAAAATTATGAGACCGTTGTACTTTGATTATCCATATTTGAGCTAGTTTGTAATAGTTAGATAATCTAGAAGGGTCAAAAGTGCAATTGTATGAAAATCATATGTGGCGCGTATTTAAGAACCCAGCGTAATTGTTAATTACGCTGGGGTAGTCAGAGTAATATATAGATGTTTCAATGAATGTATTGTCCAAGTTTCTTGGACAGATTTTGGTGATTCTCTTGTGCTGATGATTCTTGTTATTGTGCTTACATCCGAATATCCAGGTGCTGTTATTGATTAATCTTTTTGGGATTTCATATACAACACTAGCTATTTGATCCATTCAAGATTCTTCATCTTCATAGTTTGGTTTTTATTAACTTTTGCACATTCAAACAACTAATCTATAGTTGTTTGAGTGATAACAATCAACCACTGTGATCCGAATCTGTTTTGGGACTCACAATTTGGTATCAGAGCCTTTGTGCTCTTGATTGTTTCAGTTTTTGTTAAGATTATTCAAGTTTTGAAGGTTTTTCAAAAGTTTTCAAAGTTTTATGGTTTTTCAAATTTTTGGGCTTAAAATGGCTTGATCTGGTGTGTTTAATCATTGGGTTGTTGTTAATCAGTGGTTTGGTAAACATTTTGGTCATTTTGCTGCAAGGAAACATGAATTTTGAGTCGTTTTTGGGTGATTAGAGGGTTTTTGTTCGTACTAAAACCCTTCTGGGCGTATTTATTTTGAAGTTGGCATAGATATTTTTGAAGGCAACGTAATTAACTTTGAATATCGCGTATTTAAAAAATACGTTGGGTTTAAACCAGCGAATTTGTTGAGTTTGAGCGTAATAGTGCCAGCGAAATTAATCGAAGGCGACTTCGAAGTCAGTGATATAAATCCTCAGCGATTTTATCACAGTGATCAGCAAAATTAACCAAACTTTTGTTTGTTTTTGAATATCCAATGGATTTAGCTTTTGATTTCAAGTGCAGCATAGTCATCTCATCTGCAGCGTATTTATCTCCTTTTCAGCGAAATTGTTTCCTGATTTAACACTCTCCAGCGTATTTAATCACCAATCAACCATTACATCTCTCAATAAACTCAATACGATTGCCCAAGCCGAGCTAGAAACTGGAACTGCTACAAGGCCACCAAAGTTGAAAGGATCAGAAGACTTCAGCAGTTGGACAAACAGGATCAAAGGCTTTTTTAGTATACCGACTATACTCAATGGATGTCAGTCACAGTGGGTCCGCATGTTCCAATGATAATCCATGAAGACATTCGTACAATCAATGAAGATCCATCAACGTTCACAGATGAAGATAGAACTCTCATTCAACGTGACCGAGGCTCATGCTGCTCTACTATGGCTCTGTGCTCATGCTGCTCTTACTATGGCTCTGTCCAAGGACGATAACAACTTGTTTGAAGAGTACACCTCAGCACATGAACTGTGGTTGGCATTAATCTACCACTATGAAGGAAATGAGGAACTCATGGATAACAAACGAGACATGGTCTAGAAAGAGTATGATATATTTGGAAGTGTTCATGGCAAAGCTTATCTGACCACATCAGTCGATTTCTAGGAGTGCTAACTAAGATGAAGAAAGTGGGAAATCCTGTCGCAAATTATGCATCAATCAAGAAGCTGCTAGATTCTCTTCCCAAAGAATGGAGCCTTCAATGCATGATGATTAAGAGAACTTTCTTGACCAGCACAACTCCTGTTACACTCTCAGAACTGATAAACACTCTAAAATCCTTTCAAATGGACATTGTCAAGAGAGAGATAAACCAAACTGGGTATTCTCAGAAGATCACTCAGCAAGCTGCTGCAACCTCGGTCCCCAAGAATATGCCATTTCTTGCTCCTATCACCTCATGTGGATTAAATTCTCAAAGTGCTGTCGAATCTTATCCGAATGCTTCCGCAAGCTCTGTGAAGGCCTCGTCATCCTCCGAGAAGACTACCGTGGCCAGCGACGCTCAAGCACTTAAAATATCCACAGAACATGTCGCTTTGTTTAATACCTTCTTAAGCAGCTATGAGGCTCTTATGTCAGGAGAGTTGAAGAGAGACTTCCTCACAGCTGAAGACATGTATCAAGTGGATCCTGACTACATGGAGGAGATGGATCTGAAGTGGCAGATGGCAATGATCACTCTTCGATTGAAGAAATTCCAAGATATAACGGGAAAAAGGTTGGCCCTTGGAAAAACTGGATTTGACAAGTCCAAGCTGAGATGTTACAATTGCAAAAATTTGGGCCATTTCAAAAGGGAGTGTCTGTTGCTGAAGAACGAGAATGCCGAGCTTAACCAGACAAGAAGACTGGTGGCCATTGAAGGGAGTGACAGTATTGCTGAAAACAACCAAAAAGCTTTAGTTGTGGAAGATTATGATTGGTCAGAGGAAATAGCTGAGGCTAAAAGTGAAGTTAACAAGGCCCTCATGGCAAACATCTCCACTGTCTCTGTCACGTCTGCTTCAAATTATGTTGAAAAGCAAGCCGCCAAGATTCCAAAAGATGACAGTGATCTGAAAAGCATCATCAATCCTGCTGAACAAACCTCAGAGAAGGGACAACTGAAAGCTGAAATGAATGAGTTGAAGCCTGCAGTTCAAGAAGCCATCAGTAGCAGCAAGAATGAGGAAAGCAACATAAAAAGCCTCATAAGTCCAAAGCAGTGAATACGATTTCTGCCCTACTGCAATTACTTCACATGGATCTTTTCGGGCCTATAAGTGTTAAAAGTTTAGCTAAAAGATCTTATTGTTTGGTAATTACAGATGATTTTTCAAGGTTTTCATGGGTGTATTTCCTCGAAGCTAAGAGTGAGACAGCTTCTGTTCTAAAAAGCTTCATCCCTGTGATTGAAAACGTAATCAAGCTGAAGGTGAAATCCGTAAGAAGCAACAACGGTACAGAATTTAAGAATCATATGTTTGTCACCTTCTGCGAAGAAAAAGGAATTCGTCTTCAATACAGTGCTGCCAGAACTCCTCAGCAAAATGGTATAGCGGAATGCAAGAACTCTTATCGAAGCTGTTAGAATTATGCTTGTCGACTCCAAGCTTCCCATAATCTTCTGGGCTGAAGCGGTCAACACAGCATGCTATGTTTTGAATCGTGTTCTCATTGTCAAACCTCACGGAAAGACAGCTTATGAACTACTTTTCAAAAGAAAGCCTCTGATAGATTTCTTCAGACCGTTCGGATGCTCATGCAAACTTCTCAACACTGAAGATAATCTCATCAAGTTTGAAGCAGTAGGTGACATATACTACTTCATGGGCTACTCATCTTCTCAAAAGGCGTATCGAGTCTACAACAAACGGACAAAGATGGTGATTGAATCTTATTACGTCGATTTTCAAGAAGGAAACTCCACTAACACTGGAAGCGCTCCAAATTGGTTTTATCATGTAGACATTGTATTCAACACTTTCGACATTGCTGAACCCGTCACTGAATCCGAACCTGCAGAATCCACTCCATTGGAGCCATTGTTTGATCCTTTAGACATTGGTTTCACTCCTTTTACAACCCGTTTCACCCCTGTCTTTGCCTCTCCTACTCTTCCTGTTATCGAAGTAAATGGTGACACGTCTGCTGAGAATGCATCCGCTCTTGATGATTCTTCTTCACAGCAGGCTATGGATGAACCTCCTAAAGAAGACGAAACTCCAATTATCTACGTTGATGAACACTTCACAAATCTGCCTCAACAATTGGAAACTCACACCAACGCAGGGTACAAGACCAATCGAAACCATCCAATTGAAAATGTCATCGGTTCTGTTGAAGATGGAGTTCGAACACGTGGACAAACACATACCATCAACACAGGATTGTATGCAGCTTTTCTCTCTCAGTCTATCCCAAGAGATATCGATGAAGCAATTCAAGACTCCAGCTGGGTACAAGCAATGCAAGAAGAATTAGCCCAATTTCGGAAACTTAAAGTCTGGGAACTCGTTGATTTACCATATGGAAAATATCCAATTGGTACCAAGTGGGTGTTTCGAAACAAGATGGACGATCGTGGTGTAGTTATCAAAAATAAGGCAAGATTAGTGGTTCAAGGTTTTCGGCAGGAGGAAGGGATTGACTATGAGGAAGTTTTTGCACCAGTTGCACGCTTAGAAGCTATCAGAATCTTCTTAGCCTATGCTTCGTTCAAAAACTTTAAGGTGTTTCAGATGGATGTAAAGAGTGATTTTCTGTATGGGAAAGTGAAAGAAGAAGTCTATGTCTGTCAACCTCCAGGTTTTGAAGATCCTCACTTCCTCGTGAAGTACTATAAGCTTGACAAAGCTCTCTATGGTCTTCACCAAGCTCCTCGAGCATGGTACTAGACTTTGTCAACATATCTTTTGGAATGTGGGTACTCAAGAGGGAAAATTGATATAACTCTTTTCACAAAGCGGATCGGAGATGACATGATGCTGGTGCAGATCTACGTAGACGATATTATCTTTGGGTCGACAGATGAAGCTCTTTGCAGGGAATTCGAGCAACTAATGAAGGCAAAATTCAAAATGAGCATGATGGGAGAACTTTCGTTTTTCTTGGGATTAGAAGTGAAGCAGAGAGAAGACGGCATACTCATTCATCAGGCTAAGTATATCAGAGATATTCTCTCCAAGTACAACATGAATGATTGCAAATCTGCCAGTACTCCCTTTGCTGCTCAGACGGAACTTACTTCGGATCTTCAAGGAAAACCCGTGAATAAATCCTTCTATCGTTCTATGATAGGCTCGTTAATGTATCTGACCGCAAGTAGGCCTGACTTGTGTGGCTGTCTGTCTCTGTGCGCGATTTCAGACGGATCTGAAAGAATCTCATGAAGCTGCTGTCAAAAGAATCTTTCGCTATCTGAAAGGAACTCCCAAGCTTGGTTTGTGTTATTCTAAAGATAGTAATTTTGATTTAATTGCTTACTCTGATAGTGATCATGCAGGTTGTAAAGTTGACATAAAGTCCGTCTCCGGAGGATGTCAATTTTTGGGAAATCGTCTCATTTCGTGGCAAAGCAAAAAGCAGACAACAGTCTCCTCATCAAATGCTCAAGCTGAATACACGGCAGCTTACAGTTGCTATTCTCAAGTTCTCTGGATACAAAATCAGTTGTTGGATTATGGAATCAACGTTATGAAGACTTCTATATTCATCGACAACGAAGCGTGTCTTGGAATTGTGAAGAACCCTATCCACCACTCCAGAACTAAACACATCGAAATTCGCATTCATGCGATTAGAGATGCGTATAAGAAAGGATATATTCAAGTGGTGCCGGTGGATACGATGCATCAGAAAGCTGATATATTCACGAAAGCCTTTGATAAAACTCGCTTCAATCAGTTGGTAACATTTCCACACCCCCGGTTCTTTAGCCTTGCAGTATTACTCAAACCTGAACTTCCATTCATAATATTTGTCACCATATAGCATATGGGGCACCTTTGTAGAAGTGCCAATGACTTGGTCTAGCTCTTGACGAAGAGCCAACGTATGCGATTGCAAAGCTGCCAGGGTTGCATTTGTCAGATCCTGAGCTCTCATGTAACTGTTCATTTTTGTTTTTTTTATTTCACCAAGTAAAATTAAAGTTAATTTTAAATTCTGATTATGAACAGTAGTCCGAAATAAGTCCGAATGAGTCCGAGATGAGAATCCGAAACAGTAATCCGGAATCCTATCAAAGACACAGCAATAGTAACTCGGATAAATCCAAAAGGCTTCCTTAATCCGAGATGAAAAATCAATCCGGAATGGAGATGAAATCCGAAATAAGAAATGATCCGAATTGCAAGATATCAGAGATGAATGCCAATCCGGGATGAGAGATGATCCGAAATGGAGAAACAGATCCAGAATGAAAGCCTGATCCAGAATGAGGGTCTTATCCGGAATGATAGTCTGATCCAAAATAAGAATCTTTATCCGGAATAAACAGTATTCCGAAATTCTTGCAACAGATAAACACAGGTTAGTTCAAACAATGATCCTTATCTGGAATGCGAGTAATCCGGATAAGGTAACTTGGTTGGAGGTGGTCAATTTCCTTGAGAGGAAGTAAAAAAAATGGTTTTCATAATAAATAATAATCTCATAAAATGTGCCCAACAAAAAAAAATTTCTACAAGCTTAAAATTTCTTTTCAAGCAATGGATTCTCGAAAATAAAATTTTAAGGGGGAAAGTTTTCCAGAAGATATTGTTGAGACAGAATCCTTTATTTGACACCTGAATGAGAAATGATAGAAAAACTGCTAACACTTTGTTTTGATCTTAAAACAGAAATAGATAGAGGCCTCAAGCAACGACGTGCAGTAGAATTAGCAATACCTTGAAGTAAACTGCGAAAAAGAGACAAATTCTAATGAACACACAAGAATTCTTGATACCCACAATGCTGTGCTACTTGCGGGTAACACATTGCAGCGTATGGCTTAATGGTCTTAAATCTTATGTTGATAGGTTGCCAAAGTCCGAGATTTCGGGTCTTTATATTGACTAATCACTCGGGGATATCATAGTTGCTCTTCTGCTGCATCCAGATATATGCTGACCTAGACACAATTATGATATCTTTTCAAAAGAGCTAATGCGGCCAAAACACTACACAAATGAAGCTCTCATTGAGAATCATTCAAGTGCTTTATTCGTACCGTATTTGGTATCTGTCATAGCCCTCGTTAGACTTTGGTCTCTTTGTTGTACGGAAGTACTGACCTGAACAACAATTGTCTAATGTTGAAATTTCAAATACGAATGAGGTCAATGTACTCACCTGCTATGAGGAATCTGTGTGCATACCTTGATCGCGGGGGTATGTCCTGATGTGGGACTCACGGGCACAACATTCTGACTGTTTCAACATGAGTGGGGGAACATCGAATTTCTTGTCAATATTACCGCAACATGATAAAAGACTCTCTGATCGCATGTTGAAAGATAGGTGCATGGATTTAAAAGGACAAACATACTGACAATTTTTTCTTGTGCCTTGATTATTCCAAATATCTAATATGTTATCTTCAATTAACAAAATGTTACCAGTAGGATCTTTTGCAGGAAAGTCACAGGATGCAAGTCAGTAAGCATAAATCTTGTGTGAAAAATGAGGCTTTCTAGCCCCAAAAACAACTTTCAGGATCCAAATTGCAAATTTTCATTTTTCTTAAGCTTATTTTTAAATTCTTGCACTATTTTTAACCAAAATGGGCACATTTTTCGAGAAAATTTGAGGTTTTCGAGCGTAATTGATTTCAAGATTCTTAGACTCGAAGAAAACTTAAAACCTATCAGGGCGGCGTATTTAATGTTCCAGCGTAATTATTAATTACGCTGGAATGTAGATTTGTATATATACTTCATTTTTCATTTTGTGTAAACATGTTCAAATTCAAATCTCATCATCTTATTCTTCAACCGTAAAACCCACATCTTCTATTTCAATCCGCATTTAGCAAATCTGAAGGAAATTGATATCGGAATGGCTCAACCTTTAGTTTGGGACGGTACTAGAAAGCACAATCAGCCCATCACTCTAGTTCCTCCAGAGCCCGATTTTGAAGACGTGATGGACTGGCTGTCGCGGAGCAAAATTAGCTACGCAGTCCAGGCAAATCCCACAATCTACTCAATCCACATAGAAGAATTCTGGAGAATGGAAAGGGTAAGAACGCTGAAACAACGTCAAGCACATCACAGCAACAGTGCGGAACAAGGAAATTAAAGTAACTGAGGAACGAATTCGAAAGGTTCTGAGCCTCGGAGACAATGCCAGTGATCCATTGAAACTAAAGAAAGAGGAGATTCTAGAAGGCTTTCGTGGATGAACTACATTGGAGACTTTCGTCACAAAAATGAGATCAAGAAGTCAGGGCTTACGAAAGACTGGAGGTTCATTTTGCACACGTTCTGTATGAGTATCTGTCATCGAAAAGGCGGTTATGATGGGTTGAATTTAGAGTGGTCCGCGGCTATGTTGAATCTGTGCACGAATCAACCATTCAACATTTCTGGAATAATTTTCTATTGCATGATCGACAACGTAAATAAAGGTGCATGGGTAATGTATCCTAGATTTGTGCAATTGCTTATTGACGATCAGCATCGAAACCTGCCACATGATGGAAACACGTATCAGTTTCAACTACCCAAAGGAAGGCAGATTACCGAGTTGAAAACTGTGGGTGATGTTACACAACTGGATGTATCGTGAAGAAAGACTTCCAGTAGTTCTAGCTACATACAACAAGTATCGAGAAAAGGCAAGAAAAAGTAGAGAAGGTGGAAGTCATCCCGTTGATGTTGCTGAAGCGGCTGAAGTAGAAGAAGAAATTCCCCTGGTACGTAAGCGTAAGGAAAAAGGAAAGAAAGTGGTCGAAGAGGAACCGTCAAAGAAGAAAAGCAAGAAAGATGCACCAAATCCAGAGCGAATCATGGCTGATAGCATTCGCGTTGGATCAACTAGGGAAGAAATTGAAAGAATGCAAGTTATCCATGCGGTTGCGGAGGCTGAGAAGGGAGAGAAGAATGAAGAGAAGGGAAATGACTAAATCTGAAATCCCTGAGGTTGTTACATCAGAGCAAGAACAGTTGGATAGATTTGTGGAAGGACTTTTTGCTGATCCACTAGAAACCTCTCCAAGCGAGGCTGCTGTGCCAAAGAAGAGAAAAACAGGGGAAGGATCATCAGCAAACATTCCACCCAAACAACCTGTATCGGCCCAACCACCTCCTCAGCAAGTTCCATCAAGACCCAGACCATTTCAAGAGCTTTATAACCGTTTATCCAAGGAAATTGGTCTATTTCCGGCTAAGGAGTTCTGTTTGCTGAAAAATTAAGTGAATGACACTGATGTGCTGAAGAGAAAATTGAAAGAACAGAGAAAGAAGAATAAAGAATTGCATTCTTACGTTCACAAGCAATCAGAATTCATTAGATTTCAACAGGAGGGTCTCGAAAAACTGCATGAGCTAGTGCAAGAGCTATATGGTGCTGCAAACAGAAAGCCAAAGTACTCAAATGAAGACATCTTCAACTTTGACTTATTTAGGGAAAGAGAACAGAAAAAGAAAGCTGACAGAGCCGAAAAGAAGAAGAAACGTCTTGAAACAGCAGTTGACGTTAGTCTTGATGACGACAGTGATGAAGAGGAAGTCGACAAAGCCGAAATGCCCGCAAAGTTTCTAGAATGGGGGTTGGAAGATGATGTGTTGTGTGAAACGGATAGGCGGAGATGAATTTGACCACAACATCCAGAATGGTTTAAAAAGGAAAGAGCGAAGATGCCAGACTTTTATCAAGTGATCATAGTTGAGAAGACTGAGATCACGGATAAAATCATCAGTTGGAAGTACTGCAATCTAACTGGTTGATTTGTGGTAAAACGGCGAGGATGAGTCATTCAATACTTTTGATATGCCCACGACATGCAAAGCTTACCAACATGGGATATACGAGAGCTCAGCAAGCACGATCTGATAAATCCGACAAATAGCAGCATTAGCGGAGATCTAGAAAGATTAATTCAAAGAGAATGCATGCGAGGATTTTCAGTGTTCAAGCTTCAGCGCCCCAGAAGACGTGCGTCTAAGACCACCAAAGACCCGTTCACCGGAAAGGGAAAGATTACATGGGCATCAACCCTGCGAAAGTTGTAACTAGGGTGAAGCTACCTCCTGAACAACCTGTGACTCTCACGAACTTCAAGAAGTGGTTTTACGATGGAAAGACTGGTGAAGCAGTCATCAGGTCAAACTCAAATGAAGACATTCGTATCCTAGATCCAATGGACATTTTTATGTTCTGTCTATCTGATCTGAATGTTCTATACGGACACAAGATCAACGTTGGAGCAGGAAACGAGTATCTGGAGGAAGGGATGCTTTTTCAAAGGGCAGTTGAGGGGTGCGGGCTCGAAAGATTGAAGTGATGGAAATACTGGTCAGGATGGATGCAAAGAAAGAAAAGGAGGAATCCAGAAAGAAGAAATCAGCTGAGACTGAACCATCCTCTCCACCAAGCAAAGATCCATCATCTGACTCCGACCTTCAAATCGTTCCACCACCTCCAACTTCATCCACATATGGAGTCACTAAGGAGGGCCAACAAACCTCAAGTGAAGCTTTTGTTAATCCAAGATCTGAAGCAACAACCGAACAACCTACCGATCAAGCTGTGAAAGAAAAAGATCCAGGATCAGCCGCAGACCCTAAGCTCTGAAACAAGATTGAAGAAACTCAAGCACGCAACGATCTACAGGGGATATTGTTAGAACATTTTGAGACCTTTGGTACTTGATTATCCATAGTTTGAGCTAGTTTGTAATAGTTAGATAATCTAGAAGGGTCAAAAGTGCAATTGTATGAAAATCATATGTTAGCGGCGTATTTAAGAACCCAGCTTAATTGTTAATTACGCTGGGTAGTCAGTCTGTATATATAGATGCTTCAATGAATGTATTGTCCAAGTTTCTTGGACAGATTTTGGTGATTCTCTTGTGTTGTGATTCTTGTTATTGTGCTTACATCCGAATATCCAGGTGCTGTTATTGATTAATCTTTTTGGGATTTCATATACAACACTAGCTGTTTGGTCCATTCAAGATTCTTCATCTTCATAGTTTGGTTTTTATTAACTTTTGCACATTAAACAACTAATCCATAGTTGTTTGAGTGATAACAATCAACCACTGTGATCCGAATCTGTTTTGGGACTCACAGAGAAACAGTTAAAAATCTTGTCAATAGGCCACTTTCACCAAACTCATCAGAAATAAATCTTCACCCAAGAAAATTAACTGATTCAAAAATTCTAAAGTGGAAGTCATCCTTAGACACCCACGAATTGACCTTGCTCAGATCAAATGATGGAATTCAAAAGCTAAAGATGGAGGATGCATATGGTTTGAATGCAGATAACCTTCAAGATCTGTTGAACCTTGAATTACAAAGGGATTTTGAAGACATGATTTACTTGAACTTTGAATTACAATTCAGAGGTCAAATTAGGGAAATGTTGGTGAGGAATAAAGATCAGCAATAAAGAAGAGTTTTGGCATCATCTGTTCTAGAGGGAGATTGTTGGATCTAGTGGTCCCCACAAAAGAACAGATAATGGAAAGCCAAAATGATCTATTACATATGATCATCAATAACAGTGCTTTGAATATATGCTCCCCCCCAAAGGCAAAGACATCAACATCTGTTACTCAAAGATCTGTTAAGCTAAAATCTGTTATACAAGAACTCTTGAAGACAAGCTCTGCTCAATATCTAAAGTCTGTTAAAGAGAAACTCAATTGAAGATAAGGACTACTGAAGCAAATGTCTGCTGGACCAACAGAGGTTAAAGCTCATCAAAGGTTCCTTCAACAGATGTTGGATCAATTTCAATGTAATAGTGTTTTAGCCTAGTAGATGTTAGAGTTTGTTAGGTTATTAGATGACATTGTTAAGATGACGTCAGCTTAAATTCCACAGTGGTTTGCTTTGTACTATAAATAGAACAGTGCATGAATTTTCTATTAATCACTTCTTCTTAACATTTCTTGTATGAATAAATCAGAGTGATCAGGCTGAAGGGGGAGTTTGTATATCTTTCATGCATACGTAAATCAAATTTTTAAAAGCATGTTGATGAAAACATTCTCTTCATTGTTGTGATTTACAAGTTTACATTTCCGCTGCATTTATCATCTATGTTTATTATGTTTCACTGATTTTCATCTTTAAACTCCTAACAATGGTTAAAAATATAAACTGAGAAAATTTTAAGAAATTAATCTTATTTTTATTTATATAAATATGATAAGGTGATAAAATAAATAAGTATGAAAGGACATAAACGATTGAAGCATGAGTGGGTTCTTAACTGAACGAAAAGTACTCAAAATAATTGATAAATATAAAAATAATTGGTCGCAGTATGTTCACTGTATTTAATTATGCCAGCTAATGTAGCCAAAGTATTATATGCTTGTCACTGAAAATCATTTATTGTATTATATAATTAATAATTATAATGAAAAACATCTCTAAAGTACCACATTGGTACAGAGGTTTTATGAAATGGATTATTGATCATTTACGAGTCAAACCCATAGACACGTTTAAATAAGAGTTAGGATTAGAGTCAGATTGTCGTGTTGACCCATTAATTTTATAAACTGATTTGGTATTAAAGCTACACACGTTAATTACCAAAATTGGTTTTTTTAACGGCTAACAAAGACAATACAAGCCTAGCCATTTCAGCAAACTCATTGGGGAAAGGCCACCCATGCCCTGCGAACCCAGACAACGTTGATGATCAAACCCGCCCGTTATTCCAGGGGAAACCCACCACCCGAATGCTCATTGTGGTAAAATCCCTAACCCACCTGGAAAATATCGATTAAGTGAGACTCTGACCCATGACCTCCACATTGGAAGGCCATTGGGGTGCCTACTTCCAAACCAATTGATCTAGAACTCATTGACTTACGTAAATTGGTTTTGTATGAAGGTATCTACGTAAAAATATTACCTAAAATTGATCCGAGCCGTTTTGACCTTCTTTGACTTAATCCGAGCCGGTTTTAAAACTCTCCGGCTGGGCCCAAAAGCCAGGCTTGGCACCTCTAGTCGGGTCAGCCCACAAGCTTGCAAATACGACCCAATCAATCCAATCTAGGTAGCAATGCCAATGTGCACATGTTTGAGATGCAAAGGAAAGCCCTATTGAGAAAAATGTGTTAAAAGAATAATATTTGGTTTCTCATCCGGATAAGACTTTCATTTTCACATGGACCACAAAAAAAGCACCTTGTAACATTTTTCAAAGGGTCGGTAACATAACGAAAAGTGGCATCCTTGATAGAGAAACTACAGAGAGGCCCAACTGACCAGTCAACCACCATGCTCAAGATTTCAAACGGGAGATCATTGCCTGATTCGCAAAGCGGGCCGACTTCATGACAAGCGTGATCAAAACCTCGAGCCGCAAGGTTTGAAAATGTTGGTACCATATTATTTTCAAGTTGCACGCGCCAAAACATACATTAACTTCACTATGAACCCCAAATATCAAAGCTTCGAAGGGTTTAGATTCGAATCTTTTTAGACCCGTGTGGTTAATGGGGATTAACTATGGTCAAATGACAGTGATCGGTGACGGTGGTTGTTGAAAGATCATAAAAAACAATAAAACAATAAGCTCTGGTTATTTAAACCCGAATTGAGTAAATTTTCAACGAACAGGTTTCAAATGATTGAGAAGCTTTGCTTGTTTACGTGTTTAGTTTAATTTAACAATCGTTCATTTTTAATTTTCTAAACATGGATCCCCCTTGACCCTTTCTACTTGTAGTCTTTTATGGAATGGCATGTAAAGAGTTGGTCCACCTCCTTTTGTTTCATTTGCTGTCCCTCTCAAAGCATGGGGCAAACCCCCCCCCCCCCCCCCCCCCCCCCCCCATGTCTATATGTATATACTAACATTAATCAGATAAAAAGTTGTGTTTTTCAGGCTTTTCTTATCTGTGTTTAATCTTTTGTGGCTTTACAAGATTAAAGATGATCAGTTTTTACCGAAAGTTCTTACACTTTTTTTTGTCAATTTCAGTTTAAACAAAAGCAAGGTTTTAAAGGGGATACCACAGAGAAATCGAATCCAAAAACATAATTCATTTCGTTTCGCGACGACAACGAGTACACGAACTGAGCATATACTCGGATACGCACATCAAAACCAAATATAGTCATATATTTATTTTTTTAAAGAAAGATGGTAGATATCCATATCATCCGGTTAAAGAAGGAATTGTATTCACATAGGATGGTATTTTTTATGAAGTGTGGGTTTGGCTACAACGTCCAAATTTCCTAAAAAGTGTAAAAAGTCATAAAACATTGTAATTTCAGCCATAAAACACACCTAAAACTCACAAATAATAGAGTGCAGATTACTAAAATACCATATCTAAACGCTTAATAATTTATAAAAACTTCAAACACACTATCGTAGAACTATTAACATAAAACACAACATGCTAATTAACATAAAACACAATAATGTTTGTTATTCTATAATCAAGCCTTATCATTCAAAACACAACAGAAAACCCACAAATATGACGTTTTAAGTGTGTTTATGGTTGACATTATGGTGTTTAATGACTTTTTATACTTTGTGGGAAAAATAGACTTTGTAGCCAACTCTCACCCTATATAATATATCATATATGTGATAAAAAAAAAAGTTAAAAAGGAGGTTAACTATTTCAGATTTACTATTCTTACTTATTGCCTCTGGTTGGGCTCCATCGGCCATCCTGTTGCATATATGGGCCGTAGATGATCTATTGGGCTTATAGGAAACAAAAGACAACGAACCGTCTTCGTCAACTTACTATTGTATCCCTTTTAACTTGTTTAATATTTTGTAAATTTAATTTTGTCTGAATAATTTGTACTTATTAAATTATGTGAGATGGTATCTTTATTAATATTCCTACATATATATATATTCGTTCGGTATTTTCTGAGAGAAATGATAAAGAGTACATAAAGTGGGGAGTGAAAGAAAGGACGTCACCCACACCACTCGGCCATCATTAGCCAAGGGTGTTGCTCCTTTTCACCAGCTTGATTTTTTTTGGCTTTAACCCTTGCCCTTTGCCCACAATACCACCCTTTGCCCTTTTCTCTGTGGGCAAAGCCCCCATTTCTACATGGTCCCTATGTGCAGGTCGTTTTTACCTTGCTCTCATGACTTCATAGAGTCTAAGGAGGTCGAAATTTTAAAGCCTACAGGTTCAATGGTAATCAAATGATTGTTGTGTAAGCTCGAATTACTTCTCCATCGAGATTTACTTTGTTCATGGTATTATTTGTATGTTATCTTGGTGCATATACATTCATAAATAATAATTGCATATATTGATGATAAGAAAATGAGTAAAACATCAAAATGGTCCATGAGTTTAGGTTACTTTTTCAATTCCGTCTAAAAATAAACTAAAAGAAACTTTTTGTATCTGAGTCCTTGAGTTTTCATTTTTGTTGTCATTTCGCTCGTAGTGATAATTTACCGAAACTTTCTGAATTTTTTTTTATTTGGATACATGTTAATGATTTAGATGAAAATGACAACAAAAATGAAACCTTTTGTATTTGGGTCCTTGTGGTTTATTTTTTGACTGAAGTGGCAAAAGTGAACTAAACTTAGAGATCGTTTTAGCATTTTACTCTAATAAAATTTAGATCATATAAATTGAATGCCTTCTAAAGATCATATGTTATGCTCCAATTCCTTGAATCAACAAAAGAGATAACAAGACATTCACAAAAAAAGTGGATAGAAGCCCTACAGCCGATCAACGATCTGAATTTGGAACATTTACCAACTTCATGGCCAAAATAAACAAGATTGTTTGAGATAACAAGATCATGGTCGCTTTCATGGTCAAACCATGAAACGCACGCAAGATCACTTTAACAATAACAAACTTGCAGATGCGAAACAAATATATGATGAGGCAAAGCCACAAAGCTAAAACGTAATCAACTTTTGATGAGTTTTTATTAAAAAAAGGAAGTACATACTGATACAAATTATTTTAAATAAACTATCTTTTATTTAAGCCAAGATTTGTAAAAATGAATCAAAGAAAGTTTGAAATAATTCTTCCTAATATACAAAACTTTTACATTGAATCAAAGTGGTAATCAACTAAAGTTGTAAAACGACAAAGCCAAAACACTTGTGCAAGCAAAAATTTATATTAGCTTTGGTCTCTTTCTTCTTTGCTCAACATTAATCCTACTCGTTACATCTAATTTTGCATTGCTTAAACTTAAACAAAAGCTTAAAATCATTTTCGTGTATTTTTTATAGAGACAAAACGAGAACAAAGATAGAAGGTAAAAGAAAAGGTGTTTTTATGTCTTCATCATCGAAAATCTTATAAATACTTATTTTCTTGATTGATTTGTATGTACATTTGTGATCACTCCAACTTAGTGAGCAAATACAGTGGCGATTGTTACCAACATCAATGAGACACGAGAAATGGTTATCATCACTGAGATTAGTGAGACAACAAGTGATCGTAACCTTCTTTGTGAGATGTTGTATGAAGTAGTTGTTGTGAGCTAATCAAAAAAAGTATGTTATACTTAAATACCTCAGATAGTACAAGTAAGTAAGGTCGTATCACATGGAAATTTGTGGTCGGTGTTTAGCCAATCAACTATTTAATTAACTACCGAACTAAATTTGGGGGTTTGATTGGTTGAAAGAACTTGGAAAAGTAATTAAGAAAGTTTTATCAGATTAATAAAAACTAACCCTAACTAGAATCCAGATTGCAAGTTTAACACAAAACTTTGTTTCAAAGATTTAAACACCACATAGACAAGGCCTCGAAATTTGTGACATGAATAACGAGTAAGGACAGTTTTTAATAATAACCGTACAACCTAATGATCCGTTAAGATATACCAACTACCAATCTAATTACCAAGCCGCTAACGATGCAAGAAACCGCCAATACATTTGATAAAAGAGAAGCAATTCAAATATAAATAACGTTGATCAGATCTAAACACAAGTGGTCAAGATATATCAGTTATAACAATCTATAAAAAACGTATTTATGTCAAAACCTAACAATCGTTCATCCAGGGGAAGTCTCAAGGAGTTTAGCCTCGCATGCTCATCATCACAGCTTCAAATCTTGATTCGGGTTGATCTTACATGAAGAGTTGAACGGATTAAGGTTGGGAACTCCAAAAGTCATCCTTGGGGAGTGGAAAACGACTAAGGTTAATGATAATTGCTTTAGGGAATGTTTGAGCTTAAATAGGGTGAAAATCTGGAAATTCGCAAGTCAGAAATGAGATCAGCGCATGGTACACCGAAATCAGCACCTAGTGGCGTTGAATAGCAATTTTCTTTTGTTGTGCACTGAAATCATTGCCAGGTGGCGCCGATTGCTACCAATCTTATCGTTTTTTTGAACTTCCAACATGTGTGTATGCTTCCAAAACTCCATAATGCTTCCCGAGAACCTTCGTTAAGCTCCATTACTTGCAAATCAAAACCAACTCAAAGTAAATCATTTTCATACAAGTAGTAATGTAAAATCTCATAGTTAAACACTTTCAAACACAGTTAGATACCCTCACATCATTGTATTTGTGATCCCTTCTAAGTCGAACATAAGGGGCACATATAGGATATTTATAAAGAGACGTTTTTAGTGAGCACAACCCACTTAATGAAAGGTTATAATGGTGATCTAATATGGGTTTGTGAGAAGATTTTATTAGAGGCAAACTAGCAGCTGGAAATTAAGGAATGAACATAAGATATATTCATTAACACCCAACCGAATCACTATACATAAGGTGTCATCCCTTCATTTTTATATTGCTTGCTTGCAAATCATTTAGCATTTCCAAAATAAAGTAAACTGCATTTTACGTCCCTGCCCAAATTGCTCCTTGACTCCCTAATTCAAAAAAAATGCTAGTTGAGTCCTTCACTTCCCTCCCTATGTGTATCATCAGCGTCCCTACCTAAAATGGTGTCAGTATATTTTGTTATTAACCTAAATGTCAACTTTAGGATGGGGCAGAATTTTATTTTCATCCCAAACCCACACCCTATTCTAAGTTAAGTTATCACCCTCCAATTCCGTCTTACAACACCGATTATGTTCCTCGACTTGATTGACCTAAACCGTCGGCAACAAGCGAACCTCAGGTGATTGAAATCTGGTTATCATTCTTCATTCACATTCCACACCTTATTCCCCACTGATTAGCATGGCTACTATGATTTTAGTGAAAGTGAGCATGGCTACACCATGTTTGAGTGGTCATGCTTGTTTGTTGATATAACTTGAACTTGGTATAACTTGAAATTGAACAAGGGTGGCTAGAATTAGAGTCAATGTTTCCCTGACCCACCTTGTATTTCATTTGAGGTGATTGTGTTGAAGTTCTAGAACAACCTGAACTTTGATTTCAAGTTTAAACGAGGCAGGGATAGGATCAAGTAGGGTTTTTTTTTTATGATATTGTACATTATTGATGCTTAATTATGTTTAAATAGTTTATCAGGGATAGTTCTAAGAGTTTACCAAGGATTTTGATGACTAATGTTTTTTTATTGATCACGGTTTTTTTGTTTATCAGTGTTTTCTTAATTATTAATTTTACCCTTTTATTGTAATAATCGTTTTTTTTTTTTTTTTTTTTTTTTGTAATGACAAGGGTTTGGATAATATGGTGATGAACAATTTATACTGCATTACATGTCATAGTGCATTACATGTATGATGTTCATAATCTGCTAATCATAATGCATTACATGGATAATGATGTTGATAATCTGCTATGATGTTGATTATGTTTCTGAAATGAGAGGTTAATGCATTACATTGGATTATGTTTCTCCAATGAAAGGTTATTGCATTACATGGATTTGATAGACACTACATGGATTAGCAACTACAACAACTATATCTACAATGGGGGAATACCATGTAGTGCGTTATATTGGATTATATTTTCAGCAAATAATAAGAGGTTGCATCAACCACTTATCTGTTTGTTAACAGGTTGTTGCAACTGCAGGAGAGGTTGCAACATTACACTTATTTACTTTTTAATAGGTTGCAACAACCGCGGAGGCTATCAACATCGTATTAATTTCGGTTTTAACCATTTGCATATTTGAATTTGGTTTTTATAATTTGTACGTTGGATTTTGGTTTCCATAATATGCACATTCATTTTGGAATTGATATTGGTTTTGATCATTTGAATTTTGGTAATCTACAATATCCATATTGGTTTTGATAATTTGAATTTGGTTTCAATAAGGCTATGGGGTATGGTGGTGGTAGATTAGATCATGGATTGCCATACGGGACATGGTTCTCGTGGTACATCTCCCCTTCTCAAACCATGGTGGTTCGCATGGTTTACTTCATGGCAACCATGACCCTCTTTAAATTAGTTAGGGGATTTTGATTGGTGGGTGATGAAAGTTGATGATAAGGGGCTCATAGCTGACACCATATAGGTTGGTAGATGAGGATAAGGTGATATGACGCTGACGTGGAGGGTGGTGGTCATTTGGGTCAAAACCAAACACATATCCTAATATGCACATTCATTTTGGCTTTGCTATTGGTTTTGATTATTTGAATTTGGTAATCTGCAATATCCATATTGTTTTGATAATTTAAATTTGGAGAAAAAAAATCAAGGGAAAGAAAATTTTGCAAGTATAGGAACGCATATTGCAAAGAAAACATATGGGGCATGATGATCTTTACATTGTCTTTATCTTTCTGACAGAAAAATGACTTACGTTTGAGCTAGGGAAGTAGATGGGTACAACATTGGGAAGTGAAGGACTCATATAACAATTTTTTTTAGAATTAGAAAGTGAGGTAGCAATTCAGACTAAAGGGTTGTTTGTTTATGGATCTCTTACTGGTTCAGCACCTAATGGTTCAGACTGTTTGTTTCGCTAATAGAAGTCTGAATCGTTCAAACATTTGCCTCTGAATGGTTAAACATTATACTAAGTCCGAATGGTTAGGACTTTTACTCTGAATTGGTCAGACATTTGCCTCTGAATGGTTAACCATTATACTGTCTCTTAAAGTTCAGACCTCTTACTGATTCAGCACTTAATGGTTCAGATCTCTTACTGGTTCAGCCATTCAGAAGTTACCAAACAGCCCCTAAATCACAGAAACACAAATTATAGTTTATTCATTAAAATATAAACAAATCTTATGTAACATTTCTTACATGTTTATTTATCTCTTAAAAAGATAAAAAAACGCTAGATCTTGGTATTTAAACACCGTAAGAAACCGCTGTACAACCCAAAAATAAAAAATAAAAAAGCTAGATTTTGGTATTTAAACATGATAAGAAACCGCCATACGACCCAAAAAAAAAAAAAAGCTAAAAAAGGATACAAAATTAACTCCAAAAGGGTTAAAAATTAGAAAACCATTTCCCCCAACTCACCCTTTTTTTAGTATAATAATAAAAAAATACCTAAAAATCTTTAAAAAAAAAGGCGCTGACTTGTCAGGCGTTGATTGGTGGACAGTATAAGAAGATGATTCGAAATTTCAACTGCAGAAGACGGGGTCTTGAGAGAAAGTTTCAATTCAATCATTTTGCCAGTTGGCCACCAACTCAATTCAAACCTCACATCACCTTCACCATCTCCGCCGGTTCCTATTTTTAAACATCTCCGATCACACACACACACACACACACCGGTCTTCAAAAGCCACTTCATTCTCTCTCTAGCAATCATAATTTCAAACATATTCGAGGAGTTGAAGAGAGAGAACGCAACAGTCACAGATGACGTCACCTAATTGGGAGCTCAAGAATTGTTGCGATCGCGACCAGAAGTTCTTTCTCGCTACCGTCGGCATCTATTCTCTCGTCATTCTCGCGGTTTGTTTCTTCTTTTTAAATTGAGATAACCCCAAATTTACTACTCGAGACTTTTTGTGCTTTTTAGATATTTTGTAGTTGCGTGATTATGCTGCCGATTAATGTGAAATTATTGTTTTGACTTGAATTTGTGTGACGAGATGAATTTAACTGTTAACAAATTTTAATGTGGTGGTTTAATTTTTAGTTAGGTATGGTAGGAATTGGTGGATGCTAGTCTTGTGACCTACTCCGATAGTTTCTAGGTAATAATTAGGGTTTGAATACCAAGATAGACACATACGCCAGGTATGCACTAAAGGCGCAAAGCGTGAGCCTTGGGCCATGGTGCAAGGCGGACAATATAAATGAACCATTTTCAGGGGTTTTAGACGTGTTGTAGGCATAGTTATTAAAGGCGCTAGGCGCACTCAAGGCACATAGGCCTCGCCTGGGGCCTAGGCGCAAAAAAAAGAGAGTGCCTGAGAAAAATAATGCGCACAATGAAATATATTAAAAGTATTTTATGTATTAGAAATTTAATATTATTCATCAAATAAAATAAACAAAAGCTATTCTATAACATTTAATATCATCTATTTAGTACCAAGAGTTCTAAAATATTAGTGTAGAAAAGTAGTTTTCATTATATAAAAGTAGAAATTTGGCTAAAATCTTGCCGGAAATTCCACGGAATCTTGCTGAAATCTGCGCCCGAACCATCACCTGGAGATTTAAAGCGCAATTGCCTCGCCTAGCTTGGAAAATGGGCCTAGGCGCAAGAGGCGATAGCTTTTAACATAATAACATCTATGGTCGTGGCTGGTTTAGGACTAGTTTAGGTTGGTTCCAGTCTTTTAGATCATATTTAAGTTTTTAATACCAGTTTTAGTTGTTCAGAACTCTTCATGCTGGAATTCGCAAAATCTCTCTGCACCTAGCTGGAGTGCTACGATCCCCGGAAGGCGCTTGGCTGTGTCTCACCTCGCGTGGGCTCTTGGGGCGCGTCTGACTACGTAGCATATATGACTTTGCTACGTATATATGATATTTATTATAAAAGAAAAGGAAGTAGAGTGTAGGGAAGTAGAGTGTAGATTTTTTCACTTTGATATATACAGCTGACATATATCGTAGGTCTGAGTTAACAATTACAATCTACAGTTATTACATACAATCTTCGTTAATTAATAGAGTAATTATATGAGTGCTACATCTTCTTAAGGAGTGTAAAATCTCGCTGTTAGTTAGCAGGCTTGTTTCCATGATACTGAGGGGGATCTTTAGTAATATTATTTAGTGTACTTTACTATGTTGTCAAAGGCACAAGGCGAATAGGCAGTAGGCCTCGCCAGAGCCTAGACGTAAGATGCTTAAAAGTGAGGGCTTTTTTTAAAGCGAGACACATAGTGTTAAAATACCAATTTTAGGGGTTTTAGATATGTTTTAGGCTTGTTTAGGGGTAGTGCCGGCTGTTTTAGATCTGTTCGTACGATTTTTGGCCTTTAATTTTGAAGACGTTAATCTTGAATCGAAGAGATATAGATGAACACGGATTATAGATAATTATGGTGAATTATTTACTGAGTTTTGTAGGGATAATTGTTAGTTTGAATTAGATAGGTTTATCTAGTTGGTTTATTTATTCATATTAAAAGTGTTTTGAGGCGAGTTAGGACTAGAATGAGGTTTAGTATAAATAGAGGGTTAGGGTTATTGTATTTGTGTGCTTTCATTGATAATAGTCGAACGAGTTTGTTCAGATCGTGTTTGTGTGTTTGATCAAGGGCCTGATTTCCAACAGATTTTCCATGTTTGTTAAGTAAATTTATATCTATTTGAATGGATTGTACAGTTATGGAGGACATTTCTGCTTACACCATTCAAGCTTATCACAGTCTTTCTTCATGAAGCTAGCCATGCAATCGCTTGTAAGCTCACATGTGGAGAGGTAACACCTAAAAGTCTTCATCTTTTTTCTCGAATACACTATTTCATGCACGCAAGCTCCTCGTTTATTTCTCATTAAGTTTTAGAACATCTGATCAAACTTAACAGCCATTAAGTCAACGTTGCTTTTGGAACCAGTTTATATCTGTGTAATTCTGGATGCTTTTCTGTATTAACAATTCTTGGACTCTGGTATGTAGGTCATGGGCATGGAGGTTCATGCCAATGAGGGTGGGGTGACGCAAACACGAGGTGGAGTATATTGGTTAATATTGCCAGCCGGATGTATGTTAACTTCTTCTAAGCAATTGAGTTTCTTAATTAAAAGGCGGAGTAAAGTACACGGATGGTTCTTGTGGTTTACCAAATTTTGGATTTGGTCCCTAACTTTCCAGAAGTAGACAGATGGTCCCTGTGGTTTGCACTTTGTAACGCATTTAGTTCCCAGGTTTTTCCAAAAGTATATGGATGGTCCTGTGGTTTGTACTTTGTAACGCATTTAGTCCCTAACTTGTACATGCTAAAACCTTTAGAGTTGTTGGCTAAGGACTAAATGCCTTACAAAGTACAAACCACAAGGACCATTTGTGTACTTTTGAAAAGCTAGGGACCAAATCCAAAAGTTTGTTGAACCATAGGGACCACCTGTGTACTTTACTCTTAAAAGGCACATGTTTTTTCTTTACCTTTTTAACATGGTCCTAGCATTCATAAATTTATAACATCCAGATCTCGGTTCATCGTTTTGGGGAATGCTTTTGATTCTGGCATCTACCGACCTTTTAACTGCGAGAATTGCTGCCGGATGTTTAGCAGCCGCGTTGCTTATCGTGCTCTTCATTGCCAAAAATGTAACCATATCACGCAATTAGTTGATTTTTTTTAATTTGAAATCCTAGTTATGGTTGCATATCTACGATCTCATATATATTGTGCTGTTGAAACAGTGGACTCTTCGAGGACTCTGCATTGGTCTGTAACTACAAATCTTTATAACTTATTATCCTTATTGACGATTTTAATATAAAAAGAGATGCGTTTTGCTAAATAACTGTCATATTTTTTTTATTTAACAGGATTCATCATATTCCTTGCTATTGTTTGGCTACTGCAAGAAAAAACCACAGTTCGTATCCTTCGTTACGTCATTCTATTCATCGGTATTATCTTTTTCCATCTTTCACTTTCATATGTATCAAGCAAACAGTATTTTGCTTATGAACTTGTGTTTCCCATTTGCAGGTGTCATGAACAGCTTGTTTTCGGTTTATGGTAACAATCTATAATCATATAAGTTATCAAATTTCACATTTAGAATTGAAGTTTTATGTTAAGTATGATATAAATCAAAATCTTTTGGCAGATATTTATGATGATCTAATTTCCCGGCGAGTTAATTCTAGTGACGCTGAAAAGTTTGCCGAAATATGTCCTTGCCCGTGTAATGGTGTTGCTTGGGGAGTCATATGGTTAGTATCTGTGTAGAATATTTAATATTTCATTATGTAAGTTATCTAATTTGGTTTCATTGTTTACCAATTTGTTGCAGGGGCACGATATCCTTCACTTTTCTCAGTGCTTCAGTTTACCTGGGACTTGTAATCTTGTCATGAGGTATTCTTCTGTTATATAAGAAATAATCAGTTAAAATAGTATTGCTGAGCCTATAAATATTCGAGTAAGAATCTGATTTTTTTTTCTTGTTCACAGATTCATGGACTTTGAACTTCAATTCATGCGGCTGTCTTGATGTGATCTGATTATTTACTGCACTAACTTTTAGTTTCATTATTTCGACCCTTGGTTGGGTTACATACATATTATTGCTTTGTGTGCATACAGTTTCAGTGTAGCAAAAAGTTATTTTATACTATTTTTTTGTGGATATGCAAATTTAAATCTAGTTTCATTCTTTTTTACGTATTGGCCAAATTATATGTAACATTCGTCTCTCATACTAACCAATGTTTGTGCGTTTGGTCACAAAACATTTACATCATTGTTTCAGTTTCCTGGGTGAAGGTCAATGCAAACGAATCAAACGTTCAGTGAACAATTCGTGAACTGTTCGGCGGGAAGTTCGTTTGTTATTAAACAAACACAAACAAGACATTTTGTTCATTTAGTTAAATGAATGAACATGAACAAAAGCCGTGTTCGATCATTTATGTTCGTGAACGTTCGGTAACTTGTTCGCTTATATTTGAAGGTGTTCGATAGTTCTTTATTGTTTTAAGTTTTTATATTTTATTTTAGTACTTTAATAGTTTGACAAATAAAATATTTAATAAGTGTCACTGTATTATATGTTCTGTTCATGAACACTTTGTGTTCGTTTTCATTTGTTGCCAAAAATTAACAAACAAAATGAACAGGTTCATTTCGTTAACAAACAAACACGAATATATAATTTCGTTCACTTAGTGTTCATGAACAATTTGTAAACACATTTATTTCTTAACCGTTTTGTTAATTTATAGCCCTAAAGGTCACCAACCTTGTATTGCTCATATGTTATAGAGCCCCTCTAGTCTACATTAATATGTTGAGCATAACGCATCGATGACATTTAACGTGGCGCATACAAATTGACCAGGTTATATGTAACATTCACCTCTCATACTAACCAATATTGTCCGTTTTCTCACAAACCATTTACAACTTTGTTATTAGTTTCCGGAGTGAATATCACCTAACCTGTATTGCTCTCACCTGAGTATTTTTAATTGTAGAGCCCCTCTAGTCTACAATAATATGCTAAAAACGCATTGATGATAGTTAATGTGGTGCATACAACTATACAAGAAAAGATTTTGATGTATATAAAAATGCCTACAAGAACCAACTATGATTTGTTTGTTAGCCCTAAAATCAAATAAAAAAGCACAAATAATTTTCATATTCCAATGTAACAGAGATGTGTACGGGTTATATATCTAAATCATCATCCGGATCCTCATCAGAATCAGCATCTCATCATCTGAATCACGAAAATATATGATCTCTCCCTGCCAGATTCCTCTTGTTCCTTCGATTTCTCAACAGACGCACCGTTTGATTCGTGTTTGTCTGATTTACGGCCATCATATATCTGAACTGATTTCTCCGTTTCTAGTGAAACGTAAATCACAACCAATAACAAACAAAACATTATGAACTTGAAACAGCAAAGGTTTCGATGTTGGAAACGTGAATAAACTCATACCCTGGTGCTCAAATGGAAGTACCACTTTTGCTCTATCACTTCTTTCTTTATCTGACATCTGCAAATTGAATTGCACCTGCCAAAACATATAACATAAATTATACTGATATATTCGAAAAAAAATCGTCCCTGAGATTTGGCTAGTTTTGCAACTTTCGTTCTGAGGTTTGTTTTTCCGCATCTGGATCCAAAAGATTTAAAATCTTGCCATTTCCATCCGGCTCGTTAACTCCATCCATTTTTTCTCCGTTAAGTCTGGGGTATTTCGGTTTTTCGTTAACTTAAGGGCAAGTCGGTCTTCTTACATATAGTGAAAACGACCGATTTCCCTTTAAGTTGGCAAAAAAGACAGAATACCCCTGACTTATGGAGAAAAATAGATGGAGCTAACAAACAATATGAAAATGGCAAATTTCAAACCTTTTGGATTCAGATACGGAAAAACAAACCTTTGGACGAAAGTCACAAAACTGATCAAACCTCAAGGACGAAAATGGCATTTTACTCGATAAATCATTATATAGTGACAGAAACTAACTTTAGGGACAAGGCTCTGTGCGACTGCATTCTCCCTGTATGCGATTGAAGTGAACTTGATCAACGAGTTCTCAATGGAAAACTCTTCACGCTGCAAAAAGGAAGTCTTTTAGTAATCAATTGCGTGTTTGTGAGTGTGTGTGAAGTAAGAAAAATGGTCGTACCATAACCCTAACGCGACCATTTCTTCGTTTGAGAGATGCATGAAACTGGCCTCTTTTGTAACTTTGTTCAAGCAAATAAAACTTATCAGTGTTCTCTGAAGAAAGTGGTTTTACATTAGTCACCATTGAAGACATGTATTCAAAAGCAGCAACAGCTTTCAAGTCATGGAGATCAGAATGCAGTAGCCAAAAGATGCTAGATACTTGAGCTGCAAGTAATCCAAATGTGACGATATTCACATAAGTTTGATCGGATAACTTAAGTACACGAATTAAATGACAAAAAACATACCATGGCTCCGGAGATTGCTTAACAGGCAAGCAACTGAAGACAGTGACGTGTGTCTTATCATCTCTGTTAACTGAAAAAAATACAAAAAAACTCAAAACCGATACCAATAAACCATAAGCGAAAATGGTTAATTACCGAGTCTATGGCAACTGAGAACCGATTTTTCCCGTCTCCAACAAGTCCTGCAAGCGAATAATAATCATGGAAATGAATGTACATCGAGTTTAAAATATATAAGGCTGACTACATTATACCTACCTATTCCTAATGTAAGAATCTGAGAGAACAAATCATCCAATTTTCTAACATCTTTGCAGACAGTAACTTTAAGTGAAGTATCTGTTACTGGAGTTTTAATAACTCCATGATCCTTAAGTCGTTCTTTCCAACCTAGAGGATCAGTATAACAATCCAAAACTCTCAACCTGTCATAGAAAATCTAACCATGATCTGTTTATATGAATACACAAATTATGTCTACAAATCGAAGAACATTAGACAAGAAACAATAATAATTATTTTTAGCAAACCCTAAATCGATGATATTCTGACCATTCATGAGATCCGGCAACATCAATTCCTCTGTTTTTAAGCAATTCAGCTGTGGATGAAGGACTCCTCGAAAACGTCACGAGCACAATGCCTCTGAAACTCAAAACTGTTGATTTTAGAAAACATATATATAATAACATAGGGGTGGGTTCATCGTCAAACCCTAAACGCTAAACTCTAAACCCTAAAAGTTAAACCATAAATAGACGTTCAGGATTAGACAAGCAGGTTCCAACGCTGCTGAAATGAGTTCAACTAGAGTTCGTTTAATCAGTTCCCCACTTTTACTTAGTTCACGAATGAACCTCTATATATGAATATATTATATAACAAACTCAAATTCAATTAACACTTGAAAAGCTAAATTCATACGGTTTTAAACAAAAAAGGAAACTTACCGAGACTGAGATTTTCCGGATGAAATGAAGGACGAAAGCTGAGTGAAAACATAATCGAAGACGGTGGGACCGAACGGTGAATCAACAGAGTCGTTAATGGTGAGAGACGTTGCGTGTTCACCTTCTATTGCTCCGTCGCGTAGCACTCTGCAAACGGCGTCCGCCATTGTTAACCGATTCCAGTACTGGTTGAATTAGGGTTTACGATTTGGACAAAACCCTAACTCGATTGGGAAGAAGAGAAGATTATGGATTGTTTCTTTATTAAGTCCTTGATTATTAGGCTGGAGGGTATGCTATAAAGCGTTTAGGCCTTTGTTACGCTATATTAAGGTTATATTAGTGTGTTGTATGGAGTGCTTTAAAATTATTATTTTTTTAATTTACATGTAATTGTTTAAAGCTCTTTTAAAATCTCTTACTAAATAAATAAAAGAAAAAATTTGATTGGTTTAAAAAAAATGGGCCCATCTTTTTTTCTTTTTAAAGCTTGTTATTGGGTTTACGTAGCAATGATGGCTCTCCCCCCTCCCCCCTCTTAACTCGTGGGGGGTGGTTGATGGTGTCCCAGGACGCTAAAGTTGTTGACGTGGCGGATGACGTTAAGCCACACTCTGTGGCCTTAGTATAAGTGTTTTATGTGGAGCATAAGATTTGTTCATTACCATCTTAAGGCCTTGATGTTTATGATTTGCTAGCATTAAAGCCTCGTGAGCTTGTGACAGATTTTGTTATCAACTAATTTAGGGGTGAGCATAAACTGAATTGTCGTTATAAAAATCTAAAACCATCAAAAAAGTTTTGTTATAAAAAACTGAAACTATCGAAAAAGTTTTGTTACAGTAAGGCTATGGATTATAGTTCACTAGTGAATATTTATGACCATATTTCATCACGTCGTCATGTTAACATCCCCTTCCACCATCTTTCTCTTTCAAGGGATGTGATCCATGTCCTTTTTTTCTCCGATTCATTTCATTTCCAAACAAAAAACAAAATTAAAGTTTTCATTAATAATAAAAAAATACATAGTTTAAGGCAAGAAAAGAAACATAAAAAACTATATAGATAAAATTAAATTTACATAATTGATAAAATGAATTACAACTAATCATCTTTGGAATTGACATGAGCGGAATTACAAATATACTTGATCAAATAGGCTCAAAGGTTGAGGTGTGTATGCTAGTTGTGTAATGCCCACATGTTTATCTCTTGTTGCACCTCATTAACTGAATCAACATCCTCATAAATGACGTTCGGGTCGTATTTGCATATTGCATTACCTTCATCTTTGATACTTGTGTTATCCAATAAGAAACAAGCATACATAATGTATCTTAATTTTTTGGGCATGAATGCACGTGTCGGGTGTTGCACAATGTGTTATCGTTGTTTCAAAACACCAAACAACCGTTTAACATCTTTTCTTGATGAATCTTGGCGTTTTTCTAGTTTATTCCTTTTATCATCTATGGGATACGGTATATTTTTAACAATTATCGAGTAGTCAGGGATATACCAACAACAAGATAATCCATGTGGTTGTGTTCCACCCCCGTAACCATAAACGAAGAATTAAGTCTGGTACTCTTTATGATGTCATTGAATACCTCAGACTGATATAGAACTTTTAAGTTGTTATTTGAACCAGCAACACCAACAAAAGCACAACCTATAGATCTTGTGAAACTGCGGCTTCTATCATTATTGAGGGATGTCCTATATCACTTTCCGTGAATTGACCTCGTCATGCATTGGAGGAATTATGTTACAACCAATGCGTACAATCGATACTGCCTAGCATCCCAGAGAATCCATGTCTTTCTTCATTGGTTAGATATAGATTTTGATGCCCTTCCGTGTTGGTTTACACAAATACTTCTTGTTATATAGTTTGACCACACATTTAGAAAATTTATATAGACTATCGCATGATGTTCTTTCGGGCATCTTCAAATACACATCCCATGCATCACTAGAAGTGTCATATGCCATTTGCCGAATCTACCATGTGCACTTATGAAAGGTAGTAGAACCCATTTTACCTATGGCATCTTACGGTAATGTAAAACATGGGTTCATATTTGCCAAAATCATGAGCAATACGTAGGAGTGGACGACAACTCATTCGAAACTAAGGCCTAAATTGTACATCCGTGTATACATGGTTTTCAGCAAAGTAGTCGCTCACCAATCGTTTGTGAGCATCTATAGTAACAAATTAAAAATAAAATGAACAAATATTTAAAAACAATAAGGAAAAATTAGTATATTGACATGTGCGAACAGTAACACAAATTTATCACAATGCACAAACTAGTTATAAAAGATGTAAAATACTTATAAGACTAAACTACACACATTAACAGGAAGATGTGTTACTAGAGTAAGATACCGAATATCAATCATGGCATGGTAGCTCTTGATACTAAGTTATGTTAATATGTAATCTATGAAATATAAGGTTGAAAAAAGGATAATGAAAACCAAATACGAAAATACTAAAGAATGGGAGATAAAAAGGTAACTATCTATAATGGAATTATCAAAGGAGATTAACTCTAAATGAATTACTATACATATCGACATTATTAAGACCTAACTCGAAAACTGCATGTGAAGTGTTATAATGGATTAGAGCCCATTAAGATTAATCTCGTTAAAGGGTAGGAGAGAAGCTATAGACACGTCTCACAACCTATTTTAACAAAGCAAGTTAATGTGACAAATTCATATGACTTAGGGTTTCTAGGTTCGGCTTAGGGTTGAACAACGAACATTGCAATTTACGAACTAATTAAGATCAACCATATAGAAAACCCTAACTAGTTTCTAGATCCTTCCCGTATGTAGCTCACACGTTTTACCAATTATGTTATCAAGATGTATATTACCAGTTATGGTTTCAAGCCTTATATTAACAGACGTCAATATAACCCAGAGATAGAAGAAATCAAATCTAATTAGCATACCTCATTGAAAGGTTGATTAAACCACACAAATTAACATCAGAATCAATATCTAACATGCAATCATACACATCATATGAACGAACATTACAAATTTACTAAAATCACATTACGTAACAAATCAAGCATTTGAACATGATACATCCTAAAAATCACCACATCGAGACAATTACTAACAGTTTAGCCAGGCATACTGAACAAACACAAACTAACCATGAATAGAAACATAGTTCGATAACAAAGAAACTCTTTAACCGAAAAAATAGAACCCATATGGATCAGATCTTCAGTCTGTGATGTTTTATTGTGTTTACTCCCTTTGTGTTGCCTTAGTTAAGACCTCTTAATCGTCCACAACAGATTCTTGATCAATCTCCTTCGTTTTTAGCTGTCACGGTCATTTTATACTTGTTTTTAGGGTTTCCACGACTAGGGTACGAGTCGTACCCTTTAAGTGAGTATGAGTCGTACATACCAATAATGGGCCGCCATTAGTGTTTCTGACTCCACTCTTGTTGGCTCGCGGTATGAGTTATACGGTGTTACTGGGTACGAGTCGTACCCCTTTTGACTTTCTCATATTTGTAGCCTTTTTAGATAACAACCTCGTCTATGCCCAAAACCCTTCATTTCATTCAAGCCAGCAAATCATCATATATACCAAGTATTAATCTATTCTAGCAGAATTTATACATAAAAATGCTAAATACGGGTCTTTCACATTAGAAAACAAGTTCTTTTTTTGACGCATCATATATCCTCTCGATCTCTATTTAAAGTCGCACTCCTTGTTCTCGGTTGCGACGTATGTTTGTTCTTATTCCTCCAAAATAATGTGTGCCACCTCTTTACCACGTTCATATAGAACGTCATGATTTCCTCTGACGAGGATGAAGAAACCATGATTAAAAAAAACCAAGTTTTTGAATATTTTTTAGAAGGTTGGAGATAATTTGTAGAGAGAAAGAGTAGAGATTGTATGAAAACAAAATGTGAAATGTTAATTTTTAAATAGAAAATAAGATTTTTTTAATAGAGCCCAACGACCCTTTTTTTCAAACTGACACTCGGTGAGCATCGTGGAGTATTCCACTACCTTCACGCTTCACAAATTGGGGGGGGGGGGGTTGTTCACTGGTGGTCATGATGCCACATCACCTCCACAACCCCCCTCCGCGAGACATACCGGTTGGCCTAACATATTGTGTGTCCCTTACTCCCTTCATCCTTTATGATTTAACATGGTTTGCGATTGTTTTTATGGCATAAGCTATTTGGATTCATAAACTTATATGAGTAATTTACCAACATAATATGAAATATATTTTTTATACTTATAGTTATGGTTATGTCAAATATTAATTTTCTCTGTAGTCATTCGTTACATAAAACCATTGTCACGCATTCACATTGGTTCGTGTATCTCGTTATATTCCATCAACGTCGACCACAAATCATGTTATACACAAATAAGCTCTCGTGCATCACCCTGTGTTTTACAGGTCATCAACAAAATGTATGGTTTGCTAATGGAATTCACTACACAGACAAACGAGACTTGTGTGGTGCATGTAATATGCATGTATAGGGTATCCCAAGCCAAGCAAAATAGATCTTACACTTGAAGGATATCCAGGGTTGATGTGTCATCATTTATAGATGTGTTTATATGCACATGTACCCCCCCTAGGTACTTTTGAGGATTTATCATAAGAAAACACTACTAAATCGTTCCTTTGTACTATCGCAAGTTTTAACGCTTCAAAAATGAAAGGAAGCTAAAGATGACGAAAAACAGAAGAAAAACTGCAAATTTCAGCTCGTGCAAGGTCATACCGGCACACCCATGACGCCTCAAGTTCGCCTTTAACAAAGCAAAAAAAAAGACAAGAACTGGAGATGCACGACCGTGCACATCCATGTGCAAGGTCGTGCACAACCAAACTAGAAGTGACAAAATAGAAAAGACAAAAGGAAACAACAAGTATGACAACTAGAAACAACTGTGGGTCCTGTCTGGACACGTGTCCACATGCATGACCGTGCATAGTCCAGGCATGGTCGTGGTTGTACCAAACTTCAATAGAAAGGATACGCACGACCGTGCATGTATGGATGATCGTGCATGTATAGATGCACGGTCGCTCGGGGTCACCAACATCCTATAAATAAGGCCCACTTACAATCATTTGGAGGTGTTCCTAGTACCTTGTAGTGGGTTGTTCTTTGGACCTTAGTGCCTTGATGCCTAAGAGTGCCATTTATTTAGTTCTTCTTGTACCTTACTGCAAAGAAGAAGATAAGGAGATCCACGGGGAAGGCCCTCGAGCCGACCGACTCCTCTCTAAGGATGAAATTCTAACATTCTTCCTAGATTTGCATTTCAATATAATGATACCAATAGTTTAGTTCACTAATAAATAATGCAATAAATGAGGGTTGGGGAACACTTTATACGCAGTTTCACTTGGTTTGATTATTACAAGAGTCGGTAATCATCATTGGTAAAAGCACAGTCATCCGGTAATAGCTTGATTATGCACGACCGTGCCCATAGCCTTACACGGACGTGCGTATCTGTGTCTTTTGTTGGTTTCTTTAAAATTCCATATTTTTGCCTTGTTTTTGGTCATTTTCACTTCTTTTAATCCAGAGCCCCTAAAAACCTGCAATTATCAAATTGGAACGATTAGTGTTTCTAATGATGAAGTCCTAAAAAGTTACCATAAAATAGGGGTAAATATACATATAAAATATGTACAACTGATGGCACGTCACTTTTGTAACAACATATCTAATACGATTGACGTGCATGCGAGTGTGTTATAATTTTTGTTATACTTTAAGCACTTTTTACTCGTGGATCAAGCTTTAAATTTATAAAACATGATACAATACTACCACTCTACACACGTTAGGGCAAGTGCACCCATCGTAGATGTAGTATAGTGATGATAAGGTACCGAGGTCGTCCAAGGGCACAAGAGCTTTTAGTACCGGCTTAGTGTTAACGTCTAATCTAACCAAATTTTATAGAAGTTTTGAAAGTTTTAATAGATAAAAATAAAAATAGGAACGTAAAGAAAAGGGAAAAAACAGACTAGAAAGAATCACTTGGTTCCAACTCCTCTTTTATGTATCATTTGATGATTTCTGCACTTTGGGCTTTTTAAGAGATTATCTTAGTTATAGTGGCATGCCCCTCTTATGAAGGCGATGCTACCCTCAACCATATTGGTCTGAGTCAGCAGGGATACAGTCCGCAAGGTTGGATTATTGAAAGATATTTAAATAAGTTATTAATGCGAAAAGTGGTAGGCCCCTCTTGTGAAGGCAACGTTACCCTCAGCCATATTGGTCTGAGTCAGCAGGGATACAGTCCTGCAAGGCCGGATAAAGTTTTAATAGTAGTTTATTTATAAGGGGTTCAAGCCATTCTTAATTCCCCCGATTTGATGTTATCTACCTCAAGGGAAGTCCTAATAAGCTTGAACCAAGTCCTCGCAGGATCTATACACTGAACGAGGCAAGAACTGTCACACCCTGTCCCGCAGCGAATTTAGTAGTCGGGGCATGATTGGGTTTTTATCAAAGCTCATAACATTTTCTATAATAAAGTTTCATATTTGTTAATTCAAATTTAATAGAGAATATTCCAACAAACACATAAAAACATACAAACACGAAAATGTTCTAGACAAGAAATGTTTTATTAATCTTCTAAAGCCAAATCCTAATTGTTCCTTTCCTCAGCCTATCCATCTGTATCATGTGTAAAATAAAGACTTGGGTCAACAAAAGTTGCCGAGTGAATCTTATTTAATCATTTGAAAGAATTAGTTATATTGATTAATTTAATAAAAATATGCGTAAACCAAATATGAGCATGCGTTTATGTAAATCTATCCACAAACCACATAACATCAAGCAATGAACACATGAGCATGATAAATGATGAACTAGGAGATCAAGGCTCAATCAAACGGAGCCAATCTAATGAGGCACGCGATGCTCAACTCGTATCCAACGAGGAACTGATGGGCCTAATGTGAATGATGCACTGAAATGAGAAAATGTAACCACATATAACACAACCAAACATTACATAAATGTTAGATCATATAGCACAAGTGTTTGAACAAAATTCTGTAAACGACACATGATACACCCCAATACATGAATAAAAAGGGAAATTTGTAAGGATTCACTCACAGTGGGTGCGTTTCTTGGATTGATGACGAACGCGCACGATTTAAGATTGAACCGACGAGAGAAACTAACCTAAATAATCACGTAATAATTCGATAAATATACAACTTTTATTTGAAATTAATATTTCTAATTAATGCTTTTATTAGATTTTTAGGTCTATTTTTATTGTATTTATTACACATTTAAACCTTGAAAAGTCTTATTTTTTAGTATTTTTAGGGATTTTTGAATTAAAAATAAAGAAAATAGGAAATAAAAACTATTTACTCTTGTCAGGGTCTGACCGGTCGAACTGTGCTTGGAGTTGGCATCGTGTGAGGTTCGAACTTGTGACCTCCCGTAAACGTGCACGCAGCTCTACCAACTTAGCTACGTGTCTAAGCCGAAATAATCTTGATTTTAATTTTATATGTATACAAACTCAGTTAAATCAGAATTTCATTTAATTAAAAAGGGTTTTGGAAATTCATCGAACCGCAGCCTGGAACTAGTGTCGAACCCGCGCCCATATGGTATAATGCACACAGCCCTACCAACTGGGTTGTGTGGCTAACCCAGAATATCTTCAATTTATATTAATCATATATACTTACTAACTATTAATATATCATAGTATTTAAAAGCTTTGGTTTAATTCGGAGATAGGCAGCGTATTGAGGTTCGAACCCGGGACCTATGCTTTAGTTTTGCACACAGTCCACCACTGGACTGTGTGTCTAACCCGATTAAACTTCATATTTTAATTATACTAATACACTAAACAACCTTCATCTTCTTCATCAATATTACCCAGAAATCAAACCCGACCGTTAGCTAAATTATACAGTTTTTGGTTAACTGTTTTGAGATCATAAAACACTAAACAAAAGGAAAAGATGATTGTACCTATTTATCGAAGTGCTATGGTTTTCCGCTTGGAGATTCCTGCGATAAATAGAGAATCCGGCGATGACAATCGAAACAGAGAGGTTTTGGGTAATGATTGAGAGAGTTTGAGCGAGTTCATTTGAGGGTTAAAGTTTGATATTTATAGTGTAACCAGTAATCAAAGATTTCGGTTTCAATTCAATGATTTTTTTCGGTTTTCAAATCAATCATTGATTTCAGTCTGTTACATATCAAATTGGTTTCAATTTTGTGATTATAACTGATATTCGAAATCGATTATACTTGATTAATCAACAGGAAAATGCTAAGAGAGTTGATTGCAAAGATCATGCTTTCACCAGTTATGGGTTCTGGACATTTGAATTGCAGGTTTGTTGTTGGTTTTAATATAAAACTTAACTGTTTTTAGATTTAAACACAAATGTGTGTGTAGTGTAGTGGTGTATGTCGTGTGTGTTTCCGATGGGGACCCGAGTTTGAACCTGGTTGCCCCTTAGTATTTATTTTTATTTTTTTAAAACTTCATTTATTAGTATTGTTATTATTTATTTAATATTTTAATTCTTTTAATTTATTTTATTAACTATAAATTAATAGCTCGGATTATACGTAACGAGACTTCAAATAAAATACTTGAATTATTTAATGAAGCGGGTTTTGAAACCCGCTTTACAACGAATGTTACAGTATCCCCTACTTTTAGAAATTTCGTCCCGAAATTTAGGTAGTAGATGTAACTGGAAAGAGATGCGGGTATTTTTCACGCATTGAGTCTTCGCGTTCCCAAGTAAACTTAGGTCCTCGTTTTGACTCCCAACACACCCGGACTATTGGAATACGACTTCGTCTTAAACGCTTCTCACCGAAGTCCATGATTTCTACAGGTCGTTCAACGAAGTGCATTGATTCATCAATCTGAATATCTTCCAACGGTATATGGAGATTTTCATCGGCGAGACACTTTTTCAAGTTTGATACATGGAACGTGGGGTGAATTCTACTGAGTTCTTCTGGTAAGTCAAGCTTGTAGGCTACAGGACCAACTCTCTCGAGTATTTTGAATGGTCCTATGTAGCATGGTGCTAGCTTGCCTTTTTGACCAAAACGAACCACTCCCTTCCATGGTGATACTTTTAAAAGTACTTGATCGCCAACACAAAATTCAAGTGGCTTTCATCGTTTATCAGCGTAACTCTTTTGACGACTTCGAGCTGCTAGAAGATTATTGCAGATTTGAAGAATCTTATCAGTCGTTTCTTGGATCAATTTAGGTCGAGTGATTTGTGCTTCACCAATTTCGAGCCAACATACAGGAGATTGCCACTTACGACCATATAATGCTTCAAAAGGAGCCATACCGATGCTTGAATGATAGCTATTGTTGTACGAAAATTCAACTAATGGTAGATGGGTATCCCAATTGCTCTTGAAGTCTATGACACATGCTCGCAACATGTCTTCCAGAGTTTGCATGGTGCACTCAGATTGCCCATCAGTTTGAGGGTGAAAGGCGGTGCTGAGATCTAAATGTGTGCCTAAAGCTGATTGCACAACTCGCCATGTTCGTGAAGTATAACGGCCGTCACGATCCGAAATGATACTTAAAGGCACACCATGACGGCTTACAATTTCATCAATATAGATACGAGCTAACTTCTCGTTCTTGTAGTCTTCGCGGATTGGAATGAAATGAGCTGATTTAGTGAGACGATCAATGATAACCCAAATTGCGCCATACCCACTGGAGGTGTGAGGTAACCCGGTAATGAAGTCCATGGTTATGTTTTCCCACTTTCAAACGGGTATTTCAGGTTGGACGAGTAATCCTGAAGGTCTTTGATGTTCAACTTTAACCTTAGAACATGTGAGGCACTTGGAAACAAAAATGACGATATCCTTCTTCATGCCAGGCCACCAGTAAGAGTATCGTAGATCTTGATACATTTTATCAGCACCTGATGTATAGAGTATCGTGTTTTGTGAGCCTCATTCATGAGAAAAGTACGAAGATTGTCTCGATCAGGTATCCAAATACGATTTAGGTTGTAAAGGATACCATTGGACTTGGATTCTAATTTGGTTTCAGCTCCACAAGACAATTCATCTTGCACATCATTTTCCGTGACAAAAATATGTTGAGTTGCCCGAATGCGGCTTTGAAGATCAGTTACGATTTGATAACACAAAAGATGGATGGAGTTTGCATACTCTTTTCGGCTAAGAGCATCAGCCACAACATTGGCTTTGCCAGGATGATAACGGATTTCACAATTGTAATCATTTAGGAGTTCGACCCATCGTCGTTGCCTCATGTTCAACTCTTTTTGATTGAAGATATGTTGGAGGCTCTTGTGGTCAGTGTAAATCTCACACTTGGTACCATAGAGATAGTGTCTCCATATCTTTAGAGCGAACACGACTGCTCCAAGTTCTAGGTCGTGAGTAGTGTAATTCTTTTCATGTACTTTAAGTTGCCTTGAGGCGTAAGCTATCACCTTTCCTCTTTGCATTAGAACACACCCTAACCCTGCCTTGATGCGTCACAATAGACCACAAATTCTTCACATCCGTCAGGGAGAGTGAGTATAGGTGCATCACAAAGTTTTTGCTTCAAAGTTTGAAAATTCTCTTCTTGCTTGGGCCCCCAAATGAAGGGTTTGCCCTTATGAGTTAAGGCTGTGAGTGGTAAGGCAATACGAGATAAATTTGTGATGAAATATCGATAATAACCAGCTAAACCAAGGAATGATCTAACTTTGGTAGGAGTGCGTGGAGCTTGCCATTCTTGCACCGCTTTAATCTTTGCAGGGTCGACATGAATTCCCTTGTCGTTGACGACGTGACCAAGAAATTGAACACTTTTTAACCAAAATTCACATTTTGAAAACTTAGCGTAAAGCTTTTCAGTTCTCAAAAGTGTTAGGATGAGTCGAAGATATCGCTCATGATCGGATTTGGTCTTAGAATAAATAAGAATATCATCGATGAAGACTATGACGAAACGATCGAGGTAGGGTTTACACACCCTATTCATCAAATCCATGGAAACGGCAGGAGCATTGGTCAAACCAAAAGGCATGACCATGAATTCGTAGTGACCATATCGAGTTCGAAAAGCAGTCTTTGGAATGTCTTCTTTGCGTACTCTAAGTTGGTGATAACTAGAACGAAGATCGATTTTTGAGAAACAGGTGGCACCCTGAAGTTGATTTAGAAGATTATCGATACGAGGTAAAGATAGCGGTTCTTGATAGTCATTTTATTGAGCTCTCTATAGTCGATACACATTCGAAAGGTTCCATCTTTCTTCTTTATGAAAAGAACCGGCGCACCCCAAGGTGATGAGCTAGGACGTATAAATCCCTTGTCAGTCAACTCTTACAGCTGACTAGCTAGTTCTTGCATTTCAGAGGGGGCTAACCGATATGGAGATTTTGCAACTGGTGTAGCACCAGGTACAAGGTCGATTCAGAATTCGACTTCTCGCACAGGAGGAAGTCTTGAAACGTCATCGGGAAAAACTTGAGGAAATTCTTTAACGATTGGAATGTCTTTCAGCTTCTTCTCCTTGCCTTCCTTTTTGACAATGTGAGCTAAAAATGCAATATAGTCTTTGCAAAGGTATCTTCGAGCTTGAAGGCATGACATCAACTTGAGTCCTTTGGATGGGGTTTCACCAAAAATACGAAGAATTTGACTGTCAACCAGAGGAATTCGAATAAATTTCTCATAACAAACAACTTCAGCGTGATGCGGACTAAGCAAGTCCATACCAATGATGACGTCGAAACTACCCAACTTCATAGGGATAAGATCAATTGTAAAGTCATGATCATTGAGAGTAAGAGTGCAATCACGAATAATTGAGTCTAACGTAATAGGTTCACCGTCAGCTACTTCCACCGTGAATGATTCAGCTAGACTAACGTGAGGTAAATCAAGAATAGATTCAAATTCTAAGGATACGAAACTCTTATCCGCACTAGTGTCAAATAGAATAGATGCATAAGTACCGTTAATGAGAAACGTATGTTAACCACGTTGTTATCCGCTCTAGCCTGGTTAGCATTGATGTTAAAAGCTCTTCCTCTAACGGGCGGATTGACTTGTTGGTTGGGTTCACTGAATTAGCTTGGGCTTGGGCATTTATGATGTTCACCAAACGTGGACAAGTGTTTTGAAAAGGGGTTATATCACCGCAATTGAAATAAGCTCTAACTGGTTGCATCATAGGGTAGTTGGGTTGGTAGTAGGGTTGAGCCATGGGTTGAGCAGGTGGTAAAAGTAAAGGTTGTTGGTATTGGGCTTGGCCTACCACTTGGTTGTTTGGTTGGGCTTGTGGTTGGTTCGGGCTGGTCTTTGAAGAGTGCGACAAGTTTGGATTGTATGACCTGCACGACCACAACTTGTGCAGTGAAGATATGGGTTCTCAGGAGGGTGGTGCTATTGGCATCGGTTGCATTTTGGATGAGATCCTGTATATGGTTTCTTAATGGTGCGGTAGGAGGAGCAACTTGCATGATTGGGCAGCAGTGATAGGGGGATTGGTTTGGGTAACAACGAAATTCTTACCATTGCGCTTTCTTTTGCCGACAAACTCGGAAGATGATCCTGTTTGGGTTGGGGTAGGGGTTTTAGTGGTTGTCTTGTCTTTCTTCTTCTCGTCTTTAAAATCACCATTTCTGATGCGATTTTCAGTGAGCTCAGTAGCTAGCTCCATCGCTGCCTCGAGAGTTGCAGCATAGTACTCATCACATAATCTTGAATTTTCGAGGGAAGACCTCGAATGTAGTGCTCAATCAACCGGTAGAGTGGAGTGAACAAGTTGGGAACCATCTGACTCAACTCAAGGAACCTCTTGTTGTAAGTTATGTGGTCTCCTTCCTTTTGTTTCAAGAAGTAGAACTCATCCTCTAATTTCTTGATTTCGCTTCTTGGACAGAAACGTCTTGTCATAAGTTCCCTCAACTCTTACCAAGTTAGGGCCACAAAGGCTTCAACGCCTTGTCTGCCCTTCTCCGCATTCTACCATGTGAGTGCTATCCCATACATGCGACCTGTAGCATAACGCACTTTGCGATCGTTGGGACAATCACAGTTGAGGAAGGTACTCTCCATCTCCTTAAACCAGCGAAGGAGAGCGTTGACACCTTCAGTCCCCTCGTACTTTGGGGGGTAGCAGGAGTTGAAGTGCTTGTAGGTGCACTTGGTGGTGTTGGTGGGAGGATTGGCAACATTTTGACCTTCTTGGTTGGTTCGGTTGATGGGATTAGCGGCAAGAGCTTGTTGGACTTGAACTACAATGTCGGGAATTACGGCGGCCATCTGTTGGGCTATTTGAGCAGCCATGCGCTCGCCAGATCTTCTTGATCTCTTACCTCCTCGTGAGTGTCTATAAGACATCTACAGGAAATACGTAACGAGATTATGAGTTTGGCGTTTAGGTGTCATGTGCCGTATTTAAAAAAATCAACATTCACAAAATAAATGAGAAAATGAGTTCACTACATCCATAGGATGTCTTGGGCTTTGCTCATGTTTGGGCCCCCATATGTCTCCCATGCTTTGGCCTAGGTAGTCATGTGGGCCCCCATGACTACTGGGCTTTGTAGGGTTCACATTGGTGTTGGCTTGTTAAAACTCGCACGACCCGCATGAAATCGTAAAACATGATTGCGAGATTTAAGGTCGGAGGGTGTCCAGGTGTAGACACAGTGACAACTCAAAGTGGGGTTAGTTCACACGACATTTGGTGTGGCATGCTTTGGCCTAATAGGTCCTTCGTACTCCTATCGTTAGTCCCCAGGTAGGCAAACTGGTCCATTATATTAGATTTATACGAATGCCAATCCTAGACAGGACGTTCCGACTACCGGTACTCGTACCCTTCCAGTTACTACATGCCCGTCGTAGAACTCATTTTGATGAGACTGAAAAACATCATAAAATTCTTGAGAAAGACAACATGATAAATGTTCAAATATGTGAAACTGAGACGTGCGTGTTTGCGTAAGCATGATATGTACCATAATAAATATCAAACGATAACATTTAATAGTGAGAGTGCTTGCATGCATTGGTGTGTGAAATAACAACGAAACAAATAAATATCATGAGTTTGCATATAACTAAATGACACATAAAATCTAATCGACTATAGTATAGGCTCTAGGGGTCTAATAACTTATCATATATCCTTATAGTCAAAAGCTCTTATACCAATTTGTCACACCCTGACCCGCAGCTGATTTAGTAGTCGGGGCATGATTGGGTTTTCATCAAAGCTCATGACATTTTCTATAATAAAGTTTCATATTTATAATTCAAATTTAATAGAGAATATTCCAACAAACACATAAAAACATACAAACACGAAAATATTTTAAACAAGAAATGTTTTATTCAGCTTCTAAAGCCAAATCCTAAGTGTTCCTTTCCTCAGCCTGTCCACCTGTATCATGTATAAAATAAAGACTTGGGTCAACAAAAGTTGCCGAGTGAATCTCATTTAATCATTTAAAAGAATTAGTTATATTGATTAATTTAATAAAAATGTGCGTAAACCAAATATGAGCATGCGTTTATGTAAATCTATCCACAAACCACATAACATCAAGCAATGAACACATGAGCATGATACATGATGAACTGTGAGATCAAGGCTCAATCAAACAGAGCCGATCTAATGAGGCAAGCGATGCTCAACTCGTATCCAACGAGGAACTGATGGGCCTTATGTGAATGATGCACTGAAATGAGTAAATGTAACCACATATAACACAACCAAACATTACATAAATGCTAGATCATATAATGGTAGTAGCACAAGTGTTTGAACAAAATCATGTAAAAGACACATGAATAAAAAGGGGAATTTGTAAGGATTCACTCACATTGGTGTGGTTTCTTGGATTGATGACGAACGCGCACGATTTAAGATTCAACCGACGAGAGAAACTAACCTAAATAATCACGTAATAAATCGATAAATATACAACTTTTATTTGAAATTAATATTTCTAATTAATGTCTTATATTAGATTTTTAGGTCTATTTTTATTGTATTTATTACACATTTAAAACTTGAAAAGTCTTATTTTTGAGTATTTTTAGGGATTTTTGAATTAAAAATAAAGAAAAAATAGGAAATAAAAATATTTACCCTTCTTAGGGTCTGACCGGTCGGACTGTGCTTGGAGGTGGCATCGTGTGAGGTTCGAACTTGTGACCTCCCCTATACGTGCACGCAGCTCTTCCAACTGAGCTACCTGTCTAAGCCGAAATAATCTTGATTTTAATTTTATATATATACAAACTCAGTTAAATCAGAATTTCATTTAATTAAAAAGGGTTTTGGAAATTCATCGAACCGCTGCATGGAACTAGTGTCAAACCCGCGCCTATACGGTATAATGCACACAACCCTACCAATTGGGCTGTGTGGCTAACCCAGAATATCTTCAATTTATATTAATTATATATACTTACTAACTATTAATATATCAGAGTATTTAAAATCTTTGGTTTAATTCGGAGATAGGCAGTGTATTGAGGTTCGAACCCGGGACCTATGCTTTAGTTTTGCACACAGTCCTGGACTGTGTGTCTAACCCGATTAAACTTCATATTTTAATTATACTAATACACTAAACAACCTTCATCTTCTTCATCAATATTACCCAGAAATCAAACCCGACCGTTAGCTAAATTATACAGTTTTTGGTTAACTGTTTTGAGATCATAAAACACTAAACAAAAGGATTAAGATGATTGTACCTATTCCGGTTGGAGATTCCGGCGATAAATAGAGGATTCCGGCGATGACAATCGAAACAGAGAGGTTTTGGGTAATGATTGAGAGAGTTTGAGCAAGTTCATTTGAGGGTTAAAGTTTGATATTTATAGTGTAACCAGTAATCAAAGTTTTCGATTTTAATTCAATGATTTTTTTCGGTTTTCAAATCAATTATTGATCTTAGTCTGTTACATATCAAATTGGTTTCGATTTTGTGATTGTAACTGATATTCGAAATCGGTTATACTTGATTAATCAATAGGAAAACGCTAAGAGAGTTGATTGCAAAGATCATGCTTTCATCAGTTATGGGTTCTGGACAGTTGTATTACAGGTTTGTTTGTTGGTTTTAATATAAAACTTAAATGTTTTTAGATTTAAACACAAATGTGTGTGTAGTGCAGTGGTGTATGTTGTGTGTGTTTCTGATGGGGACCCGGGTTCGAACCCGGTTGCCCCTTAGTATTTATTTTTATTTTTTTAAACTTCATTTATTAATATTGTTATTATTTATTTAATATTTTAATTCTTTTAATTTATTTATTAACTATAAATTAATAACTCGGATTAAATGGTGAATAAATACGTAACGAGACTTCAAATAAAATACTTGAATTATTTAACGAAGTGGGTTTTGAAACCCGTTTTACAACGAATGTTACAAGAACTTTACCCAAATACCTTCTAACCCCTTTCCAGATAGTTAACTTGCCTTATATAGACCGTAAAGACACGAATGAGTGAGCTAACGAAACATGAAGGAATGTTTAACAAAGTTCACTTTCAATATAGAAAACTAGTTATTAAAGTCATTAATATATACCCTTAAAAAGTTGCCAAATATTAAAAATCAAAAGTAATACATAAAAGATTTGTGTTCACCAAGTGATGTAAGAGATTAGCCAAGCATGGCCTTTGTTTGACAAGAACTTTTACAATCGATCTTGAATCCAAAGACTACTACACACTCTAAAAGATGAAATATAGATGATGGTGGTGGGTGTTGGTGTTGTAGTGGTGGACTGATGGCAAGTGTGAGAGAAGTGGTTTGCCAAGGGATGCATTTCTCTTGAATCAAGCACCTCTATTTATAGCTGGAAACAAAGGGCAGGCACGACCCTGTGCCCACCTGGCATGGCCCCGTAGTCTTCTCTTTCTCTCCCTTCATTAATTGCAGTGTCAGGTCAGGTCTTGTACTAACAAGTCCCGTGGTGTCATGGCAGGCCCCGTGGTCAGTGTACTTTTTGTACTATCACAGATTCTGCGAATCCTATAGTTGACCGCGACCTGTGTTGGGTTAGCACGGCCTCGTGTTGGCTTATCTTTTGCTGTTGTCTTTTTCTGGAGGGAATCTTGACTGCGCACAGCTCCATGCCTGGTGGGCACGACCCCGTGCCTAAGCTTCTGTCTTTGTTGTTTTGTTTTTTTGGATGTGGATGGGGATTCGGCAGGTCGTGTCAATCCTTCTTCTTTGTATTTGTGTTGGTTTCTGCCATTAATTTGTTCCTTTTATTCGTTTAAGCTGTTTTGATCCTGTAATTTAAAAGTAAACAAAGAAACCTCCTTTTTTCAATGTTAGTATCGAAAAAGGGTCAATTTTATGCCTTGTTTGATGTAATTTATATGTTACATTTTGCGCACATCAACGATCCATCCCTTTATATATATATATATATATAATATATATTTGAAAAGGTACTTTATGAGCATACTTCATCCGCAATACTCAACATTTATATGAGCGTAATAGTGTAACAACAAAGCACGATTGTACGACACAACGTAACCACTATCTAGAAATAATCTAATTATTTTGAACGGAGTGAGCACTTTGACGTCTCCTTTGATGTGCATAGCCATTTTCATCAAATATTGTCACATGTTCATAGTCCTTTGGGAATTTATTTACATTATCTCGTAGGCATGCATGGTACATTAGGTCTAGCAATACCGCACGGTCCATGTATCATAGACTCGAAGACAATTTTATACAAAGTCATCTCATTGATTAGGTCTAGATTTCCACTGATATGTACTCATCCAGTTATTCAACATTCTTTTTTTGTGTGCCTCATTGACTCATAATAGAAGATGACAATAAGGTAGACCTCCTTTCTGAAACTCTATGTGTTTAGGTCTGCATGGTTTAAAGTTAACATTTTTATGTAAAATGAGAATACTTGTGTTATATCAAAGGCACTTTTTGATGTAATGTGAGACAATAACATGCCCTAACTTTTCCAAATGGTCTTTTAACTCTAAGAAAATTTATGAACGAACTCACTTTCATGTGGAATACTCATTTTATAACATCTTGATGATCTTTTGTTTTTAGCACTAGTAATTTGGCTATGTATCTACAAATCTCAGGCCATTTAACATTACAAGTGAACGTAATGACCGAATGTGGATTCTCATGAACTCTGATATTGCCAAGTATCATGTACCACCACTAAACGTTTATGGCAAAATAATACCACTGACTATATCTCTTCCTACGGTATCACTACGCGTAACTACATCATGTATGCCTTACATGCATTCACTTCTAAGAGCCTTTTGGTTATATCTACGGTAATTAAGCCTATCTTTCTCTACACAAACATAAACATTGCCCATGTACCGTGTACTATTTAAAAAGACGGTCGTCTCAATAGGCGATCATGTAATGATTATTATCTTTGTCTAGCTATTACCATGTAGGCGCAAGTCACGGGACAAGCCACTTTGACCATGAATAAATAATAAAGGATATTGCAATGACATGTACAAAGGATGTAAAGTGTTATTAGTTTAGTGGCATCCACCTTATGTCGTGTACAATGTCAAATCCATCAGACTCAGGCAGTGGATCACTAATAATAGCACCTTTGCAACCTGGACTCGGGTTATCATAGCGTAAAGAGTTACATGAATTATACAAACGAATACAAAAGGCCGACGCCTTAGACGATTGAGACAAATCTCTTACGCTCCTAAAATGTGACATCTCGCGAAAACGTTCAACCACACTAGATTCTTCAGCAACTGTTTGCAAATTTCAGGACGGAATTTCTTTCAACTTGGGGATGATGTGACAACTCGTAATCTCGAGGGTAGAATCGATCACCGTTCTCGTTTATTCTACTTATGTTTTTATGTCACGAGTGATTTTAAATGCTATTTATGTGTATATGTTAAATTTTTATCCGAATAATATAAGGTATATATAGAGGTCGATATATATATTTTGTAATATGTTAGCGTGACCCGACATAAAAATCCCTTGGTTGAGGCCCAACCCTAAACCCGAAACCCTTATGTGTTTACGACCCAAACTTAACCCAAACCGCCCCAAACCCACTTCCCTTGCGGCTTGTAGGCCCAAACCGAGCCCACCTTGCACCAGCCCATACCAAGCCCAAGACCCTTCCCTTGTGAGGTCGCATGCATGTATGTACGCGTGTTTCTGTATTTTGCAAATAAAAAATAAATCATAACAAACTCTACTCCCTCCCTTGGTGTACGACAGCAAGTACCCCCCCCCCCACGTCGCTACCTCTCCTTCTTACAACTTTCTCCGTCGCTCTAGCTCTCTCGCTCGCATCCCTCTTATGGTTAGTGTGCTCTTGTTGCTTTGTTTTGAAGTTTCTTTGAATTGCATGGCTGCGTTCTTCTAAATTCTTGATGATACTTGGTGTTGCATGAATGCTTGGGAACTAGGGTTGCTAGAAAGCTACGTTTCAATGAGGTTTTGGTCATATAAGTGTCCGATTGTTAAATAGGGTTTTGTTGTGAAACTTGTTGATTGGTGATAGTATGTAATGCTCTTGCTTAATGATTTTATGATGTCTTGGCCGTGGTTGTTGAATTTGATGATGAGTTTGAGGTTAAATTGTAGTTTAGGCTTCATTAAAATCGAGTGTCATGGTTAGAAATAATGTTAGGGTTTGAGATGCTCATGATTAGGGTTTGAGATGCTCGGTGATCTTGATAATACTGTACAATAAATCTGATATAAATAACTCATAACCTACTGGGATTAACACTTATGGGTCGCGGGTTCGTTAAATAATCGATTTCGGGTTCGGGAAACAAAAACAACAGTCTGTCTGACAGTTACAGCCGAATTTAATCGGCTGTAACCGGGTCATAATTTAATGAAATCTGGGTTTTCTTGAGTCTATAACGTGGTATTTCAAAATACGCTTCTAATGGAGCTGGAATCATGATTTTGGATGTCGTTTGCTATGTTAAATAAATTATTTCGTTTCAGCAATGAAAGCTACGTTTTTCTGCAGATTTTACGTGTTATGTTTTAAGTCATAACTTGGTGGACGTTTAGAGTTAAATCATGAAATTTTTACGTGGACAATCTTTTGTGTTTGTGTGAACCTCTAACTAGAATTACGTCAATCGGATAACCGAGGATTTTTAAATGAATTTTTCCGTGAGTTGTAGTCAGAAAGTTGAATCTGATTGTTGCTTAGTAAATGATTTTTTTTTTGTAGATTTTTGGTAAAGAGTTAGTCTATAAACTTTTAACACAAGTCCAAACCCTCCGAGGGGCATGTCACATAAAAATATCATAATTTTTACAGCTTCATAAGTATGTTAAACGAGCTTCCCAAAACAACATGTTTTCAGTGATTTTAGCTATGTATGATTTTAAGTTGTTAAGTGACAATCTGCTACTTTTAGTGTCCGTGCGTGCATGATAATTGTACAACTGATGAATGGCATGTCGTGATGTACATTATGAACCTATGCTTAAAAACTACTTGGTAATACGTTGTGACAACTTGTACGCATGTTAATTGCTAGATACGTGTAGGATTTGCGTGAATTACATAAACGGCCCTTAATATTATTGGTAACTATAATAGGAACGTGATTGACCATACTAGCTCGCATAATTTAATATGTCGAGCTAATCTAAGGTGAGTTCACACATTTACTAAAAACATGCATTCTCGGGTTTGGGAACCACACTATACCTGGATTGGGACCACCTAGCATTCCTGGTTTGGAATACTGTTAAATACTATAATTTATACTTCATGTCTTTAGCGGACTAAACGAACTATATCTGAAACTCCCCACACATTATACCGATTAGTCGCCGGGTTTGGCAAACGTGGTATTAGTTGATAGCGCTATTAGGTTTGACAAACCTCACACTGTGCCGGGAAAGGCGAGCGTGAACTTTGCCCTGGCAACTGGTCAATGATGATAGGCATTGACACGGGGCGCAAACAACTACAACAGTCAAGTTTCGGTACCACACAGTTTAGTAGCTTAACGTGGGTTAGATACCCATGACATGTTTTATAAACTGATGTATTTAAACATACGTACTTTTACAATTAAATTAAAACTGTGAACTCGCCAACTTTATGTTGACACACTATTGCATGCTTTGTAGGTCAATAGGTACAGCTTTGGACGAGTGTTGCAATCGGCTGGAGTGTGTGGTTCGTAAAGCTTTATGTTTCATACAATTTATTAAACTTGTGGTTTTAACTTTATGATGAGTTTACTTTATTTTTCTGCTGCTAACTTAAATTGTAATTTTGGACTTTTAAACATTGATCACTAGTCCTGTTGATTGTGATGATTTTACAACTTAAATAATTGGTTCAACATGATTAGTGGCTGGATCCTTATCAGTCGCACGCCTCGCGGTAAAACCTTGCATGTGGAATTTGAGGGTGTGACATAAAATCTCATTATAACTCTCAGAAACTTATAAGCAAAGTAATAATGTCAGAATTCAACCATAAATGAATGTTGTCTGCAAAGATACTAAGTCTATTAGAAACCTCGTTCTAAGTATCATACACATACATTTGTAAAAGCTGAGGACGTTCTTTTGGTGGTGGACAAAAAGAACCAAGCCAATGATAAATTTACACTTGTAGATTTGTCATTTAGGTCAAAAACCAGTTTTAGCCCAAACTGAATTGACCGTTTTTAAGACGAATTATTTTGACTTGCACCCGTTTTGTCAATGTTTGTTCCGACCTGAACAAAAATGAAATAGGTCATTTCGACGTGTAATCTCACATGACATGAATCTCTAAATCTTATTCTTATCGCTTGTTAATTTCAAACTATAAAATATACTTGCATTAGTGATGGTAAGTAATTAAATAATTCTAACTTGCAATAATTTTATTTTGAAAAAAGCTGATTGTAACAAAAGACATCAGGTAATACCCATGAAAATTGATATCATTACCCTTAGACACCAACCCTACTCCCACCACCATCCCTACCCCACATAGTAAACTTAGATTAGATGAATGTAGGCTAGATTGATAAACTTAGATTAGATGAATGTAGGCTTTTCTAATCTAGCTCGTACCAATACTCGATTATGATATAAGAACAAAAACAAAGGATAATTAAACACCATAATAAAATAAAAACCATAGTTAAAAATTAGAGTGTTTGCTAATACTTTGCTATCATGAGCTAATCCTACATATCTTAATATCTAATCAATGTTATGTTTTTTTCACAACATTTTGAAAGCAAACGTTAAATAAAATATTAAGAAATACAACAGTCTATACATGGGGGTTATTTTATATTTACAAATGGCTCTGGCCGCTGGCACCGGTACAAATGAATTAGGATCTGAAGAAAAAAACAGAAGAAAGAAACTGAAATTCTTGATGAGAAGTTGATTACCATTGGTTTACGAAATAATTTTATGAGTTTCTAGCTATATGCTTGTTTATTTTCCCTTATTCGTTAATAGATTCTAATATAAAATCAAATATAAAAAATGATAATGTCACAACCTCAGTGGATGGCAGAAACATCGGAGTGAGACGAAAACGAGGTTGCTCGAGACTTCATAACTTGCTAGTGTGAAATAATTAAATAAACCAAATTTCATTTCATACTGAACGGAAGTACATTGTCTTGAAGTATAAAATACAGCATCTTGCAAATTAAACATAACGACAAAAAGTAAAATACATAGCCTTTTTTTTTCATGCTTTTCCCCGAGGTCAGGAGAAAGCTGAAATCAAATGGGTTAAAGTTTAGGTGAGTTTCTAGACCACCCAAATAATATTCTTCATGCATCATCACTCAGTTCTTGCAACATGTATTAAAGTAAAAGTCAACACAAAGTTGGCGAGTATAAAAATTTGGTTACATAGCATAAGTGTAAATAAAAGTTGTCTTATATCCAACATGGCAATTTGCATACAATGTTACATAACATACCAGCAAGTGTAAACTATAAGTCAAACCAAAGTATACCGCAATCGTGTGTATCCTTGTCACCGAATGACAAAGTCGTGAAATAGATTACTTAACAATACCACAAGAACGGGCGTGCGTTAACCCTGTAGCGCTATAATTGTTAAGGTAGGCTTGCAAAGTTAATGAGCAGATAGTACACAAGAATGAGTATAACACGTATAAACAAAGAGTATGACAAGTATCATGTTTTTTATGGATAGAGTGTTTGTGTAAATATGATTGATTGTGTGTATGTGATTTGTAATATACTTTACATGTTGCACCCAAAGTGTATTAAAAGAATAAGGGATCGAGTATACTCACAGTTTGCAAAGTTTTCCACAAATATGAGTTGATTTAGTCTTGAAGGTTTAGGAAACACCGAGGTTACCCTACATTGGAGAAACAAAGGCGCGTGAGTCAATGGAGGTTGAGTATGAGTTAGTCGGGAATTAATATGAAAGTTTGTACACAATAAAATACATGAAAGTTATCTTGCTAAAATACTTAAATTGGACACCAAGTTCGTGTGTCTTTCATGGGCATAATTCACCTATTGGAAGTCCATTATAAGAAATTTTAACTTAAGATAATATTTACCATAACTCTTAACATCTAACCATGAATTGGTTGGTGTTGAGGGTTCGAATTTAGGATTATATTTTAGTTATATATTATGTATTAAAGTCATGTTAGTCAAGTAATATCATGTAAAGGTCAAGCAAGGAGGTATGATGATTTCCATCCATTAAACCTCGTTATATAATTCACCAAAGCACAAAATCATCAACTTAGTAAATGATTTCTGTTGGTCATGAATATGAACAAGAATGAAACATAAAACCTCTAATTCACCAAGTAACCAAGTGAGCTCAAACAAGACGAGTGCATTTCAAACATGACAAATGTTTGGAGACTTGGTGAAAGTTTGGACACCTTGGTTACTAGCAAGTTACTCGGTGACTTAGATGGGTGACTAGGAGCACTCACATTGGAGCCTTTATATACATGCATCCTATATAATATAGGGGGGAGAGGAAACAACAAAAACACCACTACATTGGAATCTCTAAAATAGAGAAAATATTTAGAAACTAAAGTACACCTCTATATTTAGAGGCTCACATTTAACCCTCTATATGTTTATTGTGAGTGTGTAGGAAAGAGAAAAAACTAATTAAATAAGTGTTTGTAAGTAGTATAGAAATAAAGATAGAGAGTTGGATGTGGGAGGTTTTGATAAATAATATTTTTTAGAGAAAATTGTGTACTTTGTGTTATTATAGAGATAGAGATGAAGGGTCTAATGTGAATGCTCTAAGTGAAGTGGTGGAACCATAGTTGGAAAGCCAAAGCTTCCATTGTTCACACCTATCAAACTCAAGTCTTTTAACATTAAAGGTTGAAGGCTTGGTTAATTTCATCACTTGTAGGTTGCTTGAAACCTTTAGTGCAGTAACTAAGTGAGGTATTTGGACCTCTAATCTTATGAAAATCAATCATACACAAGCCCCACAACCATAAGTTTGATTAGGAACAAGGTTGGTACAAAATTTCCACAAGATGAACATAAACACGAACATATTGTAAAAGTTTAATTCAAACAGAAAAGTAAACTCCACTTTGGACCATTTTATGGTGATGTGCCAAGCTTGGTTTATCGTGGTAAACCTTGGGTAACATCCTCAGAGGTTGTCCAAGGAGATGGAAGCAAGAAAAAGTGAATAAAAATGGAGAAAACTGAGTTAGAACCTCATTTTTAAGCTCAAAGGTATTCTGCCCGAATTTGAGATTTCTTGAGAGAACTGAGAGTTCTTAGAGAGATTATAGAGTGTGTAAAGGTGTTAGGGATGTGTGAGGGCACCTATTTATAATGTGGGATTAGAGCTTAGGGTTTAAATGTAGTTAGTTGGGTGTTTAGGTGGTTGAAAGTGAGTAAAAGGAGATTAAATGCGAAATTTCGCGAGCTGGTCAAGACATTCCAGAAGCCAAAACTTCATTTTTAGTCCCTAATTGTTGGTGGTTTGGTTATATTATGCATTGAACTTATATGTTGAGCATAATTTAGGGTTTCTAAGGGATAATTAGGCATGTTACGAACATGATGCGTGATTGATTGACTTCCAAATATTGATTTAATCATAAAGTGTGTCGGCTTTGTATAAGTTGCATGTATCGAATGATTGAAATTATATATCGTAAACATGATTAAACAAGATTAGGATATAAAATATATGATTTTCCAATATGATCCAAGTCTCGAGAATACAAGATTTAAATTGAAATACGATTAAAAAGGAAATGAGAATTAGAAAGAAATAACGAAATGTTACAGACAACATATCCTTATTTTCAACCACCATCCATCTATCAAAAGTCAAAATGGGGGAAGATGAGTCAACCAATTCCCAAACCATCCACCTTAAATGCTCACTCTCTACAACAACAACAACCTCTAAACATATGAAATTAGGTCTGGATTTATATTCTAATGCAATAAGTTAGACGAGTTGATTGATGAAATTGTTAAATTTGCAGTTTAGTTGAGGAATAGTTCCATCTGTAAACCCTAAATTTGAGATTAAAAATACGAAGTCCTAAACTCACAAATGCAAATTACGAACAAGAAAGACAACAACAAAATAACACAAAATCCTAACTTATCGGCAACCGATATATCTCAAAGAAGGCCAGATTCCAACATGCAAAAACTAAACTCGGATGAGCACTGAAATAGGCTAACATCAACGACCAAGGAATAACAAAAGGGGAAAGAAGATAAGAAACACAAATATTGTGAATAAGAATGGAAGATTAAGGAGCATGACATTACCATTAAGGAAGGCACCGAGAAGGAAAACCATCGGAGAAGAATAAATAAACAAAAAAAGACTGCATATAAAGAAAGGTAGGAGGGGCCTAGGCAGACAAAGAAAAAGCATAAGGGTAAAAGTGTAAAAAGCAAGAGGAGGGACCAAAATAGTAAATGTTACCAACATTAGTTTTTGAGATAAATAGACAATGCGTGTGTATATAAGTGAGTGTACAAATGTGTGTGTGGATGGTGTTTGTGGGTGGTGACGGGTGATGGTGGTTGTGGTGGGTGTTGATGGTGGTAATGGTGTGGATTTTTTTAAACAGAATAATATGCCAAAATTGTATCTGAGGTCTGGGAAGATGATATAGCAAAATACACATGTTTTTATATCAAATTATTACCCATTTTCAATATGTTTTGTGAATGAAATATTCAAAATAAGCTTAAATTGGTTTATATTTAATTTTCAAGACAACAATAACCCAAGATTAATAAAGGAAGCAAAACCAGGAGAAAAACGAAGAAATATAGAAGAAATCGTCTAGACACGCCCCATACCTCAGATCCGGACACCACTACAAGCCCCACCATGCGAAGAGCAGATGGAAAAAATTAGGAACGCCACGTGCCTCGGCAGTACAAGACAAAGAAAAAGCTTCTAGAAGATTTGGAAGATCCCGTGGGCCATAAAGTAGACCACGGACCGTGCTGATAAGACACGCCCCATGTCTCGATAACCGGGATCAACCAGTCACCTGGCCAGGCACGACCTGTATGATTCAGGCACGCGTAATGCCTGGCCCCAACCTGCCTATAAATAGAAACTCCAATCCACTATTTTTCCTTGCTCATCCCCCCCGCCCCCAATCCACTACACACTTCTCTTTATCCCGCTCTCTAATCATTGTAATCATTAGGAAAAACTCAAGAATCATTAGTGTAATTAAGGTTTTTATAATTTATATAATCTTTGCAAGTTTGATCATATCGTCTCTCATGCCATTCTTGGCTTGATTCTTGAGGGTGTTTGAGGGAACTTACCCCCTTAATGTTGTGGTAACTAAGTAAGATCATAGGTGAACAAGATGTGTGTGTTAATGACTTTAACCAATTAATATAGTTTATTGAAAGTGAGTGAAATAATAATGTTCCATTAACTTGGATCATTAGAGGTTCCGCCCAATCCTTAAAATCTGCCAACAACCTTGCGACGTCATTAACTTGGGTCGTTCATGTTTTCTATGTCTATGTAGAGTCAAAGCATGTTGATGCTCTTAGCGGATGTTAAAGGTTTGGCTGGGACTTCGGGTTAGGTAAGCTCTTGTCTTTGTGTAGAGATAACATCAAAGCATAAAGGTCGTAGTTTATATAAAAGTAACTACCTTGGGAGATTGACAACTCACAGACAGACTAAATACAGACATGTAATATGAACTCCTTAAACTATTTAATTAATTAATACTATATTCTGGCCTTGAGTGGCATTTCTCCGCTGATTCTAAGCAGAGGATCGAGTGTGTTAGGATTCCGACCCAAATACTGCACAACAATACACATTAACACGCATAGCTCCTAATCTCACAATCGAGCCCTTGTTACACCATGGTAAGATCTAGTTAACAAAGTAGCAAAAGGTTTGTTGATCCTAAACACCCGTTTTCCTATCATGATTTCTATATTTTATTGTTCTCTTAAGCCATTTATTTTTTGTTTCCTTTCCTTTTCTTTTTATTTATTCTTTTTAAAAACCAACTTTTGGACTTGACTAGACGTTATCAACGACTTGGCCCTAAAACAGGTGTATTCTTGGACGATCTCGGTAGCTTACCCTCACTATATTACGCCAACGATAGGTATATTTGCCTAATATGAGTTGTAATGTGATAGTAGCATATCATGTTTTTATCAAAATTAAAAATTGAACTATTGCATAAGAAGCATAAAATTAACCATCTTTAATAAGCATATCGACACACGTTAGAAGATTTGCCATATCCATCCAAAAGAGGGGTTTTTTTACAACTGGACCCCTATAGTTTGTAAGTATTGTCATTTCCATCCAGATCGCTAACTTCGATTGCATCTTGACTAATATTTAGTTATGGGTCCAAGTCATATAGGTTTCGTCACATACTGTAATAGGGATAAGATATGTATCGAAGCTATCAAAGCCAAAATGAGTAAAAACACAAACCGAATATTGTATCAATCATGGCGGTATGATATACATTCGGTACAAGTTTGGTATCGGCAATGCAAAAATACTAGAAAATAACGAAAGCGAAACCCTAAATTAAATACCAACACCGATACTAATGTTGTTCGATTAGTATGAGCTCGGCACAATATATATACTCGATAAAAAAATACTTATCCCTTGTATTGTAGTTCGGGACCATGAACCGTTTCTGGATATGTAGGTTCGGTAAATTACTAGAGTTCGTGTAATTGTATTTGTATGGGGCGTGACAAGCTCCTTTTAATTTATCACAAAAGTCTTGTTCATACCTTACGTTCATAAATTTATAATTTATGAAGCTAATTCCATCACGTTACCACAAATTAGGCGTGTTAACATGCATAAGCCATTAAGCTGTATTATAAATTTATTATTCAAAGTTTATATATTTATTACTCAAAGTAATACCATCAACATACTTTTCAAAATTAAGCACCCAATCTACTATGTAAAAACAATAATATTCAAAAGCAAGACTACTTCCAAAATTCAAGTGTAGTTACGCCTAACAGATTTGTTTTAAAAAAAATCTTTTTATTAAATAATAACAAAACTAATTAATTTTGAAACACGTTAGCTTTGTATCCGCATGATTTGATTTTTTTTCTTACAGTTTTACACTTTCATTTGATATATCAAATATAAATACAAATTAAGGTTAAATTAATAAAAATACTTTAGCCAGTTTCAACTTTACTGGAATGAGTTTAACCAAGGTTTATTTTAACTGATTTTCTATGTTTCTTAGGTGAAGAATATTGTGCATGTAAACGAACTTTACCAGCTATAACATCTATCTACATTTTTCAAATCATGGTACTTTAAATAAATAAATAAATTAGTCTAGAAAATTCAACGTATCATTACTTTTACCAAGGAAAAAAGTTATTTTTTAAATCGAATCATTGTCACAAAGAACTATTTTCAACCCAAAAAAATCAGTCTTAATTGAGCTTGACCAAGAAATATACACACAAAACTTGACCGTATATCTAATATGAACACATACATGAAACTCTAGAAGACCATATGAAAATTATTCTACCGTTTGAAGTCACACTCAATCTTTGTGTTTATATTTCCTTAGCATAATATTGCATTTGTTCGGATACTGTTTTTATATGCTCTACTTCATCGATTCTTATTCATGCATGTTGCTATTTGGAATCGTAATGGACAATTTTGGTATGAATATTGATAATTCTGATCCTATATTTGATTATAAAATCATGTCTTTTCTTGCTGGTAATTATCGGGTAATTACTCGTCTAGTATCAGGCATAGACGCTTATTTGTTAAAAATTACCCGTTGAGATTTCAAACATTTTTTTTTACTATTTTAACCTTTACATAATTCTATAACAAATAAAAACATAAAATCTAAATAATATTAGTATATTAATTAATTACTTACTCAAATAGAGACTACTAATAACAAATAGATCCAAACTCCTTTCTCACTCATAATGTTATTATCAAATATAGTTTTGTGGAAAAAAAATGTGAGGTTTGCTATTAATACTTGAAACATCATGTGGCATTTGAGATGCTACTATAGACAAAATTATCTATGATATTGTAGCTGTCTTATAATCTCTTGTCACTTTCTTTCTAGGTTTATAAAATGTTTCTTCATATACAATTTAAGTTATACATTTTCAAGTGAAAAACATCATTGAAAACAAAAAAAAATTGAGAATATAATAAACCCGTCTGAATACTGTTATACACACGCATAATTATAATTATTCACATCTGATTATTATATTCTAAGTCCATATTATATCAAATAACTCAGATTTGTTCTATTATTATTATTTAAATATTTAATTAATATTCTCAAAAGGAGTCACGTACAATCTCAAAAGGATTTGATAACACCTTCAAGGAGCCAAATCCTGATATTTTTTAGTCCGAACAATTAATTAATAATACACTGTTATTTATTCATTTATGTTGGCCTATAAAAAAAGACTTTTCGAAAATACATATTAAAGAATAAAGAAAACAAAAACGCTCCCTTATTATTTGTTTCCAAAATACTAAAGCATATTTTTGCCTTTTAATCTCTTTTTAAGCATATTTTGCATTTTAATCTCTTTTAAGTTCGTAATTAATATAAAAAAATAATATTATCATTTCAAATGTAAACGAAACGTAATTTATATTTTCTTTTAACAAACGTGGTATTAGTTAATTATACAAATATTTAATTATCTTGACCGTACTGAATATTGCTTTTGTCAATTTAAACACAAAGATATTTTGAAGTCAAAATATCAACAATTGCCACGCAAGCACATATCCGATCACAAAACCAGAATTAAAAATGTGCCACCCAAAGTGGGCCTAGAGTGGGCCCAGTAGCATTCAAGTTACCATCAGGTGGGCCCAACCGTTAATTCCAACTGCCACTGCTCACGGCGTTAGAATGTGCCATCCCCCCACCACCAGCCACCGACTCGCCGCTACATTCATGGTTGCGCACGTCACCACCCATGTCGCCCACACGGTTTTCTCAGATTGCAGTAACAACCCTTCATGTTTGTAGTTATTTGTACAACCTTTCTTTTTTTCGACAAAATATATTTTCGGATGTAACTGTAGAACTATTATTATTGTAATAAAAAATAAATAAATGATAGAGCATGTTCAATACAAAATTAATTATATAAGTAGAGATATAAGAAGATCACATAATACATTTGTACGGATTACTTAACGGATTTAAAAGAACTAATAAAGAAACTAAGACAAATATATTTTTTTAACAACTAATAATAGACAACTATTAATCACTACTAAATCACACATAATTATATATCATATTGTGTGCAAATAACTCATAAATGCTTTGTAGTTAACGATAAACATAAAAATGTATTATGTGTTATGATAATTCTTTAATTATATTTAGTTATTATGTATTTTTTTTAACAATAAATTTGGATCACTGACGGAGCACTGGAGTATCATCATGCTACCAGCGGAATCACCCGATCATATCCATCTCCACTAGGCATAATGCACATACACCAATTCAGAAGGAAACCGAATAAATATGGAAAACCTCCACTTGTAGGAATCGAACACAGGACCAATTAACCAAAAGCCTTTTCCCACACCTGAAATACCAATAGGCTATGTATTAAATGTATGTTATAAGTACTAATTTAAATAACATGGATTGTTGCAAGACAAAGTGACAAACTTCCATTAATTCCTGAAATAATCAAATTCAATGTTAATGAAAAAAATAATTTTAATTTTTCGGGTTACAAACACAAACACAAGTAATGAATTAAACATGTGTATACCTCAAATACAATTACTGAATTTAATTTTTAAAGTCACAACACACCTGAACCAATAATTTATGGTTTCAATTTCATTTTATAAATGAATTAATACGGATTCGAGTTACATGTAATATAAAATCTTCTAATCGAATTAGACATGCTTTTTTTTTTTTATGCCAACTTACTCACACAACCTATAACCTGCTCTTACATCGAATTATACAGGCATGTTTTAGATTTAATATTCAATATATGTTTAGTTAAATTTCAAAAACTTACATATGAAAAGATGTACTTATTCCACATGTAACTATTTAAAAAAAAAAAAAATCAGAATAATGATAACAAGAAGAGTACAAGACATCATCACACAATTCAATGGTAATATTTCAAAACCAAAAGGACTAATTACAAAAAATATCTCCATCCATACTTGTTAGATGAGTCTTCCAATGCAAATCTCTTTGATATTCCCAAAATAACCGATAACTTAAATGCCACCCAATTCTCCCTCACCACTTTTCCCTCTCTCTACTTCTCTTTAAAAACCAGTTACATTCTCTTTCATAGCATACAATCTCTCTGCAAAACATAACATGGAGATAATTAATGGCGGGAACAAAAACGAACCAGACCTTCTGAAGCTCAAATGTTCCGTTCAGAACTACGACTGGGGACGAATCGGTTACGATTCGCGCGTTGCAAGGCTGTTTCAGAAAAATTGTGGCCTTCAGATTGATGATAAGAAGCATTATGCTGAGTTTTGGATGGGGACTCATGTGTCTGGACCGTCGGTTGTGGATGCTGGTGATAATGTGAGTTTGAAGGTGTGGATTGCGCAAAACCCTAAGGTTTTGGGTGATGTTGTTGTTGATAAGTGGGGAGTTGATCTTCCGTTTTTGCTCAAGGTAATCGGTTGATTTTGATTTCATGTTAACTGTTTGTTTGTTCTAGTGTTTTTGTAATTAGAGTGTTCAATAGTTATCAAATTACGAAAGGATCATGAAATTGTGGAGTTAGGTATAGCTGATGATTCCATTTTTTTTTCATGAGAACGATTCGGGTTCATCCTTGGTATGGGATTACTACAACTGTGAATTTTGTAAAGCTTATTAGTGATGTTGAAATTTCCTAATATAATTTTAGAAAATCTAATGGAAGTGATAAGATTTAGGCAGATACAGCTCATTTATGGGTACGTGTAGAGTTGTGGTTTCTATATTTGGTTTGGAGTAAATTGCCAAAATTGTCCTCGATGTTCAATCACTTTAGTACAAAACTCAAATGTTTTGAATCTGAGTCCCAGCAGTTTCAATTTTGTTGTCATTTTTATACAACAAAATCTAATTAGACTTTTTAGTTAACATCCGGCTTTTTTGTCTTTTTCCCCCTTTTAATGAAAGGCAAAATGGTTAGATTTTTTTAGTTCATTTCAATAAAATGTTAAAAGACTATTTTGCCCTTTATTAAAAGGGAGGAAAAAAACTGGATGTTAACTCAAAAATCTGACCAGATTTTGATTTTGGATGAAAATGGTAACAAAATTGAAACCATAGGGACCCATATTCAAAATGTTTGATTTTTGGACTAAAGTGGCAGAAGTAACCAAACTTCAGGGACCATTTTGGCAGTTTACTCTTTGGTTTTTGTTTGATTTAGACTTTCAGTGTGGTGTATGCGTGATCATTTTTGGTCCAGTTGAATATGATGTCATGATCATATTTAATTTCACAAGGTTGTTTTAAAAAACGCGTGACACTACCAGATGCGTGCATCACGTACGTGAGGCGCACGTCTATGTGACCAGAAGTTGACTCTCTTAAAACCTATTTATCAAGCAAACCTTTCATATTTTTTTCACCCCTTTGGTTATTTTTACCTATTAATCTTCTACAGACCCTAATTTGACCAGTTTTGACCCATAACTACATGAGCCGCGCCTTTTCTAAACCAAGTTCACACGAACTAAAATTGACATACAATTAAGTTCAGCAATTATTGCTTTTATTATATTTTATTCGGGTCATATGTTTGTGTATCAGGTCCTTTCTGTGGGCAAGTCATTGTCAATACAAGCCCATCCAGATAAGGAATTAGCAGGATTCCTTCATAAGACGCAACCAAATGTGTATAAAGATGCAAATCACAAGCCCGAAATGGCTCTGGTATTAACAGAGTTTGAGGCATTGTGTGGGTTTATTAGTTCAGAGGTAAATATGCGTATTTGTATATTATGATCTTTTATCACCCAGCCTACCCGACCCGCCTGTTGTGCCACCTCTGCTTCTCAACAGGCCACCTATGAGTCTTAACCTTTTCATACTCAGAACTCAGAAGCTTGTGATTTATCGTAGGAACTTGATGTTGTGCTTGAAACTGTTCCCGAGATTAACGAAGTGGTTGGCAATGCAAGTGCAGACCAAATCCTAACTGTCGACAAACACAATGGCGAACTCAAAGAAGAACGCGTTCTTCAGTCAATATTCACTAAACTCATGTCAGTTGACCAAGAGGTGATTTCCAAAGCACTATCCAAATTAATCAACCGTCTAACCCACGAAAAAGAGGTATAACCAATATACTCACTACTTATCATATTAACGGAAATCCCACAAAAATTGTTTACCAAAACGACTCTTACATTTTTACCATTGTCAGAAAAGGCGGTTAACTAGTAAAGAAGAACTAGTGTTGAAGCTTGAAAAAGAATACCCAAATGATGTCGGGGTGTTAGCCGCGCTTCTCCTTAATCTTGTCAAACTTGAACCGGGTGATGGTTTATACATAGCAGCAAATGAACCACACGCGTATTTGAATGGCGAGTGTATCGAGTGCATGGCAGCTTCCGATAACGTGGTCCGTGCCGGTCTCACTCCAAAATACATCGATGTTAAAACCCTCTGCTCCATGCTCACATATAAACAGGTCAACACAAAACCCGACATAAAGTCAAACTTTAGTATTTCCAGTCAAATGTTTCATTTCACTTAATTTTATGTTTAGTAACTTTTGTTGTAATGTGATTACAGGGGTTACCTGAAATATTGAAAGGTGTACCGATAAACCAATATGTGAGACGATACACACCGCCTTTCGAGGAATTTGAGGTTGACCAATGCGTGCTTGACCAAGGTGCGTCGGTTGTATTTCCTGCACTTACGGGCCCGTCTGTTTTTGTGGTGATTTCTGGAGAAGGAACGATGGCGACATCATCATGTGAAGATCGAGTGTCGGAAGGAGATGCGTTGTTTGTGCCTGCAGGGACCAGGTTCGTGTTAGTACTGATACAGAGCTGCAGTTGTATAGAGCTGGAGTGAATCACAAGGTGCTTTTGAACCCTTGACTGATGAGGATGGAAGAATGGGTCACTAGTAGTTTATGTAAATCCGTGTGCCGTTATGTTTACAGAACAACGGTATTACAGTTATAGTAGTTGTAATGATGTTCACATATATTATATAATAATATACATTTTGGTTCAGTCAAAATATCGGGTTTGGGGGTTGCAACCGGCATATTAGACATCTCCATATCCAGCAAACAGGTTTGGTTCGGCCCATACACCCGGTTTGAACTAAATAATATACAGCCAGTACATCGTCTTCTTACTTTTAAAATGTACAGAACATGTATACAAATCCAAACTGTACTTAAACCAGTGCTAGAAATTCAGGTTGGCCCAACAGGCCAGATTAACTCCATAACTTCATGTCAGTTTTATGCTGACCCATTTTGACCATGGGTCGTGTTCACATATCTGAAAATTAATCTATATATGAATAGTGTTGGTTGGGTTTTTGTGAATTAGTTGGGCTGGGATTCAAACTGGATGAGCAGCCCAGCGGCCTGAGCTTAAGTGGAGTAACCTAACTAGTATTCTGGTAACTGGAACAAGTTTGCTTTTTTTTTTTTTTTACCTTTGAATTCCACAATAGATTACAAAGACAATAGTTTCAGTGCAGCAGCTATCAAGTAATAGTTTACATAAATTAGCATAACCAAGGAAGATAATTAGCTTCCCTTTTCATTAATTGTGCACAAACAACCTTAGCATAATGTTGTGGTATTTTTAGCTTATAACATTCTCAATTTCACAAATATTAACAAACTTGATTATACACGTTAGATCTTTTGTGATACGTCCCATACACACCAAGCACAAACATGTTACGTGGTGGTCTTCACAAATGTTCAGTAAAACACTTCACCCGCAGCAACGTGCGTCTGTACCAACTAGTTTTATACAAAGTAAAAAATCTTGTCAAACGGTAACCTGAACGAGACATGAATGTTAATAATAATGACCGGTTAATATATTGAATTATAGGTTACAACCATGGCTACAAATGTATATTAAATAGTTATGTTTGAACTATAAAATATGATGATAAGTATCTTTTTTTTTTTAATAATTTGGTATAATATACTAGATGGGTTTAATTTATAACATAAAACATATGTATATAGTGCAAAAATCAAATACAAATGGGTTTTAACATGAGAAGTGAAGTGATACTTTTTTATAATAATATATATAGTTCTTTTTCATGAATAATCATTTGATTTATATAAATATCTAGTTTTTTTTTTTCATATTTTATCATTTAAATATTACAATAGATTATTATTATATTTACTTCTAACTGTAAACATATTTCTTTAATTTTAACTTTTAATGATTTTTTTAATATTACTAATATTGTTTAAACAAAATTGGTATTGGTACCTTATAACATTGGTATAGTTTTTTTATTATTAACGTCATAATGTGCCTATTATTATGTACGAAAAAAAGTTCTACTCGAGTGGGTCATATATAGTTGATTTTTTTATCATCACAAACCGAATACATACTGACCAAACAACATCGGTATTCAAAAGGGTCATATATAGTTGATTTTATTTATCGTCACAAACCGAACATATACCGACCAAACAACATCGGTATTCAAACGGGTCATATGTAGTTGATTTTTTTCACAAACCGAACATATACCGACCAAACATCGGTAACGGTACCGTATTCATTTTTATAAATTCTCAACGTGGCGGTATAAAGTTCATTGGAACCAAAGTAATATTCGCAAGAAAGTAGTTTTGGTATCGTAAGCTATATCAAGTGTCTGTACGATACCGGTATCGTAACGGACTGCTACCGACCAAACAACACTGGTACTGTACGGGTATTCGTTTTTATGGGGTGCCGATTGGCAACAATTGTTATGCCGAGTGCCTTTATCGTGCTAGTATTGTAATGAACCAGAATGATAATGACCAAAGACCCGCAACGAAGCACGCGGGAATTCCCACTAGTATATATATTAATTCATACATTTTGAGGAATAGTAACTTGAGCTTTTTTTTGTCTTATGTCTTTTTATGTTCATTTTTTCCTTTTTTTATAGCTCACTCCTCAACTTTTAGCGTTGCTCTTTGCACCCTTTCAGTTTTATGAAAACTTTGTAAAGTGCCATTTTCGCAACTTGAGTTTTACGTTTCTAATTTTAATGTACGTATTAGTATCAATTCAAGTTGGTTTACGGTTCGGCAAAAACTTTTTCCGAAAATAAGTCAGGTCTATAACACGTTTTCATGTTTATTTTTATGTGTGTTTTTGTTGGTCTATGTTTTGATGTTTGTGTTGGCATAAATTCAGGTTGGTTAACGTTTTAACATAAACTTTTCTAAACAATGAGTCGGGTCAAATATAATATGTTTTTGTGCTTATATTTATGCACATTTTCATTTGGTCTACACGGTTTTATGATACGATTTTTCTTATATATGATGTAATGTGTGTGTTTTATTTCCCTTCCGATGTGCATAATCGAGTATCTGCAATGAACTGAAAACATTAACATGTCGTTTTGGTCATATAATGACTTTATTTTGAAGTTTTCTTTTCTGGTTGTTATAGCATGCGTCAAAACAATAAAAACCGAACCAATTAAATTGAATTTCCATCGCGATGCCGCCTTTGTAAAAACTATATACAATATCACTTTGACCTCCTCGACTTTTGAATACATGTCGATACAAATTCGACTTTGTTTACTTTCTATGTCACGTGAGTCACTTGGTATTAGAAATTCGTGTTTTTGTTTACTCCCTTTTCCCAGTTTTCATCTTCATTTGTTTGCCACTTAACACGATTTAACACCTCACGCCCCGCAAGACGGATGCTTAAGACTATTTTTTATTTCCGCGCATGGTTGACAAGTCACAAAACCAAGTACCACCAACCACTAACCACCAAACCAAACCATTATATTGGGCTATACAAGTTCGTTAAAAGCCCAGCCCCACTTATACTTCATCATTTGAAACCCCAAGCCCAAATTACAGTCAATGAAGTAACAATATAATAGGAGTTAGGGTTTTCGCATACTTTCTCTCAGCCGATCCCTAGCTTCATCCACAGCTGCCGGATTCCTCCTTTCCAGGTGCCTCTTCTTCCCTTCTTTCTCCACCTTTTACTATATTTTACCTATATTTGTTTGTTATTTTGACCTATGTTCAGTATATTATCGCAAAAAATAGGTATTTTGATGTTGTAATAATTTATTTCAGTACACTTGATTAAAACGTAGATTTGATCTGAAATTTTAGCAATTTGATGTTATTATTTTTAAAGTTGTAGATTTTGAATTGTGTTTGCGAACAGTGCATTGTAAATTATATTATCTGTGTTGAAATAATTACACAAAGTCTAGAGATTTGTATGTGTATGCAAAATAGTTCGTTAAAGCTTATTGTTTTTTAGATTTTTTTAAATTTTGAATGGTATTTATGAGCAATGCATTGCGAGTTATATCATCTGTGTTGAAGGGTTATCTTGAGAATGCCAGATATTGTATGAATGAAAAAACCAATTAAGACTAATTTTTTAAATACAAACCTCATTGTAATTAAAATACAACATCATAAAAAGGATTTACAACATTAAATAATTCATTTTTCCTCTTAAAACCATTCTTATTAGATTTTTTGCTTGTGTAAATACACCAAATTTACACATGTGTAAATGGTAAACTTGCATGTGTCAATTTTCTTTATTTCCGAATACATGTAAATTAAATTTTTAACATTGTATTTGAATAATAATGATAAGTGTAAAAAGAAATTTTGAATTTGAAATGTTTTGGACCAAGTTTTTGCGGTTTTTTCATTCGTTCTCACGGTTCTCGCGATATTTAGCGTTCTCTTTTAAACCCTCCCTATATATATAGAAAATGATTACCAGCATGACATAGAAACATGCATTTTTTTTCTGAACTGTTAAACCTTATTGCTTGTTATATTAGTTTGATATTGCAAGATGTATACCTCAAGGAAGAAGATCCATAAGGATAAGGATGTTGAGCCTACTGAATTTGAGGACTCTGTTGCTCAGGTAATTTATACTCTATTAGTATTCTAGTTTCTTATCATGTTTTTATGGTTTGTTTAACATTTTTAAGGTTTTGTTAACTTTAAATCTTGTTTATGTAGGCATTGTTTGACTTGGAGAATGCAAACCAGGACCTTAAGAGTGACTTGAAGGATCTTTTCATTAACAGCGCTACGTGAGTGTTGCATTTTAATCTTCTTGGTTTTGACACATGATTGTGACAGTAGTTTATATTTGTTTTTAGCCAAATTGATGTCTCTGGAAACCGGAAGGCGGTGGTGATTCATGTTCCTTACAGACTAAGGAAAGCTTTCCGCAAGATTCATCTCAAGCTTGTGAGAGAGCTTGAGAAGAAGTTCAGTGGCAAGGTAACTATTTTGTTTGCATGTCGAATCATCGGATAAATTAGTTATAAAATAAAATTCTAAATGGGCAAAATTTTGGCAGGATGTGGTTTTGATCGCAACTAGAAGAATGCTGCCGCCTCCCAAGAAAGGTTCAGCAGTTCAGAGGCCCCGCAACCGTACCTTGACAGCTGTGCATGACGCCATGCTGGAGGATATCGTGTACCCTGCTGAGATTGTTGGAAAACGTGTCAGATACAGAGTTGACGGATCCAAAGTCATGAAGGTAAATTTATATAATTTTTGCTAGCTTTTTATGTTTTAAAGTTTCAATCTTTGTGTATTTTGTTATGTATGTTTTGTAGATTTTCTTGGACCCTAAGGCAAGAAACGATACCGAGTACAAGCTGGAGACTTTTGGAGGGGTTTACAAGAAGCTTTGTGGGAAAGATGTCGTGTTCGAGTATCCTATCACAGAGCCTTGAGTGATCTCTAGTGAGGAAGTTGTTATTTAATTGTTTCAAATTTTGTTTGTGATTTGAAATGCTGCAACTTTATGGTGCATTTTAATATTTGACTTTAAGATATTCAGATCATGCTCAGTTTTTTTTGGGTAATATTTGGTTGTAGAACTTGAATCTTACTTGGAGATGAACTTTTCTTGCTGTTTTTTTCTCAGCTTAAACTATGCTGTTCATAAGTTAATATGGATTAAATGACTAGCTGATTTAAATGTGCAGCATTCCTAATTAAGGAATTTTTTTACCAAGTGTTCAACCCAGTTTTATCTAATATATTTCTAGTTGAAAGGAAATTTTCTAATATAATACTAAAATCACTATCTTGGGTTGTCATGTTGGGTGACAAAATGTACTGTTAAGACAATGGTATCGTTGCATGGTTGAGTCGAATGTGTGAATCGTGAGTCCTTTTACTCAAAACTAAAGCAAAGCCAAGTCGTTCAAGGGTGTTCGTGTGCGATGATCAGCCTTGCCTGGCAATGAGTTTAAATTGGTGTGGAAGTATGTCATGACGTGTTCCACCCAAGACGGTTCCATGTCAATCGTTGTTTTCTCACTTGACTTGATAGCGAGGACAAAATCTGCAAACCTTTAGAATTATGAATCAAATTCGTAATTTGCCCCCAAACCACAAGGACCAGAAAATGTGATTTACTTGCTCTATTTCTTCGTATTTGTATACTACTATTTAACTCTTTAGTATATATACGGTAGACCATTAAAACGTTTTGCTGCAACGATGATCCAGCGTGTCTTATCATGTTTAAAGGGTGGCCTGGTTGATGATCCATCTTGAATTAAATTGTAAACACAGAAAGCTCGATAAAAATTGGCCTTGAGGTTTGGCTTCGATGACCATCATCCGACATAAAGGTGCACAAACCAACTCTTGTAAACCAGGTTGGGTTCAGTTAAAGAGAGTGAAAACTGGTTTTTGCCTAAATCTGTTTGGTTTGAAAGCGGTTATTAAGAAAAAACGATTGGGTTTGACCAGTTTGAAGCCGGTTCAATTCAGGTTTGACGGTTAAGATAGTGTTACAAACTGATTTCAAACCTACGGTTCAAAGCCGCCTTCACCCATACCGGTTTCCAAATCAGGTTGGAGATGAAAGTGACAAGTGTCTAAAATAAACTTGATGGCCCTCAAGTCACCTACTAAATTCACTCATTTATTTGAGCAAATTGTACACAATAAACATCCATAACCAATTAGATTAAAACATGAACGAAATTTCGCCGAAACTTGAACACTTGCCTAAATGTTTAAGATGGAGAAGAAACATCATTGAATCTCATTTTTTGAACCTCTAGATGTGTTGATAAACGCTTTGGTGATGACATGAATGAGTATTCCAACTGGACAGAACAAGAGGCAGAGAGACACCGAATGCCGAGTCTCGATCTCGTTCTCCAACCCGTCTTGATACACCTGTCTGATTACAGAACACCTCGGGTTAGCAATCGGTTACTGGTCACCCAAAAAACATGGTAGTGAGCTAGCTACCTTGCAGCAAAGAGGTCAACAGCTAATAAGTGGATCCAAGCCGAGGCTAAAGTCATTTCGTTTGAAAACATCTTAGCTATACCCGGAAGCTGGGAGTAAACAAAACATGTGTAAGCTTTAAGATAAATATATGTAAATCCGAATGAATATATAGATGTAAAATAAGACCTCTGGCAGCCAGTATTTGCTTGCAAACATTAATCGGATCGTATCTGGTGTCCATGAGCGGTATAGAAGGTACGAGTATAAAACCCCGAGCACGACGTATGGTATGCTACTTCTCATACACTTTTTAGTCTGCACGACATATACATTATTGTTGAAATACCGTCGTTTTTTTTGCAAAAAGGTCTGGCTTCATAAGGAAAATTAAAACCGACAAGTTTTGCTTGACTAAAATAATTTCATTGAAATTTGAAACTATGCTGACAATCGTGTCAGGTTGGCATGTTTGATGAAACTCAGCATGACCCAGGGGTGGGGGGTTTATGCTTTTGTGGAGGGTAGATTTAGTTTTTTTTTTGTGGGGGGGGGGGGGGTTAGGTGTTGGGGGGGAGTGGGTTAGGTGGTTTAGGCTTTTCCGTATTATTGCACATGTGCAGTACAAATTTTTTTTTTTTTTTGAAAAAAGGTTTTTCTGTATATATATATATATATTTATAGCGATTTTTAATAAAAAAAAATAAAAAAATTGGTACGTTTTTTATTCTTTTTAGTTAGTTTTTTGGTTTTCTCATTTAAAGCAGTTTGCTCATGATCCATCCCCTATATATATATATATATATATATATATATTTTATTTTTTTATACTCTACAGGTTAACGGGTTGATTATTAAACCCGAACACGACCCGTTTATTAAACGCGTTACCCAAAACTTGATGATTTTCGTGTTGTCAGTGGTGGCACTTGAACGAAAAATCAGTGGGGGCCGGACTAATAAAAATCCAATATTTTACACTACAGATATTTTTTTTTCCAGAAACTTTCGGTAAAATTAACACTACGAGCGAAAATAAGTGGGGGCCGGGGCACCCCCGGGCCACCAAAAAACCTCCGCCACAGCGTGTTTCACTGCTTTGTTAGTAATTGCATTAACACTTACCAATTCGGCCCTTGGAGCTGCAACCATGAGGGTGTAGAACGGAAGAACAGCAGCGGTTCCTATTGTAAAAGCATCTCCCGCTAATTGTGGATTCGTGAACCCTGCACCGATAGTAACTTAGTCACATGGAACCGATTAAACATCCAATTAAACTTATGCTTTCGAACTATAAAATCACATGACGTGTGTAACCAAAAGCTCCTTCGTTGCAAATTGGAGCTTCTCGGGTTTGGTACGATAATGGCCCGTGATCCTCCCGTAAAACTCCAGTCACTCGTCATCTTGCATCCAATATGCACACCGTATAACTCGGTATTCACGGCTTTTAAACTGAATATGGGTTTCGAGTGCTTAGAAGCACTCGCTAGGAGGTTAATCTAAAACAAAGGAAAACCCACAGATCAGGCCCAAGACTTTAAACAAAGCTAATCACGTTTATATCGTAGTTTAAAACCCGCTACTCCTACTCAACCTTATGATCATTCATCCTACCAAACCGGACCAAGACCGAAAACTGAAACATGGAGGAACTGGAAACAGACCTACACAAACCGCTTGGATACCGAACCAATTTGATTTAGACCCATTGGAATGAAAACGGGGCACTTAACCGAAGTAAAACTCGGCCTTTTACGAAATTTCAACAGTTTGGTTTTGGTTTTCAAACAGAGTGGTCCAAGATTGTCCAGACCCCTATTGTATTGGACCATTGCTAACTTACAATATCTATGAACCATAAATTGCCAATAATACTATAAAGAACTCAATTGAGGAAAACAAATAACAGAGCAAGAACACAACACAAATGAATCTCATATAAAATTAAACATAGATGTGCAAAATAAACCAAAAAGAATCACACCCAGATTGCAAAATGGCAAATAAATCATAGATATGTGAAAGGTAAAGTGATATGAACAAGTGAACCCTACCCACAAGTACACAAACAGGGTGAAATGAACACTAAAATGGGGTATAATTAACCAAATTGGATTTAAATAAATCAAGATAACACAAACCCAGATGGTAAAATGGCAGAATAAATGATGATATGTGAACATATTCAGTGTAACATAATGCAAAGTAAAAGAGGGTACCTTGAGTGCCAGTTGATGGTGGCAAAGGAAAGAAGAGAAAGCCATAACAGGTGTATCAAAAGCAGAGAATCTGTGAGGGGAAATAGGTTAGTCTGCATCTGGATATAGTTATGATATATGATAAAGAGAAACAAAAAATAAATTGAAAGTGGTAAGAAAGAGAAGGTAGGACAATAATTTGGATTTAGGAGTGATGACTATTCATCTCACCTCTTTTTCTTCAAATAATAAAGATTTTAATTTTAATATTAGACCATTTTAAACGCGGTGTTGGATTTGTAGCGGACTAGTTTTTTCCGTCCATGTTGCGAGGTATTAAGATAAATATTTTTCTCTCATAACATGTATAGGTTTGTCAAAAAAATTAAAACGATAGTATGACTGTAATTTTACATAGGGGCAAAATCGTAATTTGATAGAGAAAACAAACAACAACGATGGCAAAACTGTAAATATGAACAGAGGGCAAAATTATAATTTTACGGGGAGGGAAAAAAAACAAAACCAATGGCAAAACTGTAAATTTAAACCGGACAAAATTGTAATTTGACTGGACCAATGAGGAAGTGTTAAACAGCTGCCTGACATTATTCCCCTTCATGTAAAGTTTATGGTATATAAATAAATTGTATAGTATATAAATGTGAAAGAGAGAAAGACAGAGGGAAAGGATGCGCCAAGGAGAGAGAGGATAAAGAATGCTTTACAAACGAGTACGATAAAACAATGAGAGGGAACAAAGAGAGGTGTAACCCGTCCTCAGTTTATGACACGGCTCATTAATAGATATTAAATAGACTAGTATGTGAAGCAAACAGGCCCGGGTCATAAACAATCAACATGTTAAGAAGATTAAAAACTAATCTTAAAGGGTTCAACCCATCTAACCCATTTATGATAACCATAACATGTTTAGCTTAATAAGCTAAATAACTTAATAGGTTGACACGACACGTCTATGACCCATTATCTAACGAAGTAATTGTACAATTTTACAAATAATTAAATATATTGAAACAATATATGAATATTAACTTTTATTTTATCAAGTTAATTGTACCTATTAACTTTTCAACTAAAAAAATGTATTGTTAATAAACTGTTTTAGTATAATCTTGCTAAGCGAGTTGTGTTGTGTTCGGCCTGTTTAACAAGATACCTTTTGTAAGCTCTAATATAAACAAGTACACCTAAACGCTAATATATCGTCTTGACCTAGGAGAAAAAAAGAGTAAGGATTATACAACTATGTAATCGTCAGGGCCATCCCAATATTTTTGGAGGCCCTAAGCGAATTGCAAAGTGAGGCCCTTTAAATTTGTATAATTTCATAAAAAAGAACTTGCATTTAAGAATTTAGACTAAAATCATCGTAAGTTATAACGATATAGCGATTCGCTGGCAGTAGACAAAATGGGAATTGAGAACGATAATGGCTGCTCTAGTTGTGGAATTTTATAATGAATAACCAATATGCCGATGTATGCAGTTATGCATATTAGTTAGAGTTTCTAATTAAAAAGCGAACTTTTAGAATTAAAATTAAGTCCTTTTTTAATAGAAAACTAGTTTATTTTACAATAAGTTTGTTCCTTAACATGCCTACTATATATTACAACTTGCTAAAGATGAAGCTCCTTATTTTTTTGGTGTTCTTAAACTTGTGCCTAAAATGAAAACCATTATAGACCGACCCTTGAGAATCGTTCAACTATTACATTTAATTTAAAATTAAAATAATAGTTATAGATATTTATACTATTCTTTGCTTAAAATTTATTTATTCTATTAAACAGAAATAAAAGTTGAAAAAAATTAAAAACAACATGATCAAATCAACATTATCTCATTATAGTTGTGTTTCAGGTGTAGTCCCACACTATCCATGTCATTTTCCTTAAAAGTATCCATCCTTTGATACAAGTTACATCTTTAACCCTTTAGGTTTATTATACTATATATTTGATATGTTAGAACCTAGAAGTCTTCTACTCTGTTTAACAGATGAAGAAGGACAGCTTATTTTTTATTTTAACATGTTATAGTGCTCCATGAGTATCTAAAATATGCACAAAAGATCGCATATGATACAGAACTGTTTTGCAGAATAACCTTTAGGATTGTTGAGGGGTGAATTTGAATATATTCAAATTTGGCGGTGGTAATTTGCAGTTTTGGTAAAACCAAGCCCCGATGTACATGTAACTATGTAAGCCACGTTTGACGGTCCTAATTTGCTGGGTGGCGCACATGGGTCGTTATCACTTATCAACACCACTTACTTTTTTGGTACTATTTTTTACTTTAATTATAGAAAGGACGATTATTCATAAAAGTTTATTATTATTATTATTATTTATTATTATTATTATTATTAATTTTATCATAAAAAGGACGATTATTCATTTAAGTTTATTAGTATTTTTTATTTAGCAACGCTTTCTTCTACTTTTCACAAAAAGGAATACTATTCATTTAAACTTTATTAGTATTTTTAGTTGGTTTCTCCATCTCTTTTACACAAATAATTTTATGTTACTCACCTTAAAGACCTCTCTTTTAAGAAGCATAAGCGTCTACCAAGTGCGCTATCCTCACATTTGCGTTAAGTTTATTTATATCAAACTAATTTGATATACAATAAGTTGTAGGATTCACACATGGGATATTGCGGAATTTGGTTGGTATATCGTTTTGGTACCGATAATCCGGTACTTGTTATAGCAACAAAAAGTGAACAATAAAAAATAAAGTCGGAATGTGCTCAAAAGATTATCAAAAATTATAAAAGCGGATACCGGTACTCGTTCCAAGATACCGATACCGGTACCACCGATGTTATTCGGTTGAAATCGGTTTGGTTTGTCACGTTTCCGATACGATACCGACACTGGTATAGCTTATAATATCAAAATATATACACACACACACACCATATTTTTAGTAAAACTCCAATACTGGTAACATCAATACTAGTATTGATGTCGGTCGACATTGGTTTGATTGTCGAGGTATTGAAACTCGTATAACTTATGATACCAAAAATAACACTTTATTTTGAATACAACCTCGTTTTAACAAAATGTGTATATGAATGTCGAGAAAACAAGCAAGCACAATCGCGTATATAACTTTTTTTACTGTTTAGTGTAAAGCCCTAACTCGCCTATTTAGAATTTAGTAAAAGTTTTGACATTTCATTAAGATAATGCAATCAAAACTAATTATAAAAGTGCGAGTGTACTTAAAATTTTAAGTATACAAAATATTGATAAACACATCAACACTATTATATTTATTGGACAAGGAAAAACTAAAGCGGAAGCTATTAATTCAAAAGTGTTCGGTTCTTCGACAATCTTGATCAATCATTCGCGACGTCATATAGATCACCTACATTACAAATTTATCTAGAACTTTAGTTATGTAATACATATAACATAAACGACATATCCAAACATGACCCAACAAAACAAAAATTTTGTTTCAGACTCCGCCGTAAGCTACGGCTAGGCACCGTAGCCTACGGTCTGGGCTTCCTGTTTCTAACAGAAGCAGCCTACCGTAAGCTACGGTAGGCAACCATAGCTTACGGTGGCTACTGCACGTTTTCTCTTATTTGACGTTTTGACGCGAAAATCTCCATATCTTTTAAATCGCTTATCCGTTTAACCATCTGCTTCTTCCTACCTGATCGTAATTTGATCCTCCACCTTAATAACTCGAAATCCAACATCCGAATTAATCATATTTTAACTTTAAGCCTTCAACTTATTATTTATTTGCAAAATTTGTTGACCCATTTATATCTTTTTATTAGACAACTCCATTGATCACCTCTAGTTCTTGCAAACATCATATCTAAAAATGTTTCCTAATACTCGGGATCCTATAAGCGTGATTCAATCATTCATTCCCCGGCTTGCGCACATATTTGAATTCTTACCCATTATCCGGGTATTATGTCGATATCATCACTCATGCATCCCTTCCGGTATGTATCAAGACTTCATTTAACCCATTTGATTGACATAGCGAAATCCATCGCTTTTATTCAACCGAACCTTTATTCATTATGTTGTTTTGACTCGTTTGGTTGACGTAGCGAAATCCATTCTTTTATTCAACCAAACATTTATTCATCATGTCGTTTTGACCCGTTTGGTTGACGTAGCGAAATCCATCGCTTTTATTCAACCAAACCTTTATTCATCATGTCGTTTTGACCCGTTTGGTTGACGTAGCAAAATCCATCGCTTTTATTCAACCAAACCTTTAATCATCATGTTGTTTTGACTCGTTTGGTTGACGTAGCGAAATCCATCGCTTTTATTCAACCAAACCTTTAATCATTATGTCGTTTTGACCGTTTGGTTGACGTAGCGAAATCCATCGCTTTCATTCAACAAAACCATCATTTAACATATTATTTGGACCCATTAAAACATATTATCCATATTATATTACTACAAGCGCAAGGTCACGTACCTTAAAGCTTTCCCTTCAAACGTGTGTTCGCACCGGCTTGACTTCCTGACGCTTCACTCGCGTTGCCTTATGATGAGATAATGTTGTAGACTCTAATTTCTCAAACATGCACCAAAATCACTTTGATTCTTAGTCGAATTGGATGGAAATTATGATGATATTCAAGAACTAGGGTTTGGCTCCCTCCCTTTCTTCCTCTGGACTCACACACACAAAACCAGTGTGTTATGTTTTTTTTTTTCTAATTTCCTTGTTTTTATTAAATTAGTTTTTCCTTTTTGACACTTTTAGTCCCTCACGTTTGTTAAATCCATTTCCTCTTTTAACTAATAACATATAGTTAACTAGGTTAGTTGTTCCTAGCTATTTTATTTTTAAGTCTCTATTTATATATAATTTGCTATTTTTTGGGTGTTACAAATCCACCCTCCTTAAAAGGGTTTCGTCCCCGAAACACCTACACTATCGAAAAGTGAAGGGTAGAGTCGTCTCATTTCATCTTCTGACTCCCAGGTGGTGTCCGACCCCTTTCGATGCTCCCACTTGACTTCACTTGATCAATTTTTTTGTTCCTTAATCCTTTGACCTTTCTGTCAAGGACCACGATAGGCTTCGCCAAGTAGTTGAGTTTATTGTTTACCTCTATGTCTTCATATCGAATGTAGGCTGTTTCATCGGCTAAACATTTTCGGAGATGTGAAACGTGGAATGTATTGTGTATTCCACTCAACTCTTCGGGTAGTTCTAACCGGTATGCCACTTTGCCCACTCGACCGATAATTTTGAAAGGTCCAATAAATCGCGGGCTCAATTCCCCTCGCTTTCTAAATTATATGATCCCCTTCCAAGGAGACACCTTGAGCATTACCATATCGCCTATTTAAAATTCAATGGGTCTTTGTCTTTTATCTGCATATGACTTTTGTCGATCTTGGGCCGCTTTTAAAGGGGTTCGTACAATGTCAATCTTTTCATTTGTGGCTTTAATCATATCCTTATGGGCGAGTTCTCTTGGACCCACTTCGCCCCAACACACTGGGGTTCTGCACTTTCTGCCATATAGCATCTCATATGGCGCCATACCAATGCTCGAATGGTAGTTGTTGTTGTATGAAAATTCAGCCAATGGTAGGTAAGCATCCCAACTGCCTCCAAAGTCAATAATACATGCTCGAAGCATATCTTCTAATATTTGAATGTCTGTTTGAGGGTGGTATGTCGTACTGACTAATAGTTTAGTACCCATTTGTTCTTGAAAATCTTGCCAGAAGTTTGATATGAACCTGGTATCTCTATCAGGCACAATGGACACCGGTACTCCATGGCGCGCTACAATCTCATTCATGTACACCTCCAACATCTTTTTAGAAGTATAAGTTTCACGAATAAGAATAAAAATGAGCGTTTTTTGTCCATTTATCCACAACCACCCAAATGGCGTTGAATCCCCGGACCGTTCTCAGTAGTTTGGTTAATAGATCCATGGTAACATGTTCCCATTTCCAAACTGGTATGTGTAATGGTTGGAGTTTGCCATAAGGTTTTTGGTGTTCCGCTTTTACTTGTAAACAAGTTAAGCATTTTTCAACATGCTTAGCTACATCTCTTTTCATTCCGGGCCACCAGTAATTTTGCTTCAGATCTCGATACATCTTGGTTGCTCCTGGGTGAATCGAATAACGCGACTTATGAGCCTCGTTGAGTAAGAGATCCTTTACAACACAAGTGTTTGGAACCCAAATTCTACCGAATCAGTATTTTAACCCGTTTTCTCTTTCTTCAATGTCTTTTACTACACCCTTTATACGTTCCATTTTCTAGTTCTCTTTCTTCACTGCTTCTTCTTGTGCTACTCAGATTTGCTCAAGTAATCCCGAAGTAACCACTAGTTGCATAGATTGCACCCGAATGGGTACAAAATTTTCCTTTCTGCTAAGGGCATTCACCACCACGTTGGCTTTGCCAGGATGATAATGAATCTCGAGTCATAATCCTTCACCTTCTCTAACCAACACCTTTGTCTCATATTTTAGGCTTTTATGATCAGTGTAGATGACGCATTTCATCCCATACAGATAATGTCTCAAAATTTTTAAAGCAAACACTACTATTGCTAATTCAAGATCATGTGTAGGATATTTCTTTTCGTGAACTTTTAATTGTCTCGAGGCATAGGCAATCACTTTGCCTCGTTGCATAAGTATGCACCCAAGGCCTAGGTGCAATGCATCCGAATACACCACTAAGTCGTCAGTGCCATCCGGTAAAGTCAATACCAAAGCACTGGTCAATTTTTCTTTAAGCGTTTGAAACGCCCTTTCTTGTCCATCTTTGCAGACAAACCTTTCATCCTTGCGAGTTAATTTAGTTAATGGAGAAGCAATCGTGGAGAAATCCTATATGAATCTTTGATAATAGTCTACCAGTCCTAAAAAGCTTCTAACTTCAGAAGGATTTTTAGGGGGGTTCCACTTTGACACTTCTTCTATCTTGGACGGATCGACCAATATTCCGTCAGTACTAATGACATGCTCTAGGAATTGCATAGTGCGAAGCCAAAAGGCACATTTTGAGAACTTTGCATACAACTTTTCTCTTCTAAGTGTTTCTAATATCTCACGCAAATGGTGCGCATGATCCTCCTCGGTTTTTGAATAAACTAAGATGTCATCAATGAACCTATCACCGATTTATCCAACATTGGCTTGCACCCCCGATTCATAAGATCCATAAAAGCTGCAGGTGCATTTGTTAATCCGAAGGACATTACGAGAAATCCGTGCCCGTACCGTGTTCGGAAGGCGATTTTAGGTATATCTTCTTCTTTCACTCTTAATTGATGGTAGCTTGACCTTAAGTCGATTTTTGAAAACCAACTTGCACCTTGTAGCTGATCAAATAAGTCATCGATTCTCGGAAGTGGATACCGATTCTTTACCGTTAGTTTATTTAGTTCACGGTAATCGATACACATATGCATACTTCCGTCTTTTCTTCTTTACGAACAATACTGGCGCTCCCTAGGGAGAGACGCTTGGTTGGATAAACCCCTTGTCCAACAAGTCTTGTACTTGTGATAATAACTCTTGAAGTTTCAATGGTGCTAACCGATATGTATCTTTAGCCACCGGTTTCGCACCTGGAACTAGTTCAATCCCAAACTCCACCTCACGCTCGGGTGGTATTCCCGGTAAGTCTTCCGGGAACACATCTCTAAAATCTTGTACGACAGACACGTCTTCTATTCTTGGCGACTCTTTGTCTGTGTCACACCCCGACCCGCAGCGGAAAAGGTGATCGGGGCATGATTGGGTTATCATCAAAGCTCATGACATTTATTATGCGTTTCATATTCATTATTACAAATTAAATGGAGAATTACAATAAATGTTACAACATGTTCTAACTAACAATCTAAACTTCTTTGTTCTCTTCTAAGGCATATCCTATGTTTTCCTTGCTTCAACCTGTACACCTGTATCATGTGTAAAAGGGTTTTTGGATCAACATAATGTTGGCGAGTGAATCCTATGGAAAACATTTGAACAAATTTATTTAAATTGATTATGAAATATGTGCACAACCAAACATGAGTAAAAAAAATAGATGTAAACTTAATCAACAATCATAAGATATTAAGTGAAACACACATGAACAATAATGGAACATTTAGAGGCACGCGATGCTCAACTCGTCTCTCACGAGGAACTGAGGGGCCTAATGAATGAATTGCATAACCATGATAATATGAATGACACAACTACAAACAATATAAACTCAATGATATACACATAAACAATAATGAATTTGATTTGTGGCACGCGTTGTTCAACTCGTCTTCCACGAGGAACTGATGGGCTTAATGAATGAGTTTCATATAATTTAACAAAAGGAAATAAGTAATCACAACAATATAAACAATCTAAGTTTAGGTCATGATGTGGTATGGCACAAGTTTAAATAAATAAGTTAATTATTTTCATAACACATGACACACCCCAAAACGTGTAATTTAAAAGGGGGAGTTGTAAGATTCACTCACAGTGGGTGCGTTCGGTTGATGATGTTGAATGCACGCGAAGTGGTTTTAATCACGAGTGAGATTTAACCTAGATAAATCGCATTATGGTTTGGTAAGTAAACGGATTTTATTAATCTATTTTAGTAGGATTGTTGGGTGTATTTTTGTGAGTTTGAGGCTATTTTCTAACCTTAAAAATGTTATTTTTAAGTATTTTTAATTGATTTTTAATTAAAATAATTAAATAAAAATAAAAATAAATAAAAAAAATTTATTTTTCTGACCGTTGACCTGACCGTTGACCGGTTCGAATTGTGTATACAAGTGTGCTGAGTGAGGCTCGAACCCGAGACCTCCCGTACGCGTGCACGCAGCTCTACCAACTGAGCTACGTGTCTAACCCGTTATATATCTGATTTTAATTATATATACATATTAATTAGTTTAAACCGAAAATCATTTTATTTTAAAAACAGTTTAAATCAATTCGGACGTGCACTCCACAGGTCTCGAACCCGGGACCTGTGGCTTAAACTAACACACAGTCCACCGCTGGACTGTGTGTTTAACATGTTATATAACTCGATTTTTATTATACTTAAATACAAATTAGTTATTTCCTTTTCTGCCTTATTTAAAAAGAATAGATAATTGTCCGAGTCGGTGCAGAAGACCGGACTCGAACTCGTGACCTGTGATATAAACAAACACACAGTCCACCGCTGGACTGTGTGTCTAACTTGGTTATTATTCCGGTTATTAATATACTTAACATATACCAGTGGCGACTCCGGTTCAGTTAAACAAAAAAATGATTTTTATTAAGGCAGCGTGTGTGAAACGGGATTCGAACTCGAGACGTTAGTGTTTATTGTGCACACAGTCCACCGCTGGACTGTGTGTCTAACCCGAGTAATATCCTGATTTTAATTATACATATACACTACAGCGGTTACATCGTCTTCTTCAACAAGTTATAACCAGAATCGGAAATCGACTGGTTCAAAGATTAAATCAGGTTCCTTTAACGTTTTAGGTTAATTATAGATGAGATATAAGTAAAAAGAAGGAGAAATAAGCGTGAGGTATACCGACTCGCTTTCCTCTGTTTTCCGGCAGAACTCCGGCGACAGAGATCACCTCCGGCGATGAGTTTTCTTGTAGCAGCGAGTCTCCAGGAAGCTTACAAAGGGTGTGGGTATCTCCGGTATAAGCTCAGGGGCTCAGTAAGGCTCGGCAATGGGGAACCCGGTTATCCGGCGACAAACCGAAAAATTCCGGCGAGTGGAATTACGCCGAGAAAAAGTGTGGTGTTGAGCGAAAAGGTTTGCAATGGGTTGAGGGTGAATTTATAGGGGAAAATCGAGATGTATTTGGTCTGATTTCCGACTGGATTCGTCGGTTATAAAAACTCCGGCGGTTATAGAAAGTGTCGCGGACTCAAACGTCGGTTATAACCGATGTCCTAATAATAGTTTACGTTATAACTGAAAACTTCGTTAAAAGCTCGCGAGATTACCGGGATTCCGACGACTGAACTTTTGGGCGCCGGTTTTGAATTCGTAACGTCATGATATTAATTAAATGATTTCAATATATAACAAACTAAACAAGTGGCAGTGGTTTGTGGGTGTGAGATAAGTCTGTCTGTTGAGCCGGTACAGACCCGGGTTCGAAACCCGGCAGAGTACTTTTATTTTTATTTTGCGATTTTCAATAGTTTTTCAAAAACTAAATATATATTCTTGTATAATAATTGATTATGTATCGTTTAAAAATATTTTGGGCATTTAATTCGCAACGAAATTTTTTGACTGACTGTTCGGTTGATAAACGGAGCGGGTTTGGTAAATCCGTTTTTGACGGATGTTACAGTCTGAATCATGTATATATGTCAAATAAGCCTTACACCCATGTTGAATGAGTTTATGGGCTTCTATCATCGAACATACTATAGGATTGCAATTATTTTCCCCGTAAATAATTAATGTCTTCCGCTCGGTGATGTTAGTTGTATCTCTTTACGGAAACATATTACTTTAGCGTGGTGACGAGAAAACCAATCCATTCCAATTACCACTTGGAATTCCCCCATCGACATGGGTATCAAATCAACCAAGTAATCCTCGCCATGAACATTTAATTTGCATTCCCGACATATATCACAAACAACAAAACTTTTATTATTACCTACTTCTACTTCTATAGGCATAGGTAATTTTGTTAGTGTGAACAAAGGGTAATAAATCTATGTGAAACAAAGGGCTTATTTGCACCCGTATCAAATAAAACACGTGTGGGAATTGAAATTATGATAAACGTACCTGAAACCACATCGTGTTCATTTTTGGCCTCAACTGCTGTTATGTAACACCCTGTAAAATCGTGTCCAATAATATAATGACACGTGTTGTATTTTTAATGTAGTCAATTAAAGACTAATATGGACTAAAACTAACAACATGCTCAAACTGAGCCTCTGAATGACTTCCTGATGCCAACATGCATAAACCTAGCCTCTGAATAACCATTAGTGTCGTCATGCCTAAAAACGTAGCCTCTGAACGACCATTAGTGTCGTTATGCATAAAACATAGCCTTTAAACGACCATTAGTGTCGTTATGCTTAAAATCGGCCTCTGAGTGACCGTTGTGTCAACATACCTAGCCTCTGAGTGACATCGGAGTCAACATGCTTATACTGAGCCTCTGAGTGATCCTTTACGTAGTCCTAACTCACATATGTCCTGTTTGTTGGACGAGAGTGATTAAATCCAATAATATATGAAAGTTGGATAATGGAGGGATTAAAAGTGTCAACATGTTAATTCTTATCTCTGAGTGATCTTTTAACGAACCGAGAGCTCAACAATGTCCGGGCATAATCCCGGGTATGCCAAGTATTGGCTACGGAGGGCTAAAAGTGCCAAAAAGGTGTTTAGAAGGTTTTTAGAAGCTTTAATAAGTTAAGGCGCTAAAAGTGTCAAAATTTGAAAGTGGCTGTGGGATGGTCGCGGGCCGCGAGAGACATGCCCTGTGTCTCTCGCGGGGCGCCATAGGACATCTGCTGCAGAAAGTTTTTCTTGGCTGCCACACAAAGCTCCAAAAACCATTAACTCCAAACCATGGCTTCCCAAACAGCTATGCCATGTTTTGGGACACTTGTAAGCTTCTCCTTACACCCCTAAACACCTGGCTTCACCTCCTTTGAGTTCTCCAACTATAAATAGGTGCTTAAGTTCACATTCCAACTTGCACCTTTCTCATTTAGTCACTGTTCTCCCTCCTCTAGAAGTTCCTAGCTAAAAGGAGCATCCAACATAGTTCTTTTTCACCCTAGGGATCACTGGAAAGTGTTCCTTCCTTGTGCATTTAGTTTATAGGCTTTTATAGTCAAAAGTCAAGCGTTTTTCAGAAAACGCTTTGACTTTCGGTTAAGACCATTATGGTCCAGCCATTGTTGGAAATGAACATGGCTAAGTCATCATAATAAGGTAAGTGTTAGTCCCTATAAAGGGCACCTCCTGAAGATCACGTTTGCTAGACCAATTAACGGGTCAAAGTTACGAAATTAAAAAGTCAAACAGGCCATTTTTCGGAAAAATCATAAATAGATCTTTTATATGATACGAAACCTGTTTTGACACTTAAACAAGTTGGTAGAAATTATTAGAACATGTAAGAACATGTTCGGCTCGTCAATTTCAGTTCTAGGGTCGGTTCGCAACCGAAAGTCGCGAAGTTTGACTTCTGCTTTGACTTTCGATTCTGACCCGATTTAGATTAGTTACCTACTGATCTAAAGTTTCACTATGATCATAATATAATATAGCATAACCCTCTGAGGTTATATTACATGATCATACTCAGAATCTAAGTTTATGCGCAAGTTCCATAATTATGCCATCTTTGACCAAAATGTCCTTTTTGCATAAAACAAGCTTTTAAATAATAATGAACTTGAAAATGAGTTTCCTATTGATGTAATATTATAAGTAGGATTATTTGGGATATTAAACCAAGTTATAAATTGAGTTTTTAAACAGGTCCTTAAACTATGTCGATAAATGATGATTTTAGCCCATGTGGCTTATAAAATGGTTTTAATCAAATCTTTTAAAGGTAAATCAATTACCTATTGATATGTTATATTAAATAACATATCTAAGACATTTTAATCTGACCTTAACATCAGTTTTCATAAACATCGCATAAAGACGTCATTTTATTACATAAGCGCCGCTTCGGCGCATAGTATGGTTTTAAACCATATTATTGACCAAGACTTGATACCTACTGATTTTAAAACTTATTTTAAACATATTTACAGTAGGTACATGTTATAAACTCAGAATCCCAAATAATTTATAAACTATGTGTAAAATGACCAAAATGCCCCTTCGGTGCATAGTTTGGTCATAAAAGATAATTTACACATATAATTGACATCCTACTGATAATATATCATAAATAAATTATTTTTCCAGAATACTTATGATTATAAACTTAAATCATATTCAAATTCCTTCTATATGGTATGAAATTACCAAAATGCCCTTATGAGGCATAGTTTCGTTTTAAAACCTTAACAGGCATATAAGTTAATATCCTACTGATATTTTAACTTATTTAAAGTATAATGGCATATAGAACTCGTCCATGACTTATCCGGTTACCCATTATCGCTTATAAGCATACGATTGATTATACGTAACTAGTTTACGGAATTTAACCGAAACGGGTTTAACCTTGTCATTTAAGTTTCAAAATCCAGAATGTTTATAGTTTACCCATATTATACAAGTCAAGTACTTGTCGGGATTAAACTACATTCTATCCGATCATCGTTTAATCAAGCGTTATACGTAATGATCATGTACACTATTCGGTTTATAAGACCGTTAGTATTTAATTGGCTAGCTTATGCCATAATCCAGACTAGAGCCTTGCCGGTAAATGCTATCTGCACTTGGTATTTTTGTATACGGCTGAGTTATTTAAAAATAAAAGAAGAAGACTAGCTCAGGTAAATACTCTCGACTTATTTCCCTATACGGGCTTGGGATACGGTAAATTATTACCGCTTGGTCCAAAATGGGGTCAATCGAATGCCCGTTTATGGCTAGTAAACCCCATATTTCGTTTTTATCAGTTTTGTTTGATAACTTAAACATCTTGGGTTAAATTACCGTGTCCTGGATATCCTCGGCTCAAGACATTAGTTATTAGCCACGACCTTAGCATGGGGTGTAGGCATACACCTGTCAAATGCTCATATGCAAATTACCCAAGACGTTGGGGATAACTCCTTCGTGAGTTCGTAAGTGGTGTGTATTTAATCATGTCTCGGTTTCTGTCACGGGCCCTGTAGGTATTGACAAACATGTGAAGATGATACAAGGTTGTAAATTCAACTTTTCCAAGTTAATAAAAGATTTTGTGCCGTTTTGCACTTAATAATCATTTTAAAGTTTTCAAAATGAGTCAGTTGGGTGTATTTACCAGCGAAAGCTGACGTATCGTCCAAAGACTAAACTGCATGTATAATACGAAATAGGCCGGAAGCTGCTCGGTAGTGAATAAGAGGTTCTTGCAAATCCTTAGATCTGCCCTAAAGTCTGTTTTATATTCTTTCTTGTACATTTTATGATCCGCCTGTGGATCTTCTATTACGAGCCTTAGTATTATTTTATTTTGAACATTTGGTTTGTAATAGTAATTTTACTCCAAGACTTCCGCTGTGCCGTGTTTAATTGACTACGATGTTATCAATTGACGTCACGATACTCCCCACCCAGGCCCACTGGTGTATGGATTTGGGTTGGAAATCCGGGTGTGACAAGTTGTGTGGAAGGATCTTGCCCTTGTCTTAGAAGTTTCATTCATCACATTGACGCGTCTTTCTTCCTACCAACTCCGGGCATTCAGATTTTTTATGATCCGGTTGGTAACACTTAAAACAGACCGATACTTTAGTAGGGAAATTTGAGGGCGCATGTCCCATCTTTCCACACATGACACATGGTTTGTTTTTATAGAAACACTCGCCCCGATGAGAGCGTCCACAAACCTTGCAACTAGGCGACCCTCCTTTTACGTTTCCCTTCTTTGGAGGTTCATTTACTTTTTGTTTCTTTGTGGGGCTTGGGTTCACGTCCAACGTCCTCATTTCTCCTCTTTCAACTTGCTTTTTCAATTCGATTTCGCGCTCTCGCGTGGCATTTACGATCTCTGTGAGATGTTCATATTTTGAGGGAGTCATAAACTCTCGATATTCAGCACTCAACATGTTGTAGTAATAATAGATTTTCAGTTCTTCGGTTTGCACTAGTTCGTCACAAAACCTCAACTTGTCTAAGAACCGTGATTTTGTCAATCGATTCGCCTTTTTGTCTTAGCTGAATAAATTCTTCCTTGATTTTGTTAATCACGGCTTTTGGGCTGTGATGTTTAAGGAAAGGCGCCTTAATTTCTTCCCAAGTCATGGTTCTTGTAGTTTCAATCCCCAGTTCTTTCTTGAGGTTATCCCACCAGTCTTTTGCTTGACCCCTCAGTTGACCAGTTCCGTAGTCTATGAAGTCGGTTGGGTCACAATGGGTCCGTTCAAAGAATCCTTCAATATCACTTATCCATCATTGACAAATGATTAGATATACTTCCCCATTGTAAATCGGGGGTTACATGCCATAAATTTGTTGTGAGGGCATCTTTCCCTTCTTTAGCCTTACCTCGATCTTGATTAAGGCTTTCCTTTATCTCATTAATCCTTCCTCTATCATTGCTAACATCGTTGTTTCCAACCTTTCCATAATTCGGGTAAGGCTGCTTCCAATGCTTTTCTGACTTCTTCGGAAATTTTTGCTTGTATCTCCTCCGTCATGAGAGATACCGTATCTTCACACGTTCCGTCAGACATCTCTTTTACTGAAATGTCCATAACAATTAGGTAGATAATTTGTTTAATCATTTCCATATTATTATTATATGGAAATTGATACTCATCACTCAATATTACGTGTGATGTATCATTCTTATGCGGTTGATTAAGTACATAACTTGTCTCAACCATTTAGATTTAGTGTATTTCCCGGGTTCGAGTGTATTAATGCACTCCTCCCATACACTTCAAATCATCTTCCTTTCTATTTTTTCTATTGAAATTCATTTCATAGCCACTTTTTACCGGATGTCTTGATCAAGCCTTAAATAGATTTTTAACAGGAAAATACCGCCACGTGTACAAAGACAAAGTGGAAGAGGAAAAGGTCCAATGAGGGAAGGACCATCGGGGCATATTCCCCCTCAACCTCATAACTCAGATGCATACCAAGAATCAGGAGATTCGTCTCATTGGCAACCAGCGAGACGTTCTGTCTCTAATAGACACTCGCCCTCACATTCCCAAAATTCTCACCATTCTCACCACTCCTATCATTCACACCATTCTCACCATTCCCATTCTCATCACTCTTACCATGAAGAATTTAACCCTAACCATTACTTTAACACACCTCTAGCCGATCAAAATCAGTTGGACCAGCCAAACCCTATGGACGAGGACTCCGACCCGGAGATGCCACCGTCGGGATCGAATACTCATCCCATTGAATTTCAAGCGATTCAAACTCCTATGCCGGATCACCCTACCAAGGTCCTAATGAGTGGGACCAATATTGGAATCAATTTACCTTCGCCCACACTCCTTCTCACCACTCTCAACCACCCCCGATTCAACAAGATGTCCACATGGAACCAATGGACCAACCGCTACCACCACTTGAACCACCAAGGAGAAAGCGTGGAGCACATACGTCGGTACATGTCGGACAAAGGTCGGGATCGCTGCCACCTTTGCCCAACTCCTACCCCACAATTCAAGAGGACCCACAAATGGGTGGACCCTCTTATGTTTCACCTATAGTGGAACCAACACCAACACCTGCTGTTCAACCACCACCATCGGGTTATACTAACCCAATCCCCACATATCCAGACACGTCTGGATATGATCCATTTAACCCGTCTACACTGGTAGATTATCAAGCATGGTCGCAAGACCCCTACATGCAGGCGGTTATGCACAACGCATTTTACCCGTCTCATTTCCCACCTACTTATCCACCGACTGGATATCCAACTTATGGGTACCAATATCCAGTTATGCCATAACCTCAATCACAACCTCGGCCACCACTTGAGGCCATTAATGAGGCCTTAGAAAGGATGAAAGAAATGCAGCAACAAGCGGAGAAAACGGAGAAGAAGACAAACAAGTTCTTCAAGAAACTCTCCAAGTTGGTCAAAGGAAAGAAGGACGAGTAAAGTCTCTTCTATTTTATATAGTCCCTGCGTGGACAAGTTATTTCTTTTTAGTCCTTGCATGGACAATCACTTTCCTTATTTATTTATTTCAAGTATTGTACTTTCTAATTACCATTTAATGAAATATTTTGGAATTATATATATATGTACTTATCCTCTTCAAAGCGATCGTCTCGATTTTACTCGAATTTCTGATCGCTATATAATTCCAAAAGATCTTAATGGTTTTGATTTAGCCGAGTGGCACATACCACACATTTGGCAAAAATTTATATAAATGATAGTTAAGAACGGAAAGGTCTTCTATCATGATAGTGAAGGGAAGTTATCCTTTTATCTAGAGGTGGTGGACTAAGTTCAAGCCTCCAAGTCATTAAGGTCAATGCGACCAGGACTAATAATCAACCATTAAGGTCCTCTTATGTTAACATTCAAGTAATGTGCATACTCATGGTTGTGTGACTTGAGGAATCACACTAGCCTTCAAGGTAATGGACTATGTCCTAACCTTATATAGCCCTTGTGATCTAATTGATCCCGGCTAAATATCACCAGTGCGGTGATGAATAAAACATCCATTAGTGATGTATTACCCTTTTCGGGTTATGATTTATTTTATATAGCCCATGTGATCTATGTGTTCCCGGCTAAATATCACCAGTACGGTGATAAGTAAAAACATCCATTAGTGATGTATTACCCTTTCGGGTTATGATTTATTTTATATATAGCCCATGTGATATATTTGATCCCGGCTAAATGTCAACAGTGTGGTGTGAATAATATATATAATTAATTTTAAATAGCCTATGTGATCTATTCGATCCCGGCTAATAACACCAGTACGGTGATAAATAAAACATCCATTAGTGATGTATTGCCCTGTGGCTATGAATTATTTTACGTAGTCCATGTGATCTGTTTGATCCCGGCTAATATCATTAATGCGATGATAAATAAAACATCCATTAGTGATGTAGTGCCTATGTGCCATATTTTATGTCCGTTAGTGACAGGCCTATGTGCCATATTTTATGTCCGTTAATGACAGGCCTATGTGCCATATTTTATGTCCATTTGTGACTGGCCTATGCGCCATATTTTAAAATGTCCTTTGTGACAAGCCTATATGCTATATAATTGTCAAATATGACAATGACAGTTGTGACATTACGATTCATTATTTAGTAATATATGGACCTTGTCCAGATCGTAAATTGCCTATAATGGTCCTATTAAGACCTAGGCCAAATATAAATACTTTAAGCCTAAGAGTGTGATGTTATTCACACTAGCTTGATTAGGCGATGGATTATTATATCCAATGTTTAAAGCTGAAATGGTACCATGGCTAAGGCAAATTTTATTTGGTATATAGAACCAAAGATTTGAAGAATGGCTAATTCAAATGAGGCACAAAGTAGCCATCGGGACGTCAACTCTAAGGACGCCGAAAATGTGGCCATAAATGATAATGATATCCAAGCTCGCATTGATGCGGCTGTGGAAAGGGCTATGGATAAGGCCATAGAAAAGCTAAGAGAGTCGAGTGCTACTCGCTCTATGTAACATTTGTCAAAAAACGGGTTTCCAAACCCGCTTCGTTTGTAATCGAATATCAAGTTATAAAATTTTCGTTGCGTATTTATGTTTATTTTAATTTTAAACGATGCATAATTAATAAACAAATTAGAATTTAAAAACTATAATTAATAAAATAGTGAAAATAAAATAAATAAAAAAGAAAACCGGCTGCCGGGATTCGAACCCGGGTCAGCCGGGTGAGTCTAGCAACTTAACTCGCGCACATATAACCACTCCGCCACTAGTTGACTTTGTGAAATCTAGGAAGCAATTAAAACATAAGTTCAACTGTGAATTAACCTGTTTGCGCTAAACTGAAACCGTTATCGATTTCCAAACGTCCAAGACGTTTGAGTGATCGCGGATTCCTGAAAATAACCGATACACCGACGTTCCTAATCAATTCAGTCTTGAATGAACTTGAATTCTGGTGATGTTCGGATTTTATAACCGAAAACATTCACTTCCTGAATTACTCCAGCAATAGCATCATCTCGCGACTCCAAATCATCCGCAGAACCTCCAATTTCACTTTTGCTCTATTTTCAGTTCGTCGGAAAAGCTTTTTGAACTAGCCGGACTTTCTCCGGAAAACCGTGTCTTCCATCAAAACAGTAAGTTTCTCAAATCTTCCATCTTCTATCAGTTGTTAGGCCTTTTCTAACTCAAACCCTTCAATCAGAATCAGTTGCAGGCGACGATATCGGATAATCATCACTCGCCGGAAAACTTCTAAAATTTCTAGAGTTCGTTGTGAAACGGTATAAACCTTTAAACCTTCTGATAACTCTTGTTCAGTACTTCAATTCCACATCTAGCTAATCAAATCTGTTAATTGGTCCGCTCAGACGAAGTTCATAAAAACAGAGACGACGACTTCGCCGGAGTTCTGAGAAAGATCATTTTTCCGGTATGTTTACTCCCAAAATCTTCCCTGTCCATTTCATTTTAATCACTTAAATGTTTGTCAATCGAATTAAACAAAATCAGTAGGGTAATCGTTGTCTGTGATATTGTAACGAAGAAGATGAAGTTAGTTTGTATATAAGTTTAATATAAATTGGATTATATCTCGGGTTAGACACACAGTCCAGCGATGGACTGTGTGCAAACATTTATCACACGTCGCGAGTTCGATCCTTGACACAAACTCATTCTCTGTAATAAAGATGTTTCCTTTTTAATTGAACCGGATTAACTCTATGAAGATGTTAAGAATAATAAAAATCAGTATATTAACCAGGTTAGACACACAGTCCAGCGGTGGACTGTGTGCAACACTAAACCACAGGTCCCGGGTTTGAGACATGTTACGCGCGCCGGTTCGATGATTAAAATCCTTTTAGAAAATAAATGAATTTTGAATAAATTAAAACAATATATAAATATAATTAAAAACAGAAATATTTCGGGTTAGACACGTAGCTCAGTTGGTAGAGCTGCGTGCACGCGTACGGGAGGTCACGAGTTCGAACCTCACTCAGTGCAAACCATACAAACGACCGAACCAGTCAACAAGTCAAAGTCAAAACGTCAACGGTCAACCCAGAAAAAGTCAACATTTTTTTTATAGTTTTATTTATTTATTTAATTCAAAAATCAATCAAAAATACTTAAAAATAATGTTTTTATAGATAGAAAATAGCCTTTAACTCACAAAAATATATCTAAAAATCCTATTAAAAATTTTTAATAAAATCCACTCATTTACCATACCTTTCGTTATTATTTAGGTTAATTAATCCTCGTCGATCAACCCTCTAAACTCGTGCGCATTCATCATCTTCAACCGAACGCAAGTGAATCTCTACAAATTCCCCGTTTTAATCACGTTTTTGGGGTGTATCATGTATCTTATTATTTATTACATTTAAACTATTGTGCATCTATCATATCCATGAACAAATGTGTATTCAACATGTATCAACTGTTTGTGTGGTTATTGTTTAGATTAAATTTATCATTATCAGTACATACATTATCATAGGCCGCCGCTCCCCATTACATATGAGCGTTGAGCTGTTCCCCATTACATTATGAGCGTGAACTAGGCGTTGCCAACATACGATCGGCTCCGTTTGATTGAGCCTTAATCGCACAGACATTTATCATAGGCCGTCCGTTCCCCATTACCTATGAGCGTGAATGTGACGTTGCCAACATATACAGTTTCATTCATGTTATATATTCATGCAAGTTGGTTTGTTATTGTATGTTATTGATTGTTGTTGTTTATTGTTATTGTATGATTACTTACGTTTGCTCACATATGATTATTGCACAATTTTCCATAATAAAGATAACAAGAGATCAATAATAAATGTTTTTTTCTAAAAAGGTTCACTCGCCAACTTATGTTGACCCAAAAACCCCCATTTTTACACATGATACAGGTGATCCAGCTGCAGCAAGAAACACATAGGATGGCTTAGAAGAATAAACTGGTTTAGACTTTGGATTGTTTAGTTGATAATCTTTCTTTGTAATTGTATGAACATGTTTGGAATATTGAGGATGTAATTTTGAATTTAATAAGTATGAAACATATTAGTAAATATCATGAGCTTTGGTGATAACCCAATTATGCCCCGACTCTTATTCCGCTGCGGGTCGGGGTGTGACAGATTGGTATCAGAGCCATGACTATAGGGATATAGGATAGGTTATTAGACCCTTAGAGCCTATACTATAGTTGATTAGAATTTTTTTTAAAATTTTTGTGTGTTACATGCAAAATTCATGATACTTATATGTTTTATGTTTAATGTTACATTCAATGTTATGCAAGCATGTTCATAAGTACATATTATTATACAATGCCTATCATGAATCATATTCTCATAACATATCATATCCATGAGAGCACACACCACATCACATCCATGATTTTTTTTTTGCAATGATTTTTGTATTTTCAAATCACATCAAAGTGAGTTCTCATGACGGGCATGTAGTAACTGGAAGGGTGCAAGTACCGGTAGTCGGAACGTCCTGTCTAGGCTTGGCATTCGTATAAATCCAAAATAAAGGACCAGTTTGCCTACCTGGGGACTAACGATGAGAGTACGAAGTACCTATTAGGCCAAAGCATGCTATACTAAACGTCGTGTGAGCTAACCCCACTTTGAGTTGTCATTGTGTCTACACCTGGACACCTTCCGACCATACATCTCGTAAACATATTTCATGGTTTTCATTCGGGTGATGCGAGTGTTAAACCGCCAATACCAATGTGAATCCTACTAAGCCAATAGTCATGGGGGCCACATGACTATACAGGTGAAGGTATGGGGGACATTTGAGGCCCAACATGAGCAAACCCAAGACATCCTATGGATGTAGTTGCATTATTGATGTTTATGTTATTTTTATTTTTTTTAGACACATGACACCTAAAAAGACTCCATAAACTCACAATCTTCTTATGAATATTCCTGTAGATGTCAGCTAGGCAACAACGAGGAGGTAGAAGATCAGGAAGGTCACACGAACGCTTGGCCACTCAAATCGCAAAACAAATGGCCGCGGTGCTTCCTGACATTGTGGTTCAAGTACAACAAGCTCTCGCCACAAATCCCATCAATCCTCCCCAGCAAGAAGACCAGAACATCGGCAACCCTCCTACCAAAAAGTGCTCATATAAACATTTCAAGTCTTGCGATCCTCCGAAATTTGAAGGGACCGAAGGTGTCACAGCTCTCCTCCACTGGTTTGAGGAAATGGAAAACACCTTCCTCAACTGCGATTGTCCCGAGGATCGCAAGGTACGATACGCAACCGGGAGACTATTTGGGGTAGCTCTTACCTGGTGGAATACTGAAAAGGGTAAGAGAGGAATCGAAGATGCAATGGCCTTAACGTGGGAGGAGTTAAGGGAAATCATGACGAGACGTTTCTGTCCTAGAAGTGAGATAAAAAAGTTAGAGGATGAATTTCATTCGTTGAAGCAAAAGGAGGGAGATCATACTTCCTACAACAAGAGGTTTTTAGAGTTGAATCAAATGGTCCCTAACTTGTTCACCCCAGTTTACCGCTTAGTCTAACACTATATTCGAGGTCTCCCCTCGAAAATTCAAGACTCAGTTCTCAGCACTTCGCCACAACACTTGAAGCTGCTATGGAACTAGCTACTGAGCTTACCGAGAATCGAATTCGCAATGGTAAATTTAAAGATGAGAAAAAGAAAGCACCCGTTGAGGGCCAAACTTCAAACCATTCCACCTCCTCCTCTAAGTTTGCTAACAAGAGGAAACGTAACACCAGAAACTTCGCTGTCACACAAACAAATTTCCCTATCCCTACTGCACCCATTACCCAAGTTGCCCCCTCACCTGCACCATATAAAAGGCCATACTCCGGCCCTTACCCAAAATGCAACCGTTGCCAATACCATCACTTTCCTGATCATCCCTGCCAACATTGCACCGGCTGTGGTCGCGCAGGTCACACCGTTCAAACCTGTCGCATACCTCAGCGAACGAACCGTCACCAGCCCTCAACCCAAACCCATCATCAGATAGTGGGTCAAGCCCAACAACCTCTACTACTACCACCTACCCAACACATAGCCCAATCCTACTACCAACCCAACTATCCCATGGTGCAACCTATGCGGGCTTGCTACAATTGTGGAGACCCAAGCCACTTTAGAAACACTTGTCCACGCTTGGTGAACATTATACATGCTCAAGCTCAAGCAAATCCGGTGAATCAAGCTAACCAAGCTCCTCCACCTGCTAGAGGAAGAGCTTTCAACATCAACGCCAATCAAGCTAGGGCCGACAACAATGTGGTTAACGTTACGTTTCTCATCAATGGTAGTTATGCAACCATGTTATTTGATACTGGCGTGGATAAAAGTTTTGTGTCCTTAGAGTTTGAACCCATCCTCAACCAAACTCGTGATAAACTCATGGAACCCATAACAGTAGAAGTTGCTGACGGAAAACCGGTCTCATTAAACTCTATTATACGCAATTGTACTCTCACCTTAAACGATCACGATTTTCCAGTTGACCTCATTCCTATGAAGTTGGGAAGCTTTGACATTATAATTGGTATGGACTGGCTCAGCCAACATCATGCTGAAGTTGTATGTTGTGAAAAGTTTATACGCATTCCTCTTACAAACGGTCAGACTCTACGAATCTTTGGAGAAACCCCATCGAAAGGGCTCAAATTAATGTCCTGTCTTCAAGCCCGGAAATATCTCCGCAAGAATTATGTCGCATTTCTAACTCATGTCGTCAAAAAGGGAACCAAGGAGAAGAAACTTGAAGACATCCCAATAGTAAAAGATTTTCTGCAAGTGTTTCCTGAAGACATTTCAGGACTTCCTCCCTTGAGAGAAGTCGAATTCCGCATTGATCTTATACCTGGAGCTACACCAGTTGCAAAATCTCCTTATAGGTTAGCCCCCTCCTAAATGCAAGAGCTAGCCAGTCAATTGCAGGAGTTGACTGACAAAGGATTCATACGTCCTAGCTCCTCGCCTTGGGGTGCACCTGTCCTTTTTGTGAAGAAGAAAGATGGAACGTTTCGCATGTGCATCGAATACAGAGAACTCAACAAGTTAACGGTCAATAACCGCTACCCATTACCTCGCATTGATGATCTTCTTGACCAACTTCAAGGCGCCAGCTGTTTTTCAAAAATCGAGCTTCGTTCTGGTTATCATCAACTCAGAGTACATGAAGAAGACGTCCCAAAGACCGCCTTCCGAACTCGTTATAGTCATTATGAATTCATGGTCATGCCATTTGGTCTAACCAACGCTCCAGCTGTCTTCATGGATCTAATGAACAGAGTCTGCAAACCCTATCTCGATCGCTTTGTTATAGTCTTCATCGACGACATCCTCATTTACTCAAAGTCTAAGTCTGATCATGAACGACACCTTCGACTCATCCTTACACTCTTAGAGAATGAAAAGCTCTACGCCAAATGCTCCAAGTGCGAATTCTAGTTAAAAGAGGTACAATTCCTTGGACATGTCGTCAATGACAAGGGAATACATGTCGACCCCTCAAAGATCAAAGCAGTACAAGAATGGCAAGCGCCACGTACACCAACCGAAGTAAGATCATTCCTTGGTTTGGCTGGTTATAATCGCCGTTTCATTTCAAATTTCTCCCGCATTGCTGTACCACTCACGGCTTTAACTCATAAAGGAAAACCCTTCATATGGGGACCCAAACAAGAAGAAGCCTTCCAAACCCTTAAACAAAAACTCTGTGATGCACCTATCCTCACTCTTCCTGAAGGTTGTGATGACTTCGTGGTTTATTGCGACGCGTCAGGGCAAGGACTAGGCTGTGTTCTAATGCAAAGAGGAAAGGTGATAGCTTATGCTTCTAGGCAACTCAAAACTCATGAGAAGAACTACACTACCCACGACCTAGAACTTGGAGCCGTTGTGTTCGCTCTTAAGATATGGAGACATTATCTCTACGGTACTAAGTGTGAAATATACACTGACCACAAGAGTCTTCAACATATCTTCAACCAAAAGGAGTTAAACATGAGGCAACGAAGATGGGTTGAACTTCTTAATGACTACGACTGTGAAATTCGGTATCATCCTGGCAAGGCAAACGTGGTGGTCGATGCACTCAGTCGAAAGGGTTATGCGAACTCCATTCGTCTTCTATGTTCGCAAATCATAACCGACATCAAAGATCAAATTCGAGAAGCCCAACATGTCTCAGTAACGGAAGACGACGTACGAAAGGAGCTGTCCTGTGGAGATGAACTTAAAAGTGAAACTAAATCCGACGGTATTCTGTACTATCTAGATCGCATATGGATTCCTGACCACAACAACCTTCGTGAATTCCTTATGAATGAGGCACACAAAACACGATACTCTATACACCCAGGAGCCGATAAGATGTATCAAGACCTTCGATACACCTACTGGTGGCCTGGAATGAAAAAGGATATTGTTGTTTTTGTTTCCAAGTGCCTTACATGTTCCAAGGTAAAAGCTGAACATCAAAGACCCTCAGGACTTCTGGTCCAACCTGAAATACCTGTATGGAAGTGGGAAAACATAACCATGGACTTCATTACCGGGTTACCTCGCACTTCTGGTGGGTATGACACTATATGGGTAATCATTGATCGTCTTACAAAATCAGCTCACTTTATTCCGATCCACGAAGATTTCAAGAACGAGAAGTTAGCTCGTATCTACATCAGCGAAATCGTAAGCCGTCATGGTGTCCCGTTAAGCATTATTTCCGATCGTGATGGTCGTTTCACTTCACGAACATGGCAAGCCGGTACAAGCCGCTTTGGGTACACGATTAGACCTCAGTACCGCTTATCATCCTCAAACTGATGGGCAATCTGAACGCACCATCCAAACTCTTGAAGATATTCTTCGAGCATGTGTCATAGACTTCAAGGGAAATTAGGACGCTCATCTACCATTAGTTGAATTTTCGTACAACAACAGCTATCATTCAAGTATCGGCATGGCACCTTTTGAAACTTTATATGGTCGTAAGTGCCGATCTCCAGTATGTTGGCACGAAATTTGGGAAGCTCAAATTACCGGTCCAGAATTGATTCAAGAAACCATAGACAAGATCCATCAAATTCGAAACAATCTTCTAGCGGCTCAAAGTCGTCAAAAGAGTTATGTAGATAAACAACGAAAGCCTTTGGAGTTTAACATTGGTGATCATGTACTTTTAAAAGTATCACCGTGGAAGGGAGTAGTTCGTTTTGGCCAGAAGGGCAAGCTAGCACCACGCTACGTAGGACCTTTCAAGATACTCGAAAGAGTAGGACCTGTAGCATACAAGCTTGATCTACCAGAAGAACTCAACATAATTCACCCCACATTTCGCGTATAAAACTTGAAGAAGTGCCTCGCCGATGAAAACCTCCATATTCCCCTGGAAGACATTCAGATCGATGAATCTATGCATTTCGTTGAAAAACCAGTAGAGATCATGGACTTCGGAGAAAAACGTTTAAGACGGAGTCGTATTCCAATTGTTAGGGTACGCTGGGAGTCGAAACGAGGACCTGAGTTTACTTGGGAACGTGAAGACTCAATGCGCGAAAAATACCCGCATCTTTTTCCTATTACCACTACTACTTAAATTTCGGGACGAAATTTCTAAAAGTAGGGGATACTGTAACATTTGTCAAAAAACGGGTTTCCAAACCCGCTTCGTTTGTAATCGAATATCAAGTTATAAAATTTTCGTTGCGTATTTATGTTTATTTTAATTTTAAACGATGCATAATTAATAAACAAATTAGAATTTAAAAACTATAATTAATAAAAAGTGAAAATAAAATAAATAAAAAAGAAAACCGGCTGCCGGGATTCGAACCCGGGTCAGCCGGGTGAGTCTAGCAACTTAACTCGCGCACATATAACCACTCCGCCACTAGCTGACTTTGTGAAATCTAGGAAGCAATTAAAACATAAGTTCAACTGTGAATTAACCTGTTTGCGCCAAACTGAAACCGTTATCGGTTTCGAAACGTCCAAGACGTTTGAGTGATCGCGGATTCCTGAAAATAACCGATACACCGACGTTCCTAATCAATTCAGTCTTGAATGAACTTGAATTCTGGTGATGTTCGGATTTTATAACCGAAAACATTCACTTCCTGAATTACTCCAGCAATAGCATCAGCTCGCGATTCCAAATCATCCGCAGAACCTCCAATTTCACTTTCGCTCTATTTTCAGTTCGTCGGAAAATCTTTTTGAACTCGCCGGACTTTCGCCGGAAAACCGTGTCTTCCATCAAAACAGTAAGTTTCTCAAATCTTCCTCTCTATCAGTTGTTAGGCCTTTTCTAACTCAAACCCTTCAATCAGAATCAGTTCCAGGCGATGATATCGGATAATCATCACTCGCCGGAAAACTTCTGAAAATTTATAGAGTTCGTTGTGAAATGGTATAAACCTTTAAACCTTCTGATAACTCTTGTTCAGTACTTCAATTCCACATCTAGCTAATCAAATCTGTTAATTGGTCCGCTCAGACGAAGTTCATAAAAACAGAGCCGACGACTTCGCCGGAGTTCTGAGAAAGATCATTTTTCCGGTATGTTTAATCCCAAAATCTTCCCTGTCCATTTCATTTTAATCACTTAAATGTTTGTCAATCGAATTAAACAAAATCAGTAGGGTATTTGTTGTTTGTGATATTGTAACGAAGAAGATGAAGTTAGTTTGTATATAAGTTTAATATAAATTGGATTATATCTCGGGTTAGACACACAGTCTAGCGGTGGACTGTGTGCAAACATTTATCACACGCCGCGAGTTCGATCCTTGACACAAATTCATTCTCTGTAATAAAGATGTTTCCTTTTTAATTGAACCGGATTAACTCTATGAAGATGTTAAGAATAATAAAAATCAGTATATTAACCAGGTTAATCACACAGTCCAGCGGTGGACTGTGTGCAACACTAAACCACAGGTCCCCGGTTCGAGACCTGTTACGCTCGCCGGTTCGATGATTAAAATCCTTTTTAGAAAATAAATGAATTTTGAATAAATTAAAACAGTATATAAATATAATTAAAAACAGAAATATTTCGGGTTAGACACGTAGCTCAGTTGGTAGAGCTGCGTGCACGCGTACGGGAGGTCACGAGTTCGAACCTCACTCAGTGCAAACCATACAAACGACCGAACCGGTCAACAAGTCAAAGTCAAAAAGTCAACGGTCAACCCAGAAAAAGTCAACATTTTTTTATAGTTTTATTTATTTATTTAATTCAAAAATCAATAAAAATACTTAAAATTAATGTTTTTAGAGATAGAAAATAGCCTTAAACTCACAAAAATATATCTAAAAATCCTATTAAATTTTTTTAATAAAATCCACTCATTTACCATACCTTTCGTTATTATTTAGGTTAGTTAATCCTCGTCGATCAACCCTCTAAACTCGTGCGCATTCATCATCTTCAACCGAATGCAAGTGAATCTCTACAAATTCCCCGTTTTAATCACGTTTTTGGGGTGTATCATGTGTCTTATTATTTATTACATTTAAGCTATTGTGCATCTATCATATCCATGAACCAATGTGTATTCAACATGTATCAACTGTTTGTGTGGTTATTGTTTAGATTAAATTTATCACTTTCAGTACATACATTATCATAGGCCGCCGCTCCCCATTACATATGAGCGTTGAGCTGTTTCCCATTACATTATGAGCGTGAACTAGGCGTTGCCAACATACGATCGGCTCCGTTTGATTGAGCCTTGATCGCATAGACATTTATCATAGGCCGTCCGTTCCCCATTTCCTATGAGCGTGAACGTGACGTTGCCAACATATACAGTTTCATTCATGTTATATATTCATGCAAGTTGGTTTGTTATTGTATGTTATTGATTGTTGTTGTTATTGTTATTGTATGATTACTTACGTTTGCTCACATATGATTATTGCACAATTTTCCATAATAAAGATAACAAGAGATCAATAATAAATGTTTTTTTCTAACAAGGTTCACTCGCCAACTTATGTTGACCCCAAAACCCCCATTTTTACACATGATACAGGTGATCCAGCTGCAGCAAGAAACACATAGGATGGCTTAGAAGAATAAACTGGTTTAGACTTTGGATTGTTTAGTTGATAATCTTTCTTTGTAATTGTATGAACATGTTTGGAATATTGAGGATGTAATTTTGAATTTAATAAATATGAAACATATTAGTAAATATCATGAGCTTTGGTGATAACCCAATTATGCCCCGACTCTTATTCCGCTGCGGGTCGGGTGTGACACTCTAGACCACTATCGAATACCACGTCCTCAGCTCATAAGGAGAGCTCTGTTCACTCATCAAATGCGAAGAGTGAACCGAAGAGGATAGACTATGCTGATAGGTCCCGTTCTTCTAAGGATGGATGCAGCTACAGGTACTTTGTCTCCTGTAAACCCCAAGACTTTAATGAGAAAAAAGGAGCTGTAGAAGCTCTAAAGTGGCTGGACGAGATGGAGACCATCATAGACATCAGCAGCTGTGCTGAAAAGGATGTGGTCAAGTATGTATCACAATCCCTCAAGGGCGATGCCCTAACTTGGTGGAAAGCCATGATTCAGTCCACAGGTAAAGTATACCCGTATAATCTGGGATGGTCTAAGTTAATGGACCTTATTAAGGAAACCTACCGCCTACCCCATGATGTGGAGAAAATAGAGACAAACTTCTTGTCTCTTTCCATGAAAAACCTAGACTGTCGGAAGTATGTCTCCGATTTCATTTCCCTATCTAGGTTAGTATCCTACCTAATCACCCCTGAATCCAAACGCATTGCGCATTTTATCAATGGATTAGTGCCCGAGATTAAGTGCATGGTAAAGGCTGCTTAGCCTAATAACTATAGGTCTGCTGTAGACCTATCTCTCTCTCTCTCACCCTTGATCTTGTAAGGAAAAAGTCAGTTAAGCCAGAAACTGACGGAAAAAGGAAGAGAGATGAAGACAACTCCCAAATATTTAATAAGAAAAATAAAGGGAGATTAGGGTTCAAAGGGAACCAAGGCAAGTCGGCTGTGATGCCATTTTGCAAGACTTGCAACCGCTGACACTAGGGACAGTGTAATTCTGATTCACAAGCTAGACCTTGTGGTATTTGTAAAAGGAGAGGGCATAAGACCCTGGATTGTAAAGATAGATCGCTGTATGTTATATCTGCAATGAAAAAGGGCACACTGCAACTAACTGCCCTAAGAATTCAAGGAATAATAATCCAAAGCCTGGAGAGGCCAAGAAGGGGAATGCACGCGCTTTTTGACTAATTGCTAAGGAAGCTGTTAATGACAATAACGTCATAATAGGTACTTCCCCATTAACGATATTTATGCTAGAGTTCTTTTCGATTCGGGTGCGGATAAATCATTTGTTGATCATAAGTTTAGTAAACTGTTAAATTTACCCATAAGAACTCTAGATAAAACTTATGAGATAGAACTTGCCGATGGAACCTTAGAAACTGCTTCTTCCATTCTTGATGGATGCTCTATATCCATTAAAAATATTCCATCCCTCTCTCTCTTTTGCCAATGAAATTGGCGGGGTTCGATGTTGTCTTAGGTATGGATTGGTTATCTTATAACCAAGCCCGTATTACCTACGATAAAAAGCTCATCGAAATTAAAACCCCATCTGGTGAAATGATCACCATTCCCGGAGACTCACACTATGGAGTGCCAGACAAGGTGCCATTATTTAAGGCATCCATGAATTTGAGAAAAGGTTGTGTCATCTACATGACACAATTTCACCATAAATGATCCTAAGCCAAATATGGAAGACCTCCCAGTCATCTCAGAGTACCCCGATGTATTCCCAGAAGAATTACAAGGCCTACCTCCAGACAGGAAAGTGGAGTTCAGGATTGATATCATACCAGGGGCAGCACCTATAGCTAGAGCTCCATATAGGCTAGCACCCACGGAAATGAAGGAATTAAGGACGCAGCTAGATGAACTCTTGGAGAAAGGCTTTATTCAGCCTAGTTCCTCGCCTTGGGGAGCTCCTATTCTGTTTGTAAAGAAGAAAGACGGTTCGATGCGAATGTGCATCGACTACCGAGAGCTGAACAAGTTAACAATTAAGAATAGATATCCTCTGCCCAAGATTGATGATTTATTTGACCAACTTCAAGGGGCTAGCTACTTCTCCAAGATCGATTTAAGATCCGGATATCATCAATTGAAGGTTAGGAATGAAGATGTTCCCAAAACCGCCTTCAGGACCCACTATGGTCACTTTGAATTTTTGGTGATGCCTTTTGGGCTCACAAATGCACCTGCAAACGATATCTGGATAAGTTTTTCATTGTCTTCATTGACGACATACTGTTCTATTCTCGTAATCAAGTTGATCACGAGAAACATCTTAGGTGCATCTTAGAACTCCTAAGACAAGAGAAGCTTTATGCCAAGTTCTCTAAATGCGAGTTTTGGCTTAGAGAATTCAATTCCTTGGACACGTTGTAAGTGAGCGTGGTATCCAAGTGGATCCCGCCAAAATTGAGGCCATAATGAATTGGGAAGCACCCAAAACCCCAACGAGGTTCGTAGTTTCTTAGGATTGGCTGGTTACTATAGGAGGTTCATTAAGAACTTTTGAAGAATAGCCACTCCTCTAACTACCTTAACCAAAAGAATGTTAAGTTTAATTAGGGTCCAAAGCAACAAGAATCTTTTGAGATTCTGAAACACAAGTTGAGCAATGCTCCCGTGTTATCTTTAACTGAGGGTAATGAGACTTTTGTTGTTTATTGTGATGCTTTGCACACCGACATGGGCTGTGTGCTAATGCAAAATGGCAAGGTAATTGCCTATGCATCACGACAACTAAAAGTGCAATGAAAGAAATTACACCACCCATGACTTGGAGTTGGGTGCCGTCGTATTTGCACTAAAACCGTGGAGACATTACTTGTATGGCACAAGGTGTATTATATAACACTGACCATAAAAGTCTCCAGCACCTGTTCAATCATAAGGAACTGAACATGCGACAGCGTCGATGGATGGAAACGCTTAATGATTATGACTGTGAGATTCGCTACCATCTGGGCAAGGCAAATGTAGTTGTTGATGCCTTAAGTTGCAAAGAACGGGTTAAACCTATAAGGATTAACGCCAAGAGCATTGAGCTCAGAAATAGCTTAAATGGGAAGCTATTAGATGCGCAAAAACAAGACCTATTAGAGGCTAATATCCCTATTGAGGGATTAGGCGGAACTGTGGATCAGTTAGCGCCTGGAAAGGATGGAATCCTTAGATTCAATGGAAGAATCTGGGTTCCAATCTTTAGAGGACTTAGAAATTTAATCCTCCAAGAAGCGCACAATTCAAGATACTCGGTTCACCCGGGAGGTGACAAGATGTATCAAGACTTGAAGAAGAATTATTGGTGGATGGCTTCGAAGAAATCCATAGCCACTTATGTAGCTAAGTGTCTGGTGTGTTCGCAAGTTAAGGTCAAAAGCCGTCAGGACTTCTACAACAGCTTGAAATTCCCACTTTGAAATGGGAAATGGTAACTATGGACTTGATTACCAAGTTACCTAAGACTAAAAGTGGAAATGACACTATTTGGGTCATATTGGATAGGCTGACTAAGTCAGCACATTTCTTGCCAATTAAAGAGACTTAACGTTCTGACAAATTGGCTAAGTTGTACGTGGACAAGATTGTGTCCCTACACGGTGTGCCAGTATCTATTGTATCTGACAGAGATACTAGATACATATCTCACTTTTGGAAAAATTTCAAACAATCTTTAGGCACACGATTAAACTTTAGTACGGCTTACCATCCGCAGACTGATGGTCAAAGTGAGTGTACTATTCAGACTTTGGAAGACATGCTTAGGGCATGTGTGATTGATTTAGGTGGAAGTTGGGATGACCACTTACCCCTAATAGAATTCTCCTACAATAACAGCTATCATACTAGCATTAAGGCTGCTCCTTTTGAGGCCTTATATGGAAGAAAGTGCTGAACGCCCGTATGCTGGGCAGAAGTTGGGAAGGCCCAACTATCATGACCAGAGATTGTCCTGGAGACCACAGAAAAGATTATGCAAATCCGTGATCGTCTCAAAGCTGCCAGAGATAGGCAGAAGAGCTATGCTGACAAGAGGCGTAAACCTCTTCAGTTCCAAATAGGGGACAACGTAATGCTGAAAGTATCACCCTGGAAAGGCGTGATGCGTTTGGAAGGAAGGGCAAGTTAAACCCTAGATATATAGGACCCTTCGAGATAATCGAACGTGTCGACACTATAGCTTATAAGCTCAGGTTGCCAGAGGAGCTTAGTGGAATTCATGATGTATTCCACATATCAAATCTTAAGAAATGTCTAGCCGATGAGTCGCTAGCAATATCGCACAAGGATGTGCAAATTGATGAAAACCTGGGTTCATTGAGAAACCAATTTCGATCGAGGATCGACAGTTAAGAAGCTCCGAAGAAAAATGATACCTATGGTAAAGGTTAAGTGGGACGCTTTTAGAGGTCCCGAGTATGCATGGGAGGTTGAGTCCACTATACCACAAAATTACCCCTATCTTTTTGAATAAAATCTCGAGGTCGAGATTTCTTTTAAGGGGGTGAGGATGTAACACCGTGTAAATCGTGTCCAATAATATAGTGACACTTGTTGTATTTTTAATATAGTGATTAAAGACTAATATGGACTAAAAGTGACAACATGCTCAAACTGAGCCTCTGAATGACTTTCTGATGTCAACATGCATAAACCTAGCCTCTGAATGACCATTAGTGTCGTCATGCCTAAAAACGTAGCCTCTGAACAACCATTAGTGTCGTTAGGCATAAAACGTAGCCTCTGAACGATCATTAGTGTCATTATGCTTAAAATCAGGCTCTGAGTGACCGTTGTGTCAACATGCCTAGCCTCTGAGTGACATCGGAGTCAACATGCTTATACTGAGCCTCTGAGTGATCCTTTACGTAGTCCTAACTCTCATATGTCTTGTTTGTTGGACGAGAGTGATTAAATCCAATAATATATGAAATTTGGATAATGGAGGGATTAAAAGTGTCAACATGTTAATTCTTACCTCTGAGTGACCTTTTAACGAACCGAGAGCTCAACAATGTCCGGGCACAATCCCGGGTATGCCAAGTATTGGCTACGGAGGGCTAAAAGTGCCAAAAAGGTGTTTAGAAGGTTTTTAGAAGCTTTAATAAGTTAAGGCGCTAAAAGTGTTAAAATTTGAAAGTGGCCGTGGGATGGTCGCGGGCCGTGAGAGACATGCCCTGTGTCTCTCGCGGGCGCCATAGGACATCTGCTGCAGAAAGTTTTTCTTGGCTGCCACACAAAGCTCCAAAAACCATTAACTCGAAACCATGGCTTCCCAAACAGCTATGCCATGTTTTGGGACACTTGTAAGCTTCTCCTTACACCCCTAAACACCTGGCTTCACCTCCTTTGAGTTCTCCAACTATAAATAGGTGCTTAAGTTCACATTCCAACTTGCACCTTTCTCATTTAATCACTCTTCTCCCTCATCTGGAAGTTCCTAGCTAAAAGGAGCATCCAACATAGTTCTTTTGCGCCCTAGGAATCACTGGTGAGTGTTCCTTCCTTGTGCATTTTCATTTATAGGCTTTTATAGCCAAAAGTCAATCGTTTTTTGGAAAACGCTTTGACTTTCGGTTAAGACCATTATGGTCCAGCCATTGTTCGAAATGAATATGGCTAAGTGATCGTAATAAGGTAGGTGTTAGTCCCTATAAAGGGCACCTCCTGAAGATCACGTTTGCTAGACCAATTGACGGGTCAAAGTTACGATATTAAAAAGTCAAACAGGCCATTTTTCAGAAAAATCATAAATTGATCTTTTATATGTTATGAAACCTGTTTTGACACTTAAACAAGTTGGTAATAATTATTAGAACATGTAAGAACATGTTTGGCTCGTCAATTTCAGTTCTAGGGTCGGTTCGCAACCGAAAGTCGCGAAGTTTGACTTCTGCTTTGACTTTCGATTCTGACCCGATTTAGATTAGTTACCTACTGATCTAAAGTTGCATTATGATCATAATATAATGTAGCATAACCCTCTGAGGTTATATTACATGATCATAATCAGAATCTGAGTTTATGCGCAAGTTCCATAATTATGACATCTTTGACCAAAATGTCCTTTTTGAATAAAACAAGGTTTTAAATAATAATGAACTTGAAAATGAGTTTCCTATTGATGTAATATTATAAGTAGGATTATTTGGGATGTTAAACCAAGTTCTAAATTGAGTTTTCAAACAGGTCCTTAAACTATGTCGATAAATGACGGTTTTAGCCCCTGTGGCTTATAAAATAGTTTTAATCAAATCTTTTCGAGGTAAACCAGTTTACCTACTGATATATTAATTAAATAACATATCTAAGACATTTTAATCTGACCTTAACATCAGTTTTCATAAAATCGCATAAAGACGTCATTTTATGACATAAGCGCCGCTTCGGCGCATAGTATGGTTTTAAACCATATTATTGACCAAGACTTGATACCTACTGATTTTAAAACTTATTTTAAACATATTTATAGTAGGTACATGTTATAAACTCAGAATCCCAGATAATTTATAAACTATGTGTAAAATGACCAAAATGCTACTTCAGTGCATAGTTTGGTCATAAAAGATAATTTACACATATAATTGACATCCTACTGATAATATATCATAAATAAATTATTTTTCCAGAATAATTATGATTATAAACTTAAATCATATTCAAGTTCCTTTTATATGGTATGAAATTACCAAAATGCCCTTATGAGGCATAGTTTCGTTTTAAAACCTTAACGGGCATATAAGTTAATATCCTACTGATAATTTAACTTATTTGAAGTATAATGGCATATAGAACTTGTCCATGACTTATCCGGTTACCCGTTATCGCTTATAAGCATACGATTGATTATACGTAACTAGTTTACGGAATTTAACCGAAACGGGTTTAACCTTGTCATTTAAGTTTCAAAATCCAGAATGTTTATAGTTTACCCATATTATACAAGTCAAGTACTTGTCGGGATTAAACTACATTCTATCTGATCATCGTTTAGTCAAGCGTTATACGTAATGATCATGTACACTATTCGGTTTATAAGACCGTTAGTATTTAATTGGCTAGCTTATGCCATAATCCAAACTAGAGCCTTACCGGTAAATGCTATCTGCACTTGGTACTTTTGTATACGGCTGAGTTATTTAAAAATAAAAGAAGAAGACTAGCTCAGGTAAATACTCTCGACTTACTTCCCTATACGGGCTTGGGATACGGTAAATTATTACCGCTTGGTCCAAATGGGGTCAATCGAATGCCCGTTTGTGGCTAGTAAACCCCATATTTTGTTTTAATCACTTTCGTTTGATAACTTAAACATCAGGGGTTAAATTACCGTGTCCTGGATATCCTCGGCTCAATACATTAGTTTTTGGCCACGACCATAGCACGGGGTGTAGGCATACACCTGTCAGATGCTCATATACAAATTACCCAAGACGTTGGGGATAACTCCTTCGTGAGTTCGTAAGTGGTGTGTATTTAATCATGTCTTGGTTTCTGTCACGGGCCCTGTATGTATTGACAAACATGTGAATCTGATACAAGGTTGTAAATTCAACTTTTCCAAGTTAATAAAAGATTTTGTGCCGTTTTGCACTTAAAATCATTTTAAAGTTTTCAAAATGAGTCAGCTGGGTGTATTGACGTATCGTCCAAAGACTAAACTGCATGTATAATACGAAATAGGCCGGAAGCTGCTCGGTAGTGAATAAGAGGATCTTGCAAATCCTTAGATCTGCCCTAAAGTCAGTTTTATATTCTTTCTTGTACATTTTATGATCCGCCTGTGGATCTTCTATTACGAGCCTGTATATTATTTTATTTTGAACATTTGATTTGTAATAGTAATTTTACTCCAAGACTTCCGCTGTGCCGTGTTTAATTGACTATGATGTTATCAACTGACGTCACGATACTCCCACCCAGGCCCACCGGTGTATGGATTTGGGTTGGAAATCCGGGGTGTGACAAGTTATGTGGAAGGATCTTACTCTTGTCTTAGAAGTTTCATTCTTCACATTGATCGCGTCTTTCTTTCCTACCAACTCCGAGCATTCAGATTTTTTATGACCCGGTTGGTAACACTTAAAACAAACCGATACTTTAGTAGGGAAATTTAAGGGCACATGTCCCATCTTTCCACACATGACACATGGTTTCTTTTTATAGAAACACTCGCCCCGATGAGAGCGTCCACAAACCTTGCAACTAGGCGACCCTCCTTTTATGTTTCCCTTCTTTGGAGGTTCATTTACTTTTTGTTTCTTTGTGGGGCTTGGGTTCACGTCCAACGCCTTCTTTCTCCTCTTTCAACTTGCTTTTTCAATTCGATTTCGTGCTCTCGCGCGGCATTTACAATCTCCGTGAGATGTTCATATTTTGAGGGAGTCATAAACTCTCGATATTCAGCACTCAACATGTTGTAGTAATAATAGATTTTCTGTTCTTCGGTTTGCACTAGTTCGTCACAAAACCTCAACTTGTCTAAGAAGATCCCCGTGATTTTGTCAATCGATTCGTCTTTTTGTCTTCGCTGAATAAATTCTTCCTTGATTTTGTTAATCACGGCTTTTGGGCTGTGATGTTTAAGGAAAGGCGCCTTAAACTCTTCCCAAGTCATGGTTCTTGTAGTTTCAATCCCCAGTTCTTTCTTGAGGTTATCCCACCAGTCTTTTGCTTGATCCCTCAGTTGACCGGTTCCGTAGGCTATGAAGTCGGTTGGGTCACAATGGGCCCGTTCAAAGAATCCCTCAATATCACTTATCCATCGTTGACAAATGATTGGATATACTTCCCAATTGTAAATCGGGGGTTTACATGCCATAAATTTGATGTAAGGGCATGCTTTCTCTTCTTTAGCCTTACCTCGATCTTGATTAAGGCTTTCCTTTATCTCATTAATCCGTTCCTCTATCGTTGCTAACTTCGTTGTTTCCAACCTTTCCATAAATTCGGGTAAGGCTGCTTCCAACGCTTTTCTGACCTCTTCGGAAATTTTTGCTTGTATCTCCTCCGTCATGAGAGATACCGTATCTTCACCCGTTCCGTCAAACATCTCTTTTACTGAATTGTCCATAACAATTAGGTAGATAATTTGATTAATCATTTCCATATTATTATTATATGGAAATTGATACTCATCACTCAATATTACGTGTGATGCATCATTCTTATGCGGTTGATTAAGTACATAACTTGTCTCAACCATTTAGATTTAGTGTATTTCCCGGGTTCGAGTGTATTAATGCACTCTCCCATACACTTCAAATCATCTTCCTTTCTATTTTTTCTATTGAAATTCATTTCATAGCCACTTTTTACCGGATGTCTTGATCAAGCCTTGAACCGAACACATTTCGTCTTTAACCTTAAGCTCTGATTACCAATTTGTAAAGCCCTAACTCGCCTATTTGGAATTTAGTAAAAGTTTTGACATTTCATTAAGATAATGCTATCAAAACTAATTATAAAAGTACGGGTTTACTTAAAATTTTAATTATACAAATATTGATAAATACATCAACACTATTATGTTTCTTGGACGAGGAAAAACGAAAGTGGAAGCTAGTAATTTGGAAGTGTTTGGTTCTTCAACAATCTTGATTAATCATCCGCGACGTCATACAGATCACCTACATTACAAATTTATCTAGAACTTTAGTTATGTGATACATATAACATAAACAAACATATCCAAGATGAAAACATGACCCAACAAAACAAGACCAAAATTTTGTTTCAGACCCCGCCGTAAGCTATGGCTAGGCACCGTAGCTTACGGTCTGGGCTTCCTGTTTCTAACAGAAGCAGCCTACCGTAAGCTACAGTAGCAACCGTAGCTTACGGTGGCTACTGCATGTTTCTCTTATTTGCCGTTTTGACGCAAAAATCTCCATATCTTTTAAATCGCTTATCCGTTTAACCATCTGTTTCTTCCTACATGATCGTAATTTGATCCTCTACATTAATAACTTAAAATCCAACATCCGAATTAATCATATTTTAACTTTAAGCCTTCGACTTATTATTTATTTGAAAAATTAATTGACCCATTTATATCTTTCTATTAAACAACTCATTTGATCACCTCTAGTTCTTGCAAACATCATATAAAAATGTTTCCTAATACTTGGGATCTTATAAGCGTGATTCAATCATTCATTCCCCGGTTTACGCACATATTTGAATTCCTACCCATTATCCGGGTATTATGTCGATATCATTACTCATGCATCCCTTCCGGTATGCATTAAGACTTCATTTAACCCGTTTGATTGACATAGCAAAATCCATCGCTTTTATTCAACCAAACCTTTATTCATTATGTCGTTTTGACCCGTTTGGTTGACGTAGCGAAATCCATCGCTTTTATTCAACCAAATCTTTATTCATCATGTCGTTGTGACCCGTTTGGTTGACGTAGCGAATCCATCGCTTTTATTCAACCAAATTGTAAGTTCCGTTAATCCGAATCTATCAACGATATCACACAATCACCAAGGATGGCGGAATCCAAACTTGGTGATCTTCAAGAAAAACCGAAATAACGAAGAACAACACAAATCAACTTTAAAACCTTGCACACGATTCTATTACTTGAACAAGCAAAACCGTCTGGTACAAGATGAAGGCTCTCTCTAGAGAAATCCCAAAGTCTTCCAAAGTTGCAACCCTAGGAATGACATAATATTCTATTTATACCTAGGGTTTGCCCATGCCACTCATGGGTTTCCCTTCGGCTTGCCTGGCCCACATGGCCTATGACATGCCCAAATGACCTATTCAAGGTCTAAACCTAATACCAACTAACCCAGTTAACTATCATAGACTGTTGCGTATATTTGATGCTTCAGTCTCACACTTCTAGGACCTAACAATCTCCCCCTAGACTTATGCATCAAATTGTCTTGATAGCACAATTCAGCAACGTCTTCAACAGAGACTATGGTTATCGATATGCTGTAAGTGTTGTGGAGGTCAGTCTCATACTTTTTGGACCTCATACTACAAACAAACTCTCAGCACTAGGTCTCTTTCTTCATCTCTTGTGGTTAGCTTCTTATCAGGATCTAGATCAGCTTTGCTTGAAACATCTTTATCAAAAGAATGTGAGAGAAGGAACCTCAGTAGCTCTTTTCTTCTTCAATCTTTCTCTTTCAAGCAAGCAGGTTCTCAGGTACTTCTTCAAATGTACTATCACTGTCAGACGATGACTGGCATCTGGTTCTTCTGACTCAGGTACACTTTGTTGTTGTGATGCTTCATGCTTTGTCGGTAACTAACAACATCTCAATTTCAACAACCCCTGTTTTTTTTTTTATCTAAATCAAGATATGCACAATTCTCAGAAATTTATAAGCAAACATTCTTATGCAACAGGGATAGTACCTCATGAACACTTGGTACATCCAAGTACTTGTACTTGGATCAGAATTCAAATTTATTTCATCTTTAGATGATTAGTCAAATCTTCAAGAACGGTTAATAATTTTTAATAAAACAAATAAAGCACTCTATCTTTGTTTTTTTTTTTTGAATTTTCTAATTAATTTTTTTTTCAAAATACAGGAATATAAACAGAAACACAAATAAACAAAGAAACTAACTCAATAATTACAGCTATACAATTACAATGGGATCATAATCGTTTTCAGGCGGACCAAGGAACACTTTTCGGTGCGAACTTATTCAGACTGGTCTATGCGATTGCCAATATGTTTGTCCACTTAAACTTTAACGCTCAACTTTCATTTTTCAACTTCGTGATATGCTTAAGATAGTATTATACTATAATACCCATGTGTCCCATACCATGACATACCCCCGCGATCAAGGTAAGCACAACGATTCATCATAGCAGGTGAGTATACTGATGTCATCCTTTATCGTTTACAACGTCAGACTATTGGTGAACAGGTCAGTACTTTCGTGCAGCAGAGTGACCAATAGTATCTAACGAGCGTTAGGCAAATACCTTATTTGGTATGTTTGAATTCATGGAATTTTCTCATAATGAGATTTCCTTTCTTTTAAGGTTTTGCCCTTCTATTTTGGCTCTTTTAAAATAATATCCTGAATGTGCCTAGGTCTGCATATAATCTGGATGCAACAGAAGGGCAACCAAAGATATCCCCGAATGACTCAACATCATAAAGACCCGAAACCTCAGATGTTGGCTATCTATCAATACAGGATTTAAGACCATGAAATCCTACGCTGATGGTATGTTACCCACAAGATACATAGTTCGTTATGTTTATATCACTTAGTATCTGTTAATCACTTTGAGCGTTAAGCCTATCGACATATCACATTAGATCCTAGTCTTTTCAGCTACGACACCTTACATGTGTCAGCCACACCCTTTATCACGAATATTCATGTCATTTCCCATTTGATGCAAAAATACCTTTTGTATATTTTTTTCAAATTTTTTCCTTTTTTTTATTTTCTCCCCCTCAAACAATACGTATATACATATATCGCCCTCTTCCCCCTAAATTTGTGCATATATTTTGCACAAATTTTATTAAATGAAATGAAAAAAGGAAATATTTTTGTTGTTTTTGCTTAACCGTTCCTTCATTAGATTAAAAGCTAATCAATCTCAAAATTAAAGCACGAAATTTTAAATTTGTACCTTTTCGCTGATCTTGTCTTACCTCATCTCCTCCAAAGGAAACATCACACTCATAATAAAAATTTGAACTTTTTGCAACAGTGAGATGTTATCCGATATGTCCCTGGAACAACCGCTATCAACGTTCCAGAGATTGTCAACAGCTCCTCCTTGGTTATTCCTGGAAAATAAAGAGATTAGTAAGAAAGTTGGGACCCAGGCCATCGTGGTCCCGGGTTTCCTTGAAGCATTAAAATAAGACACTTCTTTTAAACACAAATCCCCTTTTGTTTCAAGGATTGGTGATGTTGCTATCGTCTTGGATTTGGGTTTCCAAATCTGTTTTGATTTAACAAACGCGGTTGTTGCCCTTGATTGAGCAACTTTGGCTGTTTCAGGTTTAGTCGTTTTAGAAAAAGATTTATGTTTCTGAAAAACCTTGCGTTTGTTTTGGCAACATTCCAATTCCCATCAGATGGTTTAACCTTGGGATTCACATTCTTCATTGCCTTAGGTGGTGATACCTTCATCGGCTTCGAATGATTGTTATCCTTAGGTGTAACCTTCTGATTATGAACATTATACGGAACATAGGGACTGCGTGTGCAGTTTCGAGCAATGTGACCAGGAATGCCACAATTGAAGCACGTTTGTTTCTTCACATATAAAACATTCTGATCAGCTTGATTTGCTCTTGCAGGCCTTGAAGGATGAGCTGATCCCTTCTGTGCTCGCCTTCCTTGCACGTTTCTTGCAGACGAAGATGAATTTGGATGTTTGTAGTTGTCGTTTGCAAGGGCCTTCTTCTGTTGTGGAGATTTCTTTTGATTTTTCTTGTTTTGTTTAGACTGCAAGTCTTTTTCAGAAATCTCCCCAACCTTTCTAAAAGCTTTGCTAGCACGGTCAAAGGCATATTTTTCATATTTGCCATTAATGACCGGCTTAATAAAAGCATTTTTCACCACATTAGCCTTTTGAGGGCTATTGCTGCCTACTGATGATTTTGGAGAGCGTGATTTTCTTGACGTTTGGACTTCTGCTTTCTTCGTCTCCGATTTGCTCATTTTTGCTCTTTTAGCTTGCTCTAAACCTTTTCATCAGAAGCAGAAGGTTCAGATTGTTCACTTTGCGCACTTGGAGCCTTGTTCACATCAGCTCTCTCTTCATCAGCTTTGATAAAGTCGGAGAGTCCTGGTTTATCAGATGAAGAACCAGACACTCTAGCTGAATCATTAGAAGAGTCAACAACACCAGATGAATCCCATGTGTCTGACGTATAATCACTAGGTTTGCCGTACACCATATGTTGCGTTTTCTCAAGATCTTCGTCGGTTTTCAGGCATTGTTGTGTAGTTATGATTATACGGTGGGGCAACCTGATTGAATCCCAAACCTTTCCCTTTGTTCCCCTTATATGCCAGCTACACATTATACACGTCTTGAACAAGCTTGCTGGATGTATCAAACTTCTTTATATTAACTTCATTTTGTTGATATTTTCCAGTAGGAAGTCCCAGCTCAACTCTTCCCAAGTCGCATTCCATGGTTTTTGAATCCAATCTGGTTTTGTAATCATGGACCCAACATTTCTGTTGATTTACGTCCAGGTGAAGCTGAGCTATGTCTTTCTTTTGAGCTTCAACCTTTTCTTTGAGTAACTTGTTACTCTCTCGAAGGCTGATGCACTGATCCATTGCATTGTTGTATTCATCGGTAATTTTGGAATTAAGAGCCCTGAGTTGAGCAACCCTATACCTGCAAGGTTCAGTGCACAAAAGATAGTTGATTGTGTCAATGGGCGAGCTTGATTTGTCAGCGTTAGTTTGGGCTTGAGGTCGAGTTTGGGGTGCTGGGCTGCTGATTGCTGCTTGCTGTGATGTTGATTTCTGTTCGGGCACTTCTTCAGGATGAGACTCTGTTGATTAGCGTATAGATCTTGGAGATCTTGGTTTGATTGTAAACGATCCCATAACCAAGATACAAAGGAGTCCTTTTCATCTCTTAAAACGCTATCCAACTCATCTCTTACTTCCTCTTTTCGCCTCCCACATTCAAGCAAATGCATCAAATAGTTAGCAACCGGATCAACATTGTAGTCTCCGATAAACTCATTCAGCTTTTCCTTCACTTCATCCCGCAAGTTCGGGTTTTGAATTTGTGTCTGGGGTGAAGTGTTGTTAATGGATGCTTTGATTAGTGGGCTAAAGACAATGTTTGGATTTGCATTCGGTTTGGAATAGCAGACTGGGCTGAAGACTATGTTTGAGTTCTAAGCTTGGGATGAAAACTTCTTCAGATAATTGAAACCGTACCGGTAAACACGATAAAAACTGTCCGAAACCCGTTTTTTACCAAAATGTACCGTTAGACTCGTCTCGACGATACGAATCCAATCATATATAATGTCCGATAGTGATTTTTGGAATTTTCGTGATTTTTTTGCCCTAAAAATCACACGAGTCTAACCGTGCAACCGTTTTGTTAAGATTGTCTCTGGATCAAATTCTGTGCACGAAAACGTTTAACTTCCATTACGTCAGTGGTTGACTTTCCACCTTTAAGGGTGCAACTCGGAACAATACTAAATTCGGAACAGTAACTCGGATTAACAATCCGAGATGGAATCTCAACAATAATCGAGATGCTAATCCGAGATGGTGATTCGGAACAGTATCAGAGATGGAATCCCAGATGCACTGTTTCAGTCCGGAATGAGAATATGGAGCAGTAATCCGGAATGCTATCAGATACATAGAAACAGTGAGAATCCGGAACAATAATCTGGAACAGTAATCCAGAACTATCAGATACACAGCAACAGCGAGATTCCAGAACAGTAATAATCCGGAACAGTAATCAGGAATGGATGATCTTCTTCATGTTCTTCGTGATCTTCAACGACTTTGAATCCGAAATTCAACAAATTAATTTGAAATCAATCCGAAATTCAAGATTTTAATCCGAAATACTTGAATCTTGATCCGAAATTCAAGATTTTAATCCAAAATACTTGAATCTTGATCCGAAAGCTGCAGAATGATCCGAAATTTGTCCGAAATGTAACCAGAAAATCCGAAATCCTTGAATGTTGATCCGAAATGCTTGAATCTTCTTTGTGTTCTTCGTGTTTTTCAGCAGAAACCGAACTGAATCGTGTAATATCAGATCTGAGCGGGGAAAACAGGTTCAACAGGCTCTGATACCACTTGTAAGTCCCGTTAATCCGGCTCTATCAACGGTATCACACAATCACCAAGGATGGGCGGAATCCAAACTTGGTGATCTTCAAGAAAAAACGGAAATAACGAAGAACAACACAGATCAACTTTAACACCTTGCACACGATTCTATTACTTGAACAAGCAAAACCGTCTGGTATAAGATGAAGGCTCTCTCTAGAGAAATCCCAAAGTTTTCCAAAGTTGCAACCCTTGGAATGACATAATATTCTATTTATACCTAGGGTTTGCCCATACCACTCATGGGCTTCCCTTGGCTTGCTGACCCACATGGCCTATGACATGCCCAAAGACCTATTCAAGGTCCAAACCTAATATAAACTAACCCAGTTAACTACCATAGACTGTTGCGTATATTTGATGCTTCAGTCTCATACTTCTAGGACCTAACACAAACCTTTATTCACATGTCATTTTGACCCGTTTGGTTGACGTAACAAAATCCATCGCTTTTATTCAACCAAAACTTCAATCATTATATCGTTTTGACCCGTTTGGTTGAGTAGCGAAATCCATAGCTTTTATTCAACCAAAACTTTAATCATTATGTTGTTTTGACCCGTTTAGTTGACGTATTGAAATCCATCGCTTTTATTCAACCAAAACTTTAATCATTATGTTGTTTTGACCCGTTTGGTTGACGTATTGAAATCCATCGCTTTTATTCAACCAAACCTTTAATCATTATGTCGTTTTGACCTGTTTGGTTGACGTAGCGAAGTCTATCGCTTTTATTCAACCAAACCATCATTTAACATATTGTTTGACCCATTAAAACAATTATCCATACATTATATTACTACAAGCGCACGGTCACGTACCTTAAAGCTTTTCCTTCAAACGCGTGTCCGCATCGGCTTGACTTCCCGACGCTTCACTCGCGTTACCTTATGATGAGATGATGTTGTAGACTCTAATTTCTCAAACATGCAGCAAAATCACTTTGATTCTTAGTCGAATTGGATGGAAATTGTGATGATATTCAAGAACTAGGGTTTGGCTCCCTTTTCTTCTTCTGGACGCACACACACAAAACCAGTGTGTAATGTTTTTTTTCTAATTTTCTTGTTTTTATTAAATAAGTTTTTCCTTTTTGACATTTTTAGTCCCTCATGTTTGTTAAATCCATTTCCTTTTTTAACTAATAACATATAGTTAACTAGGTTAGTTGTTCCTAGCTATTTTATTTTTAAGCCTCTATTTATATAGAATTTGCTATTTTTGGGGTGTTACATTAGTTACCATGCATAGTATAACTAGTAAAATTACTACGTGCGTTGCGGTCATAATTATGTTGGTATTGGTTTACTTCATTACGGTATCAATACAGTACTAGACTCAGTATTGCAACATAAAGAGATGGCGTAAAATCATGAAAAAATGGTTGTCAAAATACGCAACTTTATATAAAAAAACGAAACTTGGACGTCGTTGATAACCTTCGTAACATTAAACGTCGTACGCACGAAAAAGTTATTGCCTTCGTGAAATGTCAACATACTTAGTTTTATATAAGAAAAATGAAACTTTAACTTCACTAATAACCTTCGCAACTCTAGATGTCATTCGTGTGGAAACATTATTGTCTTCGCGAAACGACAACATACTTTATTTATATAAGAAAAACAAACTTGGACGCTTGATAACATTCATAACTTTAACTAAAAATCCTGCGAAAACAAAAACAAATTACGTGTTCAGTAAAAAAACACAACTAGAAAAGGTAAAAGAAAAAGAAATCACAACATTTTTTGGGAATTAAATGAAAATATAAGTTAAAAAGGGAGCACATCAAGAAAGAGCTCAGTGAAAACGTAAGTTACAACTCGATAGAGCTTTAACTCAATTGAATATGTGAATAAAAAGAATTTTGATAATTAAAGGATAGTTAATTAATATTAATAGGTAATATGGTAATTTGATTATATCAAATCATGAGTTTTGTAAAATGGACTGTGTTAATGATTGATGGGCAAAACGATTTATACAAACTAAATAACATGCACTTCAGAATTATGTCACCATATGAATTCAAGTACGACATATGTATTTGTGGGTTGATGCGTTCAAAACTTGCTTAACTCATTTTTTATATATTAATAAGCAAAATTACATTTTTAAAACAAAAACATACAAATGCATATAAATAATTTGTATATTATCAATTTGCAACATAGTTAGACTATATTGCCTTATACCTCATGCTTTATTGTTTTCTTAAGCATCGTGTGTTTATACCTTTGGTTTTGTAAGTTATTTTAATTTTGGATATTTAAAACTTTGTTTGGTTGAGTTAAAGGTGTATAAAACGGTTTTTTTTGGAAAAATGGTTTCGGTTAATTTTTTTTTATTCTGAAAACCGGTTGTTCAATAACCGGTTCCGGTAAAAAACCGGTTTTTGTACTTGAAAACTGTAACTGGTTATAACCGGTTACAACCGGTTAGTAATCGGTTTCTGTAATAACCGGTTTTTTAATTGATTGTATAACCGGGTTATCCGGTAAAAAAGGGTAAAATAACCGGTTCTGCATAAACTTGTGCAGAATGTTTAAAACATGCTGTTTTTGCTGTTTACCCTCCTTTTTAAGGCCTAAATGTTGTTTTTTTTGTTTAAAATCATAAGAATTACAATATATAAAGGTTAAAATATAATAATACGATTAAGTTTTGGAGCAAACGCTTATATAACAATGAAAATACGAAGTTGTTCGTTACAAACGAAATAAATAAAGTTAAAATATTAATCCGCAAGAACGTCCAGTAATATTTTTTTAGTTGGACTAATTAATATATCAAGCTTGATGAGCCTCGTTTAATCTTCTTCGCCCGAACCCGAACTCGAACTATTGCGTAGGAATTCATCTAGTTCGGATTCTTCCTCGGTCATTGGGGTTGTTAGTTCGGCTACAACCTCGTCCTCGTACACTTCGCCTTCGTAATCTAATTCTCCCTCGAGTGAGCGTATGTGTTGACATCTTTCCGCGCATCCAAGTAATCTTTCAAGCAAATCGACATCTCAACCGCCTTTAGGGGTTAGCTTTGTCCTCCGTATAGAAATCACCCTACCACTTATAGAAAAAGCACTTTCCGAAGCTACGGTTGAAGCTTGGACCGTTAGTAAATCTCGGGCCATTGTGGCTAGGATCGGAAATTGATCTTCCTTTCCTTTCCACCAACCCAACAAATAAAAAATTTTAAATTCTTGTGAAGTCATTGTTTGTAGAAAGTTCGACCCACCATACCGACTGAGTTTGCTACCACTAGTGTTACCACGTTGCATTTGACTCGACTCATCTAACAAATTGTTATAAACATACAAATCTTCATCTTCATACTTGATGAACCTTCGCCGAAAGCGGCATTTCTCATTGAATCGTGAATGTGTGACGAGGTTTGACCATATTTTGTTACATAAACATCAAACATTTTTAAAGTTGTTCGTTAAAACGAATTTTTGCGGCTTCGCAAAGTTTGGTTCGTCATCGGTGTTTAAATCCAACTCGTTTGTAATGTCTAAAATCAAAGACCCGGTTCCAAAAATATTGAAGCAAGGGTTTAAAGCGGCGACACAAGTGAAAACCGCGGGTAGTTCTTTAAAATATTTTCTTAGTTTTTCCTTCATCGTAGCTACGATATCACAATATGGTCTACCCCTCCCCGAACAACTCGTTTAATTTCCTACACATTTTAAACAAATTGTGAAGTACCAATGAACTAGTTGGATAGTAAACTCCCGATAAAGTCTTTGTTGACGTTTTGAAAACTTGAAGCAATTGTGTAACCGTTTCAATAAGACCCCAATTCGATTGGTGGTAAGACGAAACCTTTCCACGACTCGACAAAAGGTTATGAAATGATATTAAACTTTCCTTTTGCAAAATTGCATTTTCAAACATGGTGCAAGTCGAGTTCCATCGATGAGCGACGTCCCAATTGGGTCCTAAGCATAATCGACCCGTTTCCTTACACATTTTAATATATTTTGAATGTCTATGCGTGTGACCATATATATGACGTAACATTTTTTTGAAAGCTTCTTTGAGTTTCAATAACCTTCAAGCCATCTTGAACGGCTAAATTTATGATGTGTGCGATACATCGACTATGGAAAAAATACCCTCACAAATTGGATTGTACTTTAATCTTAAATGCGTTACCGAAAGCGTATTGTTTGAGGCGTTATCAAAAGCTATTGAAAAAATCTTGTTTTCCAATTTGTACGTTTTAATGAATTTGTCGATTGCTTTATATATAGATTCACCGGTGTGGGGGTAATCAAATAGTTTAAACAAAATCGTGCGTTTCATCATTTGCCACGTCGCCGGTTCAATCCAATGGGCGGTGACACAAATATACGAGTCGGGTGAACCGTGCGGTGCGGACCAAACGTCGCTAGTCAAGTTAACACCGGTTTCTAATTTTTCAAAATAAGAGATTACTTCTTGTTTAGCATTTTTCCACAATCTTAAACAATCTCTCCTAAGAGTAGCACGACTTACATGGGTATATCGTGGTTGGAGAGTTCTTTGAACCATCTTTAGCATTGGTTGTTGAAATGGTTGAACGACAAACTTTCTTGGATTACAAAGTTCGCCATTTCTACTCTAGTCACATCCAAATTGTACGCGAACAAGCTAGCGCCTTCACTCCCCATTGAAGCCTGACCACTAGTGTGTTGTTGTTTCAACGACTTGCAAAATGGTTTTTCAACGTGTTGTCTCAAGGTGGTGTTTTCCCCTACGGCGTAAAAACCATTACAATGATGACAACGTACTTTTTTCGTCCCGTTCGCCATCTCGCACAAATCAAAATGTGACCAAACTTCGGGGTTGCGCTTCGTTGGAAGTACACGAACAACCGTATCGGTTGTAGACTCGCCAACATTGACCGAATCTTGAGCACTAGAGCTTGCCATACTTTTTGTAAGAGTTACCGAACAAGAAAGTGAGCGTAAGTGAGCGTTTTTAAGAGATTTAGGAGATTAGAGAATGGTGTGATTGAACCAAAACACCCACCACCCTTTTATACTACTTTGGAGCTGCATTTTAGGCCCAAAAAAAAACAAAAAAAACCGGCTACTTTGAGGTCCTAACGGTCATAAGACCGTTTTTCTGATCTGGGCACAAATAACCGGTTTTTATAACCGGTTTTTTAATATCCGTTACCGGTTAACCGGTTTTCATAACCGGTTTTTTAATAAACGTAACCGGTTAACCGATTTTTTATCGTAACCGGTTTTTGTAATAACCAGTTTTTTTCCGATTTTACCTTTAACCAGTTTTACAGCCGGTTTTTTATAACCGGTTTCTAAACCGAACCGGCAACCAAATTATGTAACCGATTAATAACCGGTCAAACCGGTTAGTAAACGAACCGGTTACAAAAAAAACGGTTTTAAAGATAACCGGTTTCGGTTTTTTTTTGGGTTTCAGTTGCGTAATCAGTTTTTTTGTACACCTCTAATTGGAGTTGGCTTCACTTTGAAGCTTTTTTTTCTCTCTCTCTTCCCCTCCTCTCTCTCTCTCCCACCTACCAAACCACCGCCTAGACTTTCATCTGTCATCTACGATAGCTGAAATTGCTCTGGTCGGTTGCTTTTTCGTTGTTTCGAGGTATATTCTTATTGTTGTTGGATTTGACTTTTTGGGGTTTCGCCGTCCTTAATGAAAACGGATTACGCGACGGTAGTTCTATTTCGCGTTTTATGTTACTATGAAGGATTTGCTAGTGCATGTATTTTTTTATGTTAATCAACGTCTTATTATCAAAAATCTGATGTTGTTTATCTGGGATTTTGGTTTACATTTCTTTTTTATATTTGGATGAGACCTTTTGGGGATTTTTGTTTGGTTTCACTATTTCGGTTTGTTGGCTTATGGTTTTAAGAGTCTGTGAAGATGTAATGATAATGTTCATCCGAGATCTTTTGTTGTTTTACATCTTTTGTTAGTCTTTATGATGGTTGTTTCATGGGTCGATGAAGATGATTTATGGCTCATCAGAGACCATTAGCTATGATGTTACTTTGGACCTGGCTTGGTAACTTAGATTGCAGCCGTCCATAGGTTATGAGCTTTGTTCTATGGCTATTTTAATGTTGATTATGGCTATTTAGGGCTGCAATGTTATTTGCATGCCGTGATTTGGTCGTATTTTGTTGTTGTTAGGTGATGTACAACTCAAATGGCCAAATTGTAGATGGTTTGGCTCAATGAAAGTTACCTATTGGTCCTCCGAGTGCTATAGCTGTGATGGTGGTTAGGATTTCGCTTGTACTATATGTTGTCACCATCTTACACCTTTGAGCTTCGTGTTCAAATGTTTTGTTGAGGGTTTGGCTGTTTGTGCATGCAACCTTAAATTGTTGTGTTGTGCATGTGTGGTTGCGGTCGTAATTCTTAACAGTTTAGCTTTTTGGAACAATTTGATGTTTCTATATTTGTTTATTTATATGTTATCAATTTACAACATAGCTAGGCTATATTGCCTTTTACCTCATGCTTTGTTGTTTACTTATGCATGGTGTGTTTGTACCTTTGGTTGTCACACCCCGACCCGCAGCCGATAAGGTGACCGGGGCATGATTGGTTTTTCATCAAATATTATGACATACTATTAAAAGTTTCGATAGTTATTATTTCAATTTAAAAAAAACCCATAAACACATTATCCAAACAAATCAACTACATAATTTGCAATAAATTCAAATAACTTGTTTATTCTTCTAAGTCCCAATCCTAAGTGATCCATTCTTCAAACATGTTCACCTGTATCATGTGTAAAAAGGAAATTGTTGGGTTAACAAAAGTTGGCGAGTGAATCTCTTTGTTATTAGAAAACTAATATGTTTAATTCATTTATTGAGAATATGTGCATTAACCAATGTAAGTAAATATGTTGTATGTCGTATGTCAACCTCAACAAACAATCTCAAATAATAACCCAATCAATTGTATATAAATGTGCACGGTATTATGGTGTGCTGCAAGATCTAAGCTCAATCAAACGGAGCTGACCTCGTATGTTTGGCAACGTCAAGTTCCGCTCATAGGTAATGGGGAACAGACGAGCCTTTGATTATGTAATGACTGAAACGAATGTAATGCACTAAGTGACAAGCAAACAATTAACACATAACACATATACTTCACTAGATGGTAATTGCACATAATTGAATTCTCTAAAATGTAATAATGAAATAAGACACATGATACACCCAAAAAACGTGTAATAAAAAGGGAGTTGTAAGATTCACTCACAATGGTTGTGTTTGCGATTCCTTGTAAAATAACGCACGAGTAAAAGTCGAGAAACCGAACGAATGAAACGATTATCCTAGATATTCAAATACTACATAACGACTTTGTTAAATAAGTTAAATAGTATTCCTATTATCTATGTTGGCAAATTATTTATTTATATAGTGTTATTGTGTTATTACTTAAAAGGATTAAAATGAGTTATCTATTATTTAAGTTAAGTTTTTTAATGGTTAATTAAGAAATTATAATAAAAAGAACTAAAAAACGGTTAAATATTTATAAATATAATTTAAAGTCCTTAAAAAAGAATGAATTTTAAGCATTTATATAAAAATTCGTCCAAACCGGCCCCTACCGGTTTCGAACCCACGACCTCCCGCTTACGTGCACACAGCCCGACCAACTAGGCTATGTGTCTAACCTGTTTGATATTGGATTTTAATTAAATTTATACATTGTTTCAAGTCCTTCATTTACTGGTTTACAAATAAAATGGATTAAGTGCAGCGAAGAACCAGGGTCGGGACTCGAACCCCGCGCCCTTACTGGATTATTAAGCACTTGAACCCACTGAGCTATAACATAAGATCTGAAATGTTTGGTTTTAGATTACACTTAAACACAGTTTGCTAGTTGATTTGGTTTTATAATAATAAAACAGAAAAACAAGTTGCAATAAAAGAAAAACAAGGGAGGCGTTCGAACCACTGACCTCCTGGTTTCATGTGATTAAACCATGCTGTCACCACCACTGCACCCTACGCGTTTTTGGTTTAAAATTTTTATCATTTTTATTTTTAAAACGGAACCTACCGTCGACTTCTTCTTTAACATTACTCAAACCGAACACTGTATATGATTTTCCTAAGATTTTCAGTTTGATTGATTTGATGCTTATTAACGTCGAAATGTAAAGGTTTATCGAAAAGATAATTTAATTAGAGAAAAGGTATACCAAAACGAGATGGAACGATCCCTATCATGGTCTCCGTATTTTCTCGGCGGATTCCGACTGTGCTTTAAGATTCCGGTATGCCAAAACAGTTCCGGCGCTACCCTTAAGGTTCCGACAGCAGGTTTAAAGCGACTGAGGGATGATGGCTTTGTTACAACAGAGAGGGAAAGATCGAGTGAGCAAAAATATCAGCGAGAATCAAGGTTTCGGTTATATAGGGATTTAGATTAGGGTTTCAGTTCTAAGGTGATAGGTTGTCGGCATAGCTGTAACCGCGTGAACAAGAAAGGAAACTCGCAAATTTCTCGGTGATTGAACACAGCCTGTCATTTGGGCGACAAGTTCATATTTAACAAGTAAACAGGTTGGCCTATATCAACAAATGAAACTGTGTTAGAGTAGCTAGTGTTGTGTATTCGGAGGGAACAGAACCAGGTTCGATCCTTGGTATCTGCAAGTTCCATTTAATTACCTAAAGGTCCCTCAAGTTTGATACATTGTCTCAACTCATACCAACCTGGTTAATTATATTTCTAGCCTACTTTAACAAAGTTTTATATAAAAAAATATAAAGTAAAAAGAAAAATATCATTATTTTCCACAGCTTTAATATGATAAGTTAATAACTAATTTAATAAATGATTTGATCACTATTTTAAATACGCAAAAGTTTCCGGTTTACAATGGCTCCGATTAAATTTTCAAAACGGGTCGGATTTTGGATGTCCATTTTGATGGATGTTACATTGCTTTGCAAGTTGTTTTACTTTTGGGTATTTAAAACTTTGTTTAGTTGGTGGGTTTGGATTCATTTTGAAGTCTTGTTTCTGTATAAGTCATTGTCAAGATAGTTGTGATGGTACTTGACATTTGGCGTGGCGATGTATCTTGCATCCGTGCTTTGTTATTGACACTGATTTTTGAAAACTGATAATATATAAATACGTACATCTAATGACATGGTGATTGTGGCTTGACGTTTTGATTATGTATGATGTTTAAAGTATGGTCTTGTAAAACTGTGACGTCTTTACAAAAACGTGTATGATCATAGCTCCCATTGCATCGCGGTGGGGCTTGAACTTAGTTACGATTAAACCATAAAATGTGGTGCTCATTTCTCTTGTCGCCTTTTAATGTTCTGAAGAAATACCGGCTGAACCGAGAGGTATCCGCAGATATCTTAGTTATAGCCTAATATTTCTGCATGAAAGGTTATCTCTCGTTCGCTCTGTTGGGTGATCTCACTCAAGCTAATCTACAAAACTAGCAACGCCGTTAGCCTCGTCACGAGAGAAAGGGGGAGGTTTTCTCCCGTGACCACACTCCTGCGTGAGAATAAGTATTTGGTGTTGCAAGGTAATAGCAAGTAAGTAGTAAATAAGCTCGTATGTGAATAGATGGATTTACCTTGAGGTATGAACCTTATTTTATAGCTGAAGAAACGTGTGTTAGGAGACGGGATGATGGGCCTCGGGCCAGGCCCAGAAGACCAGGGATATCCATTCTATCCCTTTGCATCGATCATTAATGATCTCTGGCAGGAGGTGTGCTTTGTCGGATGTTGAATGGAGCCACGTGTCATGGCAGTTCTCCCTGGTGTCAGACATGTCATCAGCCGAAAGTGGAGAATGTGTGACAGTCACTAGCGTGCTTGTGGTTGGTGTACAGTCTAACCTCTGCATTACTGTTCATGCGACGCAGTCTGACACAACCTGCCGAGCGACCATTGGGTCACAGCTCTACCACTTTGTACCCTTGTATTGGTCAACGCCTCTTTGCGCTTTTCCCTTCCGCGTGGCTTTCAGTTCATTCTGGCTAACGTAGAGTTGTAGGGATTAAGTCCCTTTGTTCTCAAGACTATGATTTGCACTCATGTTTGTCTTGTACTTGTGCAAGGTTTTGGGACTTCGCGGCTAGAGGGTTGTTTGATCCGCGCAGGGTCAAGGGGCCTGCGCTTCTAGGTCTAACTTGCCGTTGCGCCAAGTACGCAAGGTTCGTTGAGCGACCTACTAGTGTAGGTCTAACTTGTCGTTGCGCAGAGTGCGCAAGGTTCGTTGTGTGACCTGCATGTGTCGGTCTAACTTGACATTGTGTAGTATGCGCAAGGTTTGTTGTGTGACCTGCATTTCTAGGTCTAACTTGCTGTTGCGCAGAGTAGGCAAGGTTCGTTGTGTGACCTGCATGTGTCAGTCTAACTTACCGCAGTGTGCGCAAGGTTCGTTGTGTGACCTGCATGTATCAAGGTTGCAATACCATTGCATATTGCGCGCAAGGTTGTTAGGCAACCTGTTGGTTTCAAGAATGGCGCACCATTGCACATCGCGCGCAATGTTATTCTTGTAGTATGTTGTTGTTGAGGGTATGGTTCCTTGCACAGGCACAGGTTTTTCGGGACCATACCCCTCCAAGTCCCCAGTCCAGTTCTGCCCCTATGCGCACGTTAGCAAGTAGGTGGAGTGCTGGACTATAAGAATTCTTGTATGCGCACTTATTTCAACGGTAAAAAATCAATAAAGGTTAGAGAAAACCTTTGTGTGAGGGAAACCTTTACTCATGATGAGGTCTTTGAAATTCGAATCTCCATCATGCTGATGTTGCAGGCGGGTTGGTGAGAAAAAGGATGCCTTGGAGGTGACGTTTAACAGCTGTGGCATGCTGTCAACAGTACAACCTCTCTTTCATTAATGAATTGGCAGAGAAAGTGTTGGCCATGCACGTGTGACAACTGTCAGTTGCCACTTGCCTGCCATGCGTCTTGTGCGGATTGGTTGTTAATTCGGCGCGTGCTTCACAGTTCCCCATCGCGTTAAATGCGATGGGTATAAATAAGGGAAAACCGTCTAGGGTTTCATTCATGCCTTCAAACTTTTTCTTTCAAATTCTCTGAATTCTTCTCTTGAGTTCTTGTGTTCTTGCTTTCTTGTTTTCAAATCTTCTTTTTTTCTGTGATTTCCATGGCGACCAGTGTCACACCCGACCCGCGGGTTTTGGAGACCCGATTTTTACAATGTTACAACCAGGGTCCCGAAACCGGTCCACAACGGAGGCTTTGACCTCGTTGTTGGCCCTTGAGTGGAACCAGGCCAGTTTCCAACGTGTGGTTTCTGGCTATCGGTTCCCTAAGGACTGCAATGCCCGGTTTCCTGCTAGGGAGAGATTGCCGCCGATGTTCCCGCCGGCTACATTACTTTATTCTTTTATTTTTTTGCTGAAGATAACTTCCGATCACCAGCCACCAAATTTTTTCTTGAGATTTTGAACTTCTACCGATTCCACATCTCCCAACTAAATCCGATGGGGATTTTGAGGATCAATCATTTTGAGTTTTTGTGCCGGTTGATGGGTATTACCCCAACCGTTGACCGGTTTAGGATTTTTTTATCAACTGCATTGCTCCATGGGGTTTTATTCTTTTCGCATCGCATTCAGGTGAAAAAGATTTTGCTCTCTCCCCCAAAGTTCTTTCATGATTGGAAGACAAATTTTTTTTACATAAAGGCCGGTGTTATACCCCTCCGGATGCACTTCCAAGGCATGGAGGATATCGTTATTGAGACCGTTCCTGTACCGGTGGCGGAGTTCTGGTATAAGGACTTGAAGGAGATCCCGGCGGTCCAACTGCCGGAGAGGGCGTTGGTGGCGGCAGGTATGCGCTTTCTTTGTAGGGTGGCGTTGTATGTGGTGGCGTTCCAAAGGGAGCAGGGGCGCATTGAGAACATTGCCCTTGGACTAGAGGAGCCCACATGGTATGCGCAAATTTTGGGAACTTTGAGCTTCCAAGAATGAAGATCTGTTGGCCCCCGCGCCCGAGACTGGTAAGCCTTCATAGTTTTAAGTATTTACATCTTTGCAGATCACTTATTATGTTGCGCCATTGTGCAGGCGCTTTAAAGAACTAGGGCATTGGCCCATATCCTAAAAAGAAAAGGCGCACAGGGCCTAGCGCGATGGCGGAGAAGAAGGTGGCTCAGCCCACGGCAGACCCGCCCAAAGGTATGCGTACTGTGCCAGACAATTGGAAAGACTATGTTGTAGTCTCTGATTCCTTGGAGGGTCTTGCGCATATAGTTCTGAAGAAGCCAAAGCTGGAGCCTGTGGTGATTCCGGCTGCTAACCCGGATGACCCGGTGGAGGTCGAGTCCAGCCCAGAGCCCCTCAAGCGGAAGAGGGCTCCAAAGAGTGATATCTCCGTGCAGCCCTCCAAAAAGGCTGAGTGGGGGGTTATAGGGAAGCACGGGAGCTTGGACGCACTCGCCGTCAAACTTTCCCTAGGTAAATATCTGTTGACTTGTTTTTTACATCGCTTTTCTTCCTGTTGTATTTGTCTAACTGTTTGTCATCTTACAGGATGAAGTGAGGAAGTTTTTGTTGCTCCACCACTTCGGCCGCGCCCATTGATACTCCAATGCCCCCACCTGTGGTTGAAGCAGCGCAGGCGTCAAGAGCACAGGGTGGGGAGCCAACTGCCAGGGCGGTGGAGGTGCAGGTGGAGGTTGAGACTGTCGAGCCTGAGAAGGCTGTGGAGTAAATTGTTGGTGAAGTGTTGAGGCTAAGGAGGTGGAGACGGAACTGATGGTTATGGTTACCGGTGATGAGGAGGTGGTTGAGAAAGATGCTCCAAAGGGGGCTCATGCAGCCGAGCCGACACCCGCGGGTAAGGTTGGAGGATCTGGTAGAAGCCCTTCCGCCGAAGGGTCCCTAATCTGCCCGGACGAAACCCCGGATGATTATTATTACAGGTCATATCATGAAGGCCGTGCTGAAGAGATCCACACCCCAGTGTGGAAGCTAAAGAAAAGTGATTACTTCTCTCACTGGCCGGCGTGCCGTGAGTGGTTTAAGGGGACTTTCCCCCCAGCAGAGGTGCGCGCGCACGCTGAATAAGGTCATGAGCAAACATACCGCGTGTGCCTCCAAGCAGCAGTTAGCTCCGCCTTGATCACAACAAGATTATCCGGGAATGGCGGAGCATGCACATGGAAAAAGAAAAAAATGAAGCTGCCAAAGCGGATCTGGTCCAGGAGTGAGCCGAAGTGGCTGCGCAAAAATCAAAGCTAGAGGCAAACAAGGTTAAATTGGCCGAAGCTCAACGGGCCGAGGAGTGGTCCGTGCTAGGGTGGAAGAAGAGGGTCGAAAGCTTGCTGCCACGCTTGCGCAGGAGCGCAAGCTGTTAAGGGAGGCATGTGAAAGAGATAACAACGAGAAAAAATATTTAAAGGATGAGGTGGCCCGGATGCGCAGAGAGGGAGGCAGCTTCTGTTGCGGTCGTGGAGGCCAGGGCGCACTTCGAATGCAGTGAGCTGAAGGAGGTAAAAATTTTCCAATTTATTTATTTTGTATCATCAATAGATTGTCAGGCTAACCTTGTTGTGGATAATTAGGTTGAGGCTTGCGCCGCTCTGGAGGGCGTGAAGAAGGATCTCCAGGTGGCCTTGGTGGAAAAGGCTGAATTACTACGCAGGCACCTGGAAGATAAGGAGAGGCTGCGATTGGCGGATGCCAAGGTGTGCGCGGGCGAGAAAAAACTTGAAGATTCTGAAGCCGCCCACTCCATCTCCGAGTCTCTGGTGGAGTCGTTGACCAACATTATGTTGTGGATGCAACAGCATGGAGTTGTCAATTTAAGTTGTCCGTTGTTATTTGGTCGCTTTGTCTTGATTCTAATCCTATTTTCTTTGTATTGCAGATCGCAAACTCCATCCTATTCGGTGGAGTTGGACGGCGCAGTGGCCAAGCTGATGGTCACTGCGCGCCATGATGGCTACGCGCAGGGCTACGTTGAGTGTTCACACCATGTCACTCATGCGCTAGACATACAGTGGGATACTAGCTGCGTTACCACTTGTGGAGTCGATAGCGAAGCTGCTTCTCCCAGGCTAAGCAGGAATATGACCGTCTTTAACTCCGGTTATGGATTTGGTGAGCGAGGCGCTCAAACATGATGACTACGTCGATCGCCTCAAATATATATTTCCGGATGAAGCCGAGGCCGCAGGGAATGAAGAGTAGGGTAGGATGTTGATTGTAATATTTTATGTAACATCTTGAATGTAACTGCGCGTTGCACACTGATGTATATATTTTCCTTTTAATGAAATGTTTCTTTCGAGTTACAATATTTGCGTGAAAATGACGACTTTGTTTAGGTAGAGCGAATAAAACTGGTAATGAACTCGTGTATGAACATCCCCTCCCATGCGCATGCAGTAGGTAGTTAATTTTTGTTCATGAGTCATTGTGTACCATGGTGTTTTCGCATAGACCCAAAGTGGTTTCGAGCATTTATAACAAAACATCTTGATAAAGAAATTCATGTATCCATTGTCTTTAATAATAAGGCGTAAGAGCCATGTAGAAAGTAGACAATAAGATAACAGGCTGCTAGTTTAAATGTAGCACTGCCGTAGTTGTTGCGCATTCCAAGTCCTAGGAATGTTTGTACCGTCCAAACGTTTGAGGGTGTAAGCACCCTTTCCTAAGACTTCATGAATTATGTAAGGGCCTTCCCATTTGGTGCGAGTTTTCCAAGACTTTTAGCTTTAGACGCTTCGTTGTCGCGTAGAACAAAATCGCCGGGTAGGAAGGTACATATTTGGACTCGCGCGTTGTAGAATTTCTCGAGCTTGGATTTGTACTTTACTTCATTGATAGCGGCATTTTCACAACTTTCTTCTAGGAGATCTAAGTTGAGTTTGCGCTTGTCTTCATTGTTCTGGTTTTGTGCAGCTAGCATGCGCGGTGATGGGAGGCCTATCTCTGCGGGAATCATTGCCTCCATCCCATACACTAGGCTCAAGGGAGTTTCACCTGTGCTGGTTTTTGGCATGGTTCGATGAGCCCAGAGGATACTTGGTAACTCATTACCCAGCCTCTCCGCGCCATTCCCAATCTCGTCTTGATCCCTTCGACGATACTCTTGTTTATGCTTTCCACTTGGCCGTTCCCTTGGGGATGCGCACCAAAGTGAAGACATGTTCGATATGCATTTCTTCCATCCACCATTGTAGTTCTTCAGCTGTAAAGTTGGGCCGTTATCACTGACTATGCGTAGGGGTAGCCCGAATGACAAATGATGTGTTCCCAAATGAATTTCCGAACTACAGTTGCTGTGGTGGATGAAAGGGGCTTTGCTTCTACCCAATTGGTGAAGTAATCGACGGCTACGATTATGAATTTCACCGCGCCTGGGGCATCTGGGAAAGGTCCCACCATATCGATTGCCTATTGTTGGAAAGGCCATGCTGTTGTCACTGGGATCATGGGATTCTTAAGGCGCAATGTCTTCGGCGCATGGCGTTGGCATGATGCGCACTTCCGCAATGTTTCGACTGCATCTAAATGCATGCCAGGCAAGTAGTAGCCGACGTTCATGATCTTTGCAATGACCATGCACAGGCCGATATGAATTCCACGTAACCTTTCATGTATTTCGTGGATCAAGTATTGTGCGTCTTGCGGGTCAACGCAACAGAGAAGGGGTCCAAAGTGTGACTTCTGGTAAAGGATACCGTCAACCATTTCGTAATTGAGTGCTTTGTTCTGGACCTTTCTTGCTTCCTCTTTGTTTTCGGGGAGGGTCCCGTATTGCAAGAACATGATTATGGGAGACATCCAGGAAGGAGCTCCCATTTCGATTATGTTTACTTGACGCAAAGGAATAGAAGGGTTCTTGAGTACCTCAATGCGCACTTCGCGCGCTAGGTGCTTGAAGCTTGTAGCAGCTAATTTGCTGGGCGATTAGACATGTTTATTCTCGCTTCGGTTGACATGGGTTATTTTGAAACTTTGGAATTTTGTTATTAAGGCTTGTGCTTGTTCAAGATACAGGGCCATCGTTTTGCCTTTTGTGTCGTATAGCCCGCTGACCTGTCCTGCGACTAAAAGGGAGTCGACGTGCGCTTCCAAATTTTGTGCGCCCATTTTGATGGCTAACCGAAGGCCTACTAGAAACGCTTTGTACTCAGCTTCATTATTCTTTCTTTTGAATTCCAACTTGATGGCGTAGGTGAATTCTTGGTTGTCGGGGCTTATTAGGCGGAGGCCTGCCCCTGCGCCATCATCATTGGATGCGCCGTCTGTGTGAAGTATCCATGCGCGGTCGTCTGTAACCGGTGCTGGGTTCTGTACAACTTCGCACTCTTGCGCTTATTGCTTGGTACTTCTGTAACAAAATTTGCTAATATCTGGCCTTTTATTGCTGGGCGTGGTTTATACACGAGTTCTGTCCACTAAGCTCAATCGCCCACTTTGCTAAACGACCAGATATGTCTGGTTTAGCCAACATAAAATATCTAATCAGTTTAAGTTATGTCACAGCCCCCGACCCTACCGTGAGCGAGAGCCGTGATCAGATACAAGTGGTACCGGTGTTTATTAAAATTGTCGCAGCGGAACTTTTATCAAGACCGGGTGTCAGGAAAATATCAGACTTTTCAAAACACTGTAAATTTCATTTCATAAACTGTGGGATGAAACCAATAATTTTCATTACAAAACACGTTTTATTCAGGTTTACATAGCCACTTATTTAAGCTTGAGTGCTTCATAGCACTTTCCTTTCCTTAATAGTAAATCACCTGAAACGCATTTTAAAAACATTTGGTCAGCGAAAAATACTGGTGAGTTCATTCAGATTTAATAAAAAGACACCGTATTGCAATTACAACATTAAGGGTTTTTACATTTGTTTATATCTAACAATTACTCAATCAATATTTGTCACTCGGTGGCAGTTCCTGTGACTGTGGTCCTATCACTCATTGGCTAATCCGTTGTCCAAGAGTAAAGATTATCAAGTAGTGTATGCAAAACCCCACATACCGGCAGTAATTTCATAATACAAAAACTTAATCACTATTAATACAACTTGGAAAACATGTAGGATTTGCAAAAGCATTTGAGAAAAAGAGAATGACTCACATTACAGATTTTGCATGACACCTTTGGTGTGGAAAAAAACAACTTGTATGAAGCTGAGGAGGTATGTTATACAATTAAATATTCCACACACACAAACAAGTAAAAACAAACGCCATGCTTAACTATCTTTTTTCATTTGTCATGCAATGGCAGAAAAATCAGATTGTGCCTACAAATAGTTAGAGGAATCATACAACAATATCAAGGCTTTATTAAATCAATCAAAGGTTCAACATCCAAACATCCAGCTAGTACATATCAAATATTCACAATGTATGGATTTCTTAAAAATTATTTCAAAAGATATGGATGAGAATGCCAAAGAAGGAACAAACGACATGGAAAATAATGTTGTGTTTGAGTCTTGCAATAATGAAAACAACATGGTTGATGAACCGGTTGGGAAGAGTGGGTTTGATATCTGGATTGAGATTCATTATCTTAATTCTGGCTATTTCTTCCAGAAGGGCCTCAACAGACCATCCAGTGAATTGAGCTCTTGAAGCTCAGTGGGTTTATTCTTCACGATGAAGTCTAGATAATCTTCCATTAGATAATTTTTGAAACTAGGGTTGCAAACTGGTTCATGAGATACCTTTTGACTGACTTCTTTAGCATAATCTTCAAGTTTGTTCACTTTAGTGAACTCCACAGACATGATTTGCTCAGCCTCCTTATCACTGTTACCTTTGCTCTTGAAAGCAACTATCTTCTTAGCCTGCACAAGTTACACCTCTAAGTATTCTTGTACATTTTTGGCTTTTGATATCTTTTGAGGGATGGAAAGGTAAGTTGGCTAATGTTAGTTATGGAATAGAAATATTGTATCTCTTTTGATACGTATACTAAATCCAATGGGTCAAGGATAATGGGTGTGGAAGTTGTGGTAGTTAATATTGTGGTGGAGGTGTGAGATGTAGTGGTAGTGTAGTTATATGGATAGGAGATGCATCAGGAGTTTCTTCATCATCTTCTTGGAAAATAAATTTAATTCTCTTGTTCTAGTTTGTGATTTTTGTATTTTTGATGAGGGTTGTGGAAGTGTTGTTGTTGGTATTCTTTTGAGAAGTCCTTTGGGGGACTTAGATGGTAATGGTGAAGATGGTGTATGGGTAGTTGTAACCTATGTCGTCACTTTTGAAGTGGCAACATATGTTTTGGCAGTGGAAGTGGTAGTGATTTGAGTAGTAAAGGTAGGAGCAGTGGTTTGGGTTGTGATAGATGGAACGGTGGTTTGGATAGTCTCAGCAATACTTTTGACTAACCTCTGTTGGAACCTCTTTTGAATAACGTTGGTTGTCTTGGATTTCTTTTCTTTTGATGATCTCTTGCACTGTGATTTGTAGGTTAGCTTCCCTTGTATCCCTTCTTTTTTGCTTCTCAGTTTCTTTATCAAGTTATGCTTTTCTAGCCCTTTTGTGTATCTTGATATCTAGCATCCACTATTTGTCTGACAAGCTCTACCTGCATGGTATAGCTTTCTTCAACAGCTTTCTTCTGAAGATGTAGGTATGGTTGAACATGTTCCCACATTTCTTTTGTAATTTCTGCATTTGTTGGTCTGGGTTTGGATTTTGTTTTAGCAAGATTTGCATCATGTCCTTGATCTCCCCAACAGATGTTTCTAAGTTGGTTACCGACTTCATCAATTCTTGATAGTTTAATCCATCATTGATTTAATAAGATCATCTGAATTCCCATCGGAGGTGGTTAAACTTGGTTTTAGCCAAGTGGCCCTTGTTCTTGGTACGGGACTTCTAACTGGTGTAGAGACTATTGTCTCAACAGTTTTTGCCTTTAAGGGGGGTCTTAGAGATGTAACCACTATCCAGCTGTAAGACTGTTGTCTCAATAGTTGTAGTAGCTACCCCACTTGAAATACCAACCTGTATCTCTTTGGATATAGGAGGTGTAGCCTCCTCTGCTAGTAGGATAACAATGATCTCTCTATACTTGCCCTAGTCACTTGTTGATGTGAACTCTATTTGATTTGTTGTTGAGAGGGACTCGGTATCTGCAAGTCAGATGTATCAATTGAATCAAGCAATTTTTGTAAGGTGAATGGACGATTGATGTAGGTGGTGGTGATGATAAAGGCACAACCATGGAGAGGGGCTTGAGAAGAGATAATCAAATGATGTATCTCCATCTTGATGTGTCTCCCCTGTACTTACAACACCTTCCTTTTGTGAGAAAGAGTGAGGAGTTTGGCTTAGTGGAGATGTTTGCATCTGTTGTGAGGAAGCAACAACAGATGTTTGAGTTTGTTGCTTTTGTGCTACAACAGGGATCTCTGCATCTCAACCCCGAGAGATACCCTTTTTGTTTTTTTCCTTTTGATTTAGGGATAGGAATGAATGAGGTTTGTTTGGAAAAGTCTGGTGTGGGTTCCACAGTGCTGGGATTTGCACCATGGTCACCAGGAGTGGGCTGAGCAACAGATGTTGTAACATCTGTTGCTTGGTTTTCTAAAACGTTCTTAATTACCACATTTTCATGGCTTTTGGCCATCATGCGATTAAAAGTTTTGTTAGAAAGACTGTTGCTTTGAATTGCTTCACCTTTTTCCAAACTTTCTTTTCTTAAAACGTTTTTCAGTAAAAGCTCAATAGCCTTAGATAGATAAGGAAATGATTGCCAGTACCTCTCTGAATTGCCCTCAAATTTGCTACCAAATCAAGAAAAAGTGTCTGAGATAGCTCATGGTTTTAGTTTTTTCAAAATAGCATACCCTAGATACTGAGTTTTTAAGGGAATCTCATTAAAAGCATTGGTTTTAGCAGTAAGGCAAACCAAGAGAGTATAAAAAAAGAATTTCATTTAAGGTGGGAACTTTGGTTTAAAAAGTGTTGCTCCCATCATCTGACCTTCATAGACCCTTTCTATGAACTCAACTTGTAAGTCATTTTTTAGGTAAGTTTCAATACATGTCATATCCTGTAGATGAAACATGGTGGAAATGGATTCTTGATGTGTGAAATGTGTTATTAATTAAATTTAACAAGCTTTAAAATAGGAAAAAACCGCCAAACCACACACTACCTGCAAGTGTACCGGTCGTAAGTAGTAAAACAAGTAAGTCCGAGTATCGAACCGTAGACACAATAATAGCGACTTTTAATACTAGACTCTATCGACCCCTAGCCTAGTAATTTAGTTGTTGAGAAAATGATTTTTTTAACTAAAAAGCAAATTAAACAAATAAACGATCAAACAGACAACAAACGCAAATAACTGAACAATAGACTAGAACTCAAGTATGAGAAAAATAGGTTACCTAGGCAAGAATCCCTAGACTAATGAATAAAATCCTAACATAGTTTCGAATGGAGACTCTGTCTAACTTGATAAACCCCCTGAAGGTAAACCGAACCCAACAGTATGACAAGTGATGCTATGCTAAAATGGACTGACTCAAGTTATCGACCACCAAGTCCCACAACTATCATGTATAAAGTAATTTATGTACTAAAACCCTTGAGTTATGAAGCTGAAATAACTAAGAATACCGAATCCCTAGGAAACTCTAGACGCGAATAAACAAATGGACCCGAGGGATCGGCCACCCAAACTGCCAAACAACGCCCAAGTAATAACCTAGCAATTTTAGATTAGATTTCTCACTTCTAGAAAAGATTGCACGTTTTAATCAGTTGGTTTTAATAAGTATTAAACGTGAATTAGATTTCTCACATTCAAGGCCTAGATTGAAAATTTAACAACATAGCCTGACTCTCGGCTCTAAAGTATATATTTCTAAGTATCTAGAGCAATGGAACCAACAAATAAATTATTAGACCAATTAATATCAAGACACAATTATTTAGAGTCGGTTTAGAGTCGGTTTTCAAAATTATGACTATAAATCAACACATTTATTCAAAACTAAAAAATATTTAATTAAACAATTTTTCTTGTTAATTAACCCTAAACAACCATAATAAGTTAGGGGTACTAATGGTTAGTAGTGAAACAAAAATAAATTATAGCAAGTCGAATCAAAATACATTGTAAAATATTTGAAGTGTAATTCCCGTTCTCACGATATGGGCCCTTTACGCTGCTCCATGTGACTCCAACGAAAAAATGGGCTGGCACATGATCGCCAATGGCCCAAATACAAAATAATTGCATGTGGTCAACATACATATTTTTAGTCAACTCATATAAAGTTCGGTCAACCCACTCAAATTTTGTCAATAATAAATCTGCACAGTTTTCTTCTTAACATCTAAATGAATTAATTAACATTCAACATATAGCCACTTTTGGTCCCTCGAATTTAATAATTATACACAATTAATTTTCACTTTCATACATTGCAAATCAGGTCCTCTAACTTATTAATAAATTCCATTTTCCATAAATTACAGTTTCGCTCCTTGAACTTTATATTTAACTCCCGTTTACTCGTTTATCCACCATTTAAGCTCGTTATATCTTGAAACCTTCAAAATCCAAATATGAACCAAAAACGAGTAGAAGTTAATGAAAATTATCCTAAAACTACCCAAAAGTGTAGGAAATATTTACGTAAAAATATGTAGAAATTAGAGTACATCAATTCTGTTGTGATTTCTATATGTTCTTTATTGACAGTGGAGGTAATGAGAAAGAGCTTTTTGTTTTGCAGGGATAATTTTGCATTTGCTTAAAATTCTCTAAGTATGGAGACATAGATGGGTGCATCGACGGTGAGAATGTAGAGATATTTTATGAATTGATGATGTCAATGATGGGGTGAAAATCCGTATTGTTGCTGTGTTGTACAAGATATGACAAGTAATCGTGTGGGGTTTTAATTTTGAGATCCATGATGAACCGTTGTTCAAATCTTTCGAAAAGTATTTTATCCAGAAAATCTTTTGATAGAAATAGAGTTTGATGAAAGCAAATTCAGAGTTTTTCTCTTTTGACATGCTTTTGAGTTTTTAATAATGGAGGATAGAAGTAAACTTTTATTCTCATGCGTTTTTATAGGATTAGTGGAACATGGATGCCAGCATGGACAACGATTACCTTTTAGTCCACGTGGTCAGTTGCTATTTGTCAAAGCAAACCACTGTTCAGAAAGTGGGTCCTACCTAGGAAACCCACTGATGAAGATACCAAAGATCTGTTTTTCAAAATATCTGTCGAAAACCTCTGTTGAGCTCAACAGACTTTTGAATAACTTGATCAGTGTTTTGAAACATCTGTTTGACACTTGGTCAACAAAGTTTTTGAAAATCCTCTGTTTGAAACCTTTATTGGGTTCAACAGACGTTTTGGATGGAAAACAATGGCTTTGTTTGACTTTCAAATTCAAACAGCAGTTTTGGAATACACTAGTTCTTTTTTCTTTTAATAGTGGTTTTCACACTTGAACAGACTTTTGAACCATTTCAACATATGTTTTAACTCTTTGGAACAGAGTTTTTGTTTTTGTTGATTTTGTCAATCTTTTCTAGGTTTTATAATAAAAATTTTGGTTTTTCTGATTTTTCAAAACAAAAAGTAAAAGAGATTTTTTTATAGGTTTTTTAGAACATTTTTCTTTCTATTACTTGGATAGAAGGATAGTTGTGCAAGTAAGCTTTGTTGGCACTTTAAAATTACCATCAGTGATTCTATGCAGATGACAGTAAATGGGTCAATCTTACAGATGATTCAAAACATTGTCTGCCTTGGATTTGGTGTTATCAACTACTGCAATAGCTTGTTGGGATTGGTCTTGATCAATTGGATTTTTTATACAATCTCCAACAAATGTTTTGTGACCCTCTACAAGTGTCTGCACACTTGGTTCATTAAGTTGACCATTCCAACAGGGTGTTGATGCCCAAAAGGATGCACATTTACCCTTTGCTTTTGAGGCTGTGGTACAGGTTTTATATACCTGTAAGGTAGTCCATTGCAGGCTGATTGTCCATAACCTCTGGGTAGTGCATTTTGTGATGCAACAGAGGTTTGACTTGATCTCTGTGTAGAAGGTTGGTTTGACTTTTATAGATAAAAGTTTGGTTAGGCTCAACTCTTTTGGAAATAGATTGGGTATTCTTGTTACTAGACCCATCTTTCTTTTTGAAGTTCATCTTCTTTTTAGACCTATTCAAATTTACATCAAAGGGTTTGAGATAAGAACATTACTGAGTCAAACAGTTGAGTTTTTCACAAATGGTACACACAGGAGTGGATACACAAATGTTGTTTGTTCTTTTAGTATTATATGCTCTTAATATAAAACAATCTTTTGTCATATGATTTGATCTTCTACAAAAATCACACTTCAGTGTTGGATCCTTATCTTTCTTCTTACCCTTACATCTCTTTTGATGTACATATGTTTTATCATCTGTTTGAGAGTTGGTAAGATGAATGACTTGTATCTTAGGTGGGTCAATATCATTTGGGTTTGAAATTTTTCTGAACATCACATTCAGTCTATCCAAGTAGGGTTTAGTTCACACCTAAATGATTCAGCTTGAATGGAGCTTAGTGGTTTTTCAAGAATTATTGTCTTCCCTTAGGCTTAGTGATTTTTATTTCTTCCCCACTTGAGTTAGTTGATACAATCTTAACCATTTCAGAGTAAATGGATGCTTGTGTTTCTAGTTTTTGGTCATATTTTCTAAAACCAACCCTAAACTTCACATTGCTCTTAATCTGTTTATCTAGAAGCATCTTATAACCATAACAAGATTCTACCCATTTTTCACATGTGATATGTGTGGATTCCAACTCCTTTTTACAATTTTGATATTTTCTATTGTTGACTGGAGTTGGTCCCTTGTTACAGATGCGTCATGTTTTAGGCTACTTGATTCAAGGTCTTTTTCAGCTATTATTGTTTTAAAATCTCTTTTTAATTTTTAGGCTGCTTGATTCAAGGTTTTTTTCAGCTATTCTTGTTTTAAAATCTCTTTTTTAATTTTTCAAGAATAATTTCACTGGTTTGAACCTTTTCTCTCAAATTTTCATTCACTTCTTAGCAAAAGCAATTATGCACTTTTTGAACACAACTCTTTAAGGGTTTGAGGAGATACCTTTGAGGCAGCCAATGTAACTTGATCAGCACCGAGAACATCAGTGAAACTTTTGGGATTGTTTTCATCCATCGTTCCTGCACATTCCTAGTCAACCACAAGTGCTTGACCTGAGTTTTCAGCAGGTTTACCAACAATCTCTTCACCATTAGCAGTTTAAGCTGGATATACTTCTCCTTAGATATGCTCAATGGCTATAAAACATAAGTTTTCATGTTCCTCGTTAACATTTGCTATCAAAGCAAAATTTTCATCTGTTAAATTCTCTTGCAAGCTACTCCAGTCAACATGGCCTTGTGTAAATAGACTTTGTTGACTAGGTTCTGCTTTTGCAGGAACAGGAGTAGCTTGTGATGTTTGAACATGTGCCATAGGCGTTTGGACATACTGAACCTGAGGAATTTGGGGTGTATGGACATAGTGTATCGGTACAGGAGTCATGGTTTGTGCAATATGAGTTGTGCTTTGCACATTTGGTCCAATGGTAGTTTGGAAATAAATCTGTTGTTGTGTATTAGATTGAGTCCTTTGACTAGGATATGTATTCATTAGTGCAGAGCTATTTGTTTGACTCTTGCATTCTCTAGCAAATTGTCCTAGCCTATCACAATTAAAACATTTAACCTTGGATTTATCCAACCCTACTCTAGACCTACCATTTAATCCTTTTGTAAATATTTGTTAGCTCTTAGACTGAGCGGGGTAACCTGGTACAATATGTTGATCTCCTCTTGGTCAGTTGGGTCTAAATGCTTAAGATCATCGAGCACAAACGCTAGACTATCAATGACATGAGTTTCATCATTTACTGTAAAAGCATGGCTCATGGAATGTTGATTAGAGTTGATCCTTGTTGATATATCAATAAACTCATCAAAACTCTGATCGTTTCTCATTCCAGGTGATGAATTTTCCTGACCCAAAAGTGTTGTGTTAAAAAAATGTATCTATCAGACACTTCTCCAGTTTCATGGAGTTTTTTCTTTTGGACAAGCTGCCTCTCAAAGGCTAGGAGCTTTCCATGTAACTGGGTCAGACTCACGTCCTTAAAATCAAGGGATGTCTTCATCACTATTGCAATAGTGTCCCATTTTTCAGGCAGAGATCTTAGAAATCGGTGACTTAAAGTGGCTTTTGAAAATTCTTTATTAACCAACTTTAGTTCATTAATTAGACAATAAAAAGTTCAAGTTGTTGCGTCAGGGTCTCCCCTTTGACATGCGTGAAGGTTTCATATTGCTCGTTAAGGATTTCTCAAGTGTTCTCGATAACATCCTTCGTCCCACCGAATTGTTATTTAAGTGCATCCCACAACTCCTTGGTGATGTTACAGTGCAACATGCCAGCATAGATATCATTTAGCAGAGCCATAGCCACAATACTAAACGGTTTAGCTTCTAACTCGAATTTTTGATAGTCTTACTCGGAATAGTTTTCAGGCTTCTTTGGCTTATATACATTTGGGTTTTCAGTACTTGGTACCATTGGAACAAATGATCCGAAAACCACAGATCTGCAACACCTTATATTTTGTTGAGATAACATATGTCCCATCCTACGTTTCCATATATTGTATTCAGATCTAACAAGCATAGGTGGTTTATTGCTGAAGCCTGTGTTGTGGGATCATTCTGTCTCAAGTTCTTTTGAAGAAAAATAGAGTCTGTGAGAGATACTTTATCAGTTCTTCATTAAACAACCCTGTGCTACGAACTGAAATTGGATCTTTTAAGAGTTGATATTTTTGTGTTAAACTATTTGTGAAATAAGTTTAAACGTGACTAGGCTCTGATACCAATTGTTAGAAACTGAGTTTCTTTATTTGCAAAAAGTATTGATTATTGATATGCGCAAAATATAACATATAAATTATATTAAACAAGGTATAAAATAAACCTTTTTATGTATTAATGTTGGAAAAAGTGCGTTTCTTTGTACACTTTTGATTTTTAGGATTAAAAGAGCTCAAATGTACAAAAGGAACAAATTAACGGCAAAAACCAGCATAAATACAAAAAAGAGAAGTTGACCACACCATACCTACCCTCCAATCTTCACCCCAAAGACAAAAAAAAACAAATCAAAAGACAAGCACAGGGCCGTGTCAATCAGGTAAGTGATCGTGCCCCACTCCAAAGTCCATGTAGAACAAGACAAACAAAGCAGACAAGAGACACGGGGCCGTGGTCAACTCCAGACATACAAATTCTCTCTGAGTACAGCAAAGTACAGACCACGGGTTGTTCCCCCTGATACACGGGGCGTGTGTGCATACAGACTGACACAGGTCATTAAATGAAGGCAGAGAAGAAAGGACACGGGGCCGTGTGAAGGGTCTATTTCCAGCTATAAATAGAGGTGTTTGGTTCACTTGCAACTCCTCCCTTGGCAAACCACTTCTCTCACACCTGCCACTAGTCATCCACCACTACAACACCATCATTCACCACATTCCTCCATCATCTATCTTTAGAGTGTGTGTAGTAGTCTTGGGATTCAAGATTGATTGTAAGAGTTCTTGTCAAACAAAGGCCATGCTTGGCTAATCTCTTACATCACTTGGTGAAGACAAATCTTTTATGTATTAATTTTGATTTCCATGCTTTGGCTAAGTTTTTATTTGGTATGTATTAATGATTTTAATAACTAGTTTTTATAATGAAAGTGAACTTTACTCTATCATCTCTTGATGTTTTGTTGATTCGCTTGTCTTTACAGTCTATATAAAGCACGTTAACTGCTAGGAAGAGGTTAGAATGGTGGTTTGGGTAAAGTTCTTACCTCATTTAGTGTATAGATCATGCGAGGACTTGATTCAAGCTTATTAGGACTTCTCTTTAGGTAGATAGCATCAAATCGAAGGAAGTAAGAACGTCTTGAATCCCTTATAAATAAACTACTATTAAAACTTCAAACCGGCCTTGCGGGACTGTATCTCTGCTGACTCAGACCAATATAGCCGAGGGTAACATTGCCTCCAAAATAGGGACATGGCACATTTTGCATTAATAACTTACTTAGTTATCTTCCAATATTCTGGCCTTGCGGGACTGTATCCTTGCTGACTCAGACCAATATGGCTGAGGGTAGCGTTGCCTCCAAAAGAGGGACATGCCACTATAACTAAGATAATCTCTTAAAAAGCCCAAAGTGCGAAAATTATCAAAGGATACGTAAAAGAAAAGTCAGGACCCAGTGATTCTATCGTGTTTATTGTTTCTTTTAATATTTAATTTCTTTTTAAATCTTATTTACTAACATTTTTTCTAAAAAAATTCGGTCAGATTAGACGTTAACGATATTGCGGTATTAAAAGCTCTTATGTCCTTGGACGACCTCGGCATCTTACCATCACTATAATACGCAAACGATGGGTGCACTTGCTCTAATGTGTTGTTGGAAGTGATTGTGTTATATCGTGTTTTATAAATTTAAATTTGATAAACGAGTAAAAGTGTTAAAAATATTAAAAATTATGCTCACGCTCACCCACGTCAAGTTTTTGGCGCCGTTGTCGGGACACAAGGATTTTAAGAAAGTTTAAAATCGACGGACTAATCATTTTTAATCTTTTTTATTTTTCTTTTTAGGTTTTTCTTGTTTTTCTACATTTTTTTCGCTTTTTGTAGGTTCAACACGGGCCGTGCCTGATCACACACGAAGCCGTGCCTCATTTCAGTAACATAAAACTCTGTTTTCTGCTAGACAGAAGCTGCAGCACGGAGCCATATACTACTGATGTGGTCTAAGATATACATATTTTGTTATAAATATTCCTACACTTTTAAGTAGATTAAAGGTGAATTTTGTTAAATTTTAATCATATCTGGTTCATATTCTAATATTTAATGATTTTAAGAGATAATGAGGTAAAATGAAGTATTTTGATGGGATGCGGAAAAAACTTAAATATATTTGTAGTGATTCTCGCATTTTTATATATTACTCTCAATATTGTTTTATATATATATATATAATATATATATATTTTGTTCATTTAGAATAAAAAAGAAAAGAGTAAAATATGTGAGTTATTGAATGATGCTGAATTGCTTTCAACGAGATTGCACTTAAAATATATAAACTTCTATTTTGTAGGCATTTGATGATGGAATGTTGGAGGTATACAGGTGACGAAAATAAAGTGGAACAATAAAAGGGAGGTAACAACACATCATACGCAAGCCAGGTTTAAAAGATCCGCTGAAATGACAAATATACCCTTGTCAAGTTCACAAAGTTACACAAATAAAGCCATCGGTGCATATTCATTTGTTGTTGGGCCGTGTATTAATATGGAAGGGCAGGCCCAAAGCGCCCTTAGTGAACAACCTGAAGCCCAGAATCTTGGAATTGTTATTCTACTCAATTTGCGAAACCATATGTTGGAATCGATATTTATATACATTGTAAGGAGCAGATCGTAAGAGAGATATTTATATACATTATACACGAAAAAAAATATAAAGACGATCCAGACGTACTTTTAAAGGACTCAAGTGGCGATTTCAAAAGGAAGAAGGGATTTGATTCAAGAACGAAGCCGGTGTTAAAGAATTAAAGATTCAACACATTGTTAGTCTTTATTGTTAGTCTTTATTTTTTGGTCTTTTTTGTTTAATCTTGTTTCATTCGTGATACTTGCTACTTATTTAGATTGTTCTCTTAAACTGAACATGTTTCTCGGCTAGTTTTATGGTTCCACCTAGGTTGTGATGAACTTAGAACCATTGTTTTGACTTTTATATTTGATTGTTTTTCGATTATGACGCGTTTTGATTTAAAATAACTTTGATTCGTTGCTGATTATGAATATGTGTGCTTGTTCTTGCTGTGATTATTGTTTGGTTATTCACCCTAGGCACGTTTTAGCCACTTATAGGTCGTTTATTCTGGGTTCTCGATTTAGAGTGTGGTTTTATAAATAATCCAAGGTAGCTAAGTCAATTAGATCAGCTAGATTAAGGTGTGCATCCAATCTTGATGATTAGAAATATGATTTGGGATTGCTAGGTCTGTTCTAGGCGTTGTCTGATAGTTTAAACCGTCAGTAACTCGGGGTTTGTCTATTTATTCACGTTTAGTTGTTACTAGGTATTTGGTGTATCAACTTGGGGTTAGCTTCACAATTAGAGGGTCGTTAATACCGGTGGTGTTACATATCCTAATAGTTATGGGATTCGGTTTCGATAAGTCAAGTCAGTTCATCTTAGCACTTCATTACGTGTTCCGGTTGTTCCACATAGTTCGGTTTCTAGGAATTGGAGAGTGGGGGTCCCGTTTTGAGCTGAATAGTTGCTATAGGATTTAACCATCCCTAGCGGGAGGTTGGTCATATTAGATATTGAATCTTTAGCCAATTGTAAAAGTCATAGGTCATTACATGTTCTAAGGGATTCATTGCCTAGGTGGTTCCTCCTTCTGATTAATCTCAAACTCGTGTTTGCAGTCGTTTAGCTGTCTCGTTCGTCTTAGTTTAATTTAGGATATTAATTAGTTAAAAACCCCTCAAAACAAATAATCCAATTAAGTAATTAGTTGAGTCAGAGTCTTGTTAGCGTCGCTAGTGTCTCGTGGGTTCGATACTCGGACTTCATTAGGCTTTACTACGTTCGATAGGTACACTTGCCTGTCAGTGGTCTAGTATTTAGAGAGTCTTAATTTATAAATTTAAAACTAGGGTGTCTAGATTAGGTTATTTTTTATTAGACCATAATTTGCACATCAAATATGTCACACCCCGACCCACAGCGGAAAAGGTGACCGGGGCATGATTGGGTTATCATCAAAGCTCATGACATTTATTATACGTTTCATATTCATTAAATACAATTTAATAGGAAATTTACAACTAAATATTACAACATGTTCTAACTATCAATCTAAGCTTCTTTGTTCTCTTCTAAGGCATTTCCTATGTTTCCTTTGCTTCAACCTGTTCACCTGTATCATGTGTGAAAAGGTTTTTGGATCAACATAAAGTTGGCGAGTGAATCCTATGGAAAACATTTGAACAAGTTTATTTAAATTGATTATGAAATATGTGCACAACCACTCATGAGTAAAAATAGATGCAAACTTATTCAACAATCATTAGATATTAAATAAAGCACACATGAACAATAATGGAACATTTAGAGGCACGCGTTGCTCTACTCGTCTCTCACGAGGAACTGATGGGCCTAATGAATGAATTGCATAAACATGATAATATGAATGACACAACTACAAACAATATAAACTCAATGATACACACATGAACAATAATGGATTGGTTTTGAGGCACGCGTTGTTCAACTCGTCTCCCACGAGGAACTGATGGGCTTAATGAATGAATTTCATTTAATTTGACAATATGAAATAAGTAATCTCAACAATATAAACAATCTAAGTTTAGATCACGATATGGTATGGCACAAGTTTAAATAAACGAGTTAATTTATTTGTGACACATGACACACCCCAAAACGTGTAATTAAAAAGGGGAGTTGTAAGATTCACTCACAGTGGGTGCGTTCGGTTGATGATGTTGAATGCACGCGAAGTGGTTTTAACCACGAGTGAAATTAACCTAGATAAATATCATTATGGTTCGGTAAGTAAACAGATTTTATTAATCTATTTTAGTAGGATTGTTGGGTGTATTTTTGTGAGTTTAAGGCTATTTTCTAACCTTAAAAATGTTATTTTTAAGTATTTTTAATTGAGTTTTAATTAAAATAAATAAATAAAAATAAAAAAAAATTTGATTTTTTTGCTACAGTTGACCGTTGACTTTAACCGGTTCGAATCGTGTAATTGTGCGCTGAGTGAGGCTCGAACCCGAGACCTCCCGTACGCGTGCATGCAGCTCTACCAACTGAGCTACGTGTCTAACCCGATATATTTCTGTTTTTAATTACATATATATATATTAATTAGATTAAACAGAAAATCCTTTTATTTTCTAAAAACGATTTTAATCCAAGATTCGGTGCGCTCCACAGGTCTCGAACCCGGGACCTGTGGGTTGCGTAACACACAGTCCACCGCTGGACTGTGTGTTTAACATGTTATATAATCCGATTTTTATTATACTTAAATGCAAACTAATTATTTTTATTTCTGACTTATTTAAAAAGGTAAATAATTGTCCGGGTCGATGGAGAAGACCGGACTCGAACTCGTGCGCTTTGATTAAACATACACACAGTCCACCACTGGACTGTGTGTCTAACTTGGTTATTATTCCGGTTATTAATATACTTAACATATAACAGTGTGACTCCGGTTCGGTTAACAACAAAAAAAAAACGTTTTTATTAAGGCAGCGTGTGTGGAACAAGATTCGAACTCGAGACGTTAGTGTGTTTATTGTGCACACAGTCCACCGCTGGACTGTGTGTCTAACCCGAGTTATTTCTTGATTTAAATTATACTTATATGTTCCGTAACTTCGTCTTCTTCGTTGAGTTTTATCCAGAATGATGACTGACTGGTTCAATGATTAAATCAGTTTCTTAAGCGTTTTTTTAGTTAATTACAGATGAGATTAAGTAAAAAGAATGAAGAAATTAGGCGTGAGGTATACCGACTAGCTTCCTCTGTTTTCCGGCAGAACTCCGGCGACAGCAACAGGCTCCGGCGTCGGGTGTCTTGCAGCAGCGAGTCTTCAGAAAGCTTACAAATGACGTGGGTGACTTCGGTATAAGCTCAGGGGGTTTAGTAAAGCTTAGAAGTGATGAACCCGGTTTTCCGGTGATGAGCAGAAATATTCCGGCGAGTGAGTTTTCGCCGAGAAAGGGTGCGGTTTTGAGCGAAAATGTTTGCAGAGGTTCGAGGGGGTATTTATAGGACAAGTCGTCGATGGATTTGGTCCGATTTCCGACTTGATTCGTTGGTTTGAATTTCTCCAGCGGTTATAGAAGGTGTCGCGGACTCAGACGTCAGTTATAACCGATATAGGTTTAAAGTTTTACGTTATAACTGAAGATGTCGTTAAAACTCGCGAGATTGCCGGGATTTCCGACGACTGAACTTTGGGCGCCGGTTTTGAATTCGGAAACTCATGATATGAATTAAATGATCCTAGCATTTACCAAGTAGCATCAGTGGCTCAGTGGTTCAAGTGTTGTGTGTTAAGTTGTTGTTGAACCGTGACTGACCCGGGTTCGAAACCCGGCAGGAACAAAACATTTTTATTTTGCGATTTTCAACAGTTTTTCAAAAACAACTTATATATTCCAATATAATAATTGATTATGTATCGCTTAAAATTATTTTGGGCATTTAATTCGCAACGAAATTTTTGACTGATTGTTCGGTTGATAAACGGAGCGGGTTTGGTAAAATCCGTTTTTTACGGATGTTACAATATCCCCTGCTTTTTAGAAATATCGTCCCGAAATTTAAATAGTGATATATTTGACTAAAAGAATGATGGTGTTTAGTTTTGACAGTTACATGCTTAGGAAAAGTATGGGTTTAAGTTTTTGTTTGAGGCGGTAACGTTCCTTGTAAGGGTTAAGTACCCTATTACAAGAATCGCTTTTTGTTGCCTACTGTAAAAGTATTGATAAGCAAAATTGTTTCGCTAACTGTGATATCATGCATAAAAGTTTGGATATGTTTGGAAGGGTATGGTTATATCCTAAGGCAAAACTTCTAATACTACAACCTACATGGAACATAAATAAACACAACAGCTAATTTTTGAACATAAATAAACACAACAGTTAATATCAGTATGTTATGATTGGTTCTATGACTATAGAACATAAATAAACACAACAGCTAACATTTGAATCCACATTCTGATAGCATATATGTTTGAATGGTGGCAGTTCCTCTCTCGTTTGTTATGATGGAGAGGTTAGTTTATGTAGAAATGGATCACAATCCAATTTCTTTAAATAGCAAGATGATAATAATGTAACACAATTTTCAACCAAGGCAATACTAAATCCTACATGGAAATTCTCATAACCGCCTGATAATGCCTCTGATCCTTTGGCAAGAATACTTATATATAGGAAGTACCAGCGGCGTATCCACCATATTCTTGCCAAATTTTCATTGGTTTTATCCACAAGTTATGATTAGTTACCAAGAAACTAATAAATCCTACATAGAACTTCTCATAACCGTCTGACAATGCCTCTGATCCTTTGACAAGAATACTTATATATAGGAAGTACCAGCGGCGTATCCACCATATTCTTGTCAAATTTTCATTGGTTTTATCAGTGAATTATGATTAGTCCTATATGACTCTACAACCAATACAACAAACATAAAATACTGATATGAAAAATGTCTGTGCGATCAAGGCTCAATCAAACGGAGCCGATCGTATTGCATGTACTGAAAATGAAATTGTCTGTGCGCTCAAGGCTCAATCAAACGGAGCCGAGCATATTGCATGTACTGAAAATGAATAACTTAATCTAAACAACAATCACACAAACAGCCTATGCATGGAACCTCTCATAACCGCCTGATAATGCCTCCGATCATTTGACAAGAATACTTATATATAGGATGTACCAGCGGCGTATCCACCATATTCTTGTCGAATTTTCATTGACTTTATCCATAAGTTATGATTAGTTCTATGTGACTCTACTACAAACACAACAACCACAAAATACTGATAATGAAATGTCTGTGCGATCAAGGCTCAATCAAACGGAGCCGATCGTATTGCATGTACTGAAAATGAAAATGTCTGTGCGCTCAAGGCTCAATCAAACGGAGCCGAACGTATTGCATGTACTGAAAATGAAAATGTCTGTGCGCTCAAGGCTCAATCAAACGGAGCCGAACGTATTGCATGTACTGAAAATGAATAACTTAATCTAAACAACAATCACACAAACAGCCTATGCATGGAACCTCTCATAACCGCCTGATAATGCCTCTGATCCTTTGACAAGAATACTTATATATAGGAAGTACCAGCGGCGTATCCACCATATTCTTGTCAAATTCTCATTGACTTTATCCGCAAGTTATGATTAGTTCTACGCGACTCTACAACAAACACAACAACCACAAGATATTGATAATGAAAATGTCTGTGCGATCAAGGCTCAATCAAACGGAGCCGATCGTATTGCATGTACTGAAAATGTAAAATGAACTGTGCGCTCAAGGCTCAATCAAACGGAGCAGAGCGTATTGCATGTAATGAAAATGTAAAATGAACTGTGCGATCAAGGCTCAATCAAACGGAGCCGATCGTATGCGGGCACGCCAGGTTCAACCACATAATAAAATGGGGAACAAGCTCAGACCTCATAAATGGGGAGCAGCGGCCTCGGCAATTGCATATACTGAAAATAATAAACAATAATTACTCTAACAGTCTACACATGGAACCTCTCATAACCGCCAGATAATGCTTTTGATCCTTTGACAAGAATACTTATATATAGGAAGTACAGCGGCGTATCCACCGTATTCTCGTCAAAGTTTCATTGGCTTTATCCTTAAGTTATGTTTGGTTCTATGTGATAAAGAAAAACATAAAACTAAACGATAGGAGTTGAATCTGGATCTTCGGTGAAGAGGACTAGTTGGGTATCTTCGTTTGGGCCGCCATTATCTTCGACAGGATTGGCGTTGATATTGAAGACTCTTCCTCTTGCTGGTGGCCTAGTGGTTGGGTTTTCTTGGTTTACTTGGTTAACTGGGTTTGATTGGGCTTGAGTGTTGATGACGTTAACCAATTGAGGGCATGTGTTTCTAAAGTGGGTAGGGTCGCCACAATTGAAACAAGCTCGAACATATGGGAACACGGGGTAATGGGGTTGTTGATAGGTTTGGTTTATGGTTTGAGTAGGGGAAGAGGTTTGGTTTTGAAAGATGCGGCAAACCTTGCTCAAATGACCATAGCGTCCACAAGTTGTACATAGTCGACAAGGTAAGGTAAGGGGATGGTGGTAAAAACAGTATTTGGGTAGGTTGAGTTGGGTGCCACTTGGGTGATTGGGATAGCTCGGATGGGTATGGCGTGTAAAACTGGTTGATTACGTTGGGTAGCAGCGAAAAGTTGCCCGTCTCTTTTTCTCTTAGGATTGGGTTGAGAAGGGGATTCGGTTTGGGTGGAGTCGGAGGTTTCAGTCGATTCTTTATCCTTCTTCTTCTCCTCCTTGAAGTCTTTGTTTCGGATTCGGTTCTCGGTGAGCTCTGTTGCTAGCTCCATTGCTGCTTCCAAGGTTGCAGGCGAGGTACTTATTACAGAGTCTTGAATCTTTGACGGAAGACCACGAATGTAGTGCTCGATCAAACGGTAAAGGGGAGTGAACATGTTGGGAACCATTTGATGTAACTCGAGGAATCTTTTGTTGTATGTGGTGTGGTCTCCTTCCTTTTGCTTCAACGAATAAAATTCATCTTCTAATTTCTTGATTTCGCTCCTTGGGCAAAATCGTCTGGTCATGATTTCCTTCAATTCGTTCCAAGTTAAAGTCATAGCATCGTCGACGCCTCGTTTGGCTTTCTCTGTATTCCACCAAGTAAGTGCTATTCCATATAAACGACCAGTAGCATAACGCACTTTGCGATCATCGGGACAATCGCAATTTAGAAAGGTGTTCTCCATTTCTTCAAACCAATGGAGGAGAGCAGTGACGCCTTCAGTCCCTTTGTATTTTGGAGGGTCGCATGATTTGAAATGCTTGTAGGTGCATTTAGTGATATTTGAGGGAGAGTTGATAACGTTTTGGTTTTCTTGATTGACAGGATTAACGGTAAGTGCTTGTTGTACTTGGATTACAATGTTGGGTATTACGGCAGCCATTTGTTGAGCGATTAAGGCAGCCATGCGTTCGCGGGCTTTTCCTGCTCTCGTCTTCCTACGGGTGAGGTTAGAAGACATCTACAAGGAATACATGTCAAGAGTATGAGTTGGATGTTTTTGGGTTCATGGGTCGCATTAGGAATGAACATTCATACAAATAATTATAGAAAAATAAATCTACTACATCCATAGGATGTCTTGGGCTTTGCTCGCCATTAGGCCCTACATGCCGCCATACTTTACCTTTGTAATCATGTGGGCCCCCATGAATACCGGTTTTTCATATGGTTCGCACGGGTTTGCCAGGTTGCGTACACTAAAACCCGGAGAAAATCGAGAAATATGTACGTGTGATGTTCGGAATGTGTCTAGGTGTAGACACGGTGACACCTCAAAGTAGGGTTAGTTCGAACGACGTTTGGTGTGGCATGCTTTGGCCTAATAGGTCCTTCGTACTCTCATCGTTGGTCCTCAGGTAGGCAAACTGGTCCGTTATATTGGATTTATACGAATGCCAACCTAGACAGGACGTTCCGACTACCGGTACTTGTACCCTTCCAGTTACTACATGCCCGTCGCAGAACTTACTTTGATGAGATTTGAAAATTGCAACAAAATCTTTGAATAATGAGAGTATGAAAATAAATTGAATACATGAACATCGATATATGTATAATGAATATGTATATAAGCATGTATGTTTGACTGTAAATGTAAACAAATATGAAACAAATAAATATCACAAGTTTGTATGTAACCACGTAATCAATTAAAATTTAGGCAGACTATAGTATAGGCTCTAAGGGTCTAATAACCTATCCTATATCCCTATAACCTGGCTCTGATACCAATCTGTCACACCCCGACCCGCAGCGGAAAAGGTGACCGGGGCATGATTGGGTTATCATCAAAGCTCATGACATTTATTATACGTTTCATATTCATTAAATACAATTTAATAGGAAATTTACAACTAAATATTACAACATGTTCTAACTATCAATCTAAGCTTCTTTGTTCTCTTCTAAGGCATTTCCTATGTTTTCCTTGCTTCAACCTGTTCACCTGTATCATGTGTGAAAAGGTTTTTGGATCAACATAAAGTTGGCGAGTGAATCCTATGGAAAACATTTGAACAAGTTTATTTAAATTGATTATGAAATATGTGCACAACCACTCATGAGTAAAAATAGATGCAAACTTATTCAACAATCATTAGATATTAAATAAAGCACACATGAACAATAATGGAACATTTAGAGGCACGCGTTGCTCTACTCGTCTCTCACGAGGAACTGATGGGCCTAATGAATGAATTGCATAAACATGATAATATGAATGACACAACTACAAACAATATAAACTCAATGATACACACGTGAACAATAATGGATTGGTTTTGAGGCACGCGTTGTTCAACTCGTCTCCCACGAGGAACTGATGGGCTTAATGAATGAATTTCATTTAATTTGACAATATGAAATAAGTAATCTCAACAATATAAACAATCTAAGTTTAGATCACGATATGGTATGGCACAAGTTTAAATAAACGAGTTAATTTATTTGTGACACATGACACACCCCAAAACGTGTAATTAAAAAGGGGAGTTGTAAGATTCACTCACAGTGGGTGCGTTCGGTTGATGATTTTGAATGCACGCGAAGTGGTTTTAACCACGAGTGAAATTAACCTAGATAAATATCATTATGGTTCGGTAAGTAAACGGATTTTATTAATCTATTTTAGTAGGATTGTTGGGTGTATTTTTGTGAGTTTAAGGCTATTTTCTAACCTTAAAAATGTTATTTTTAAGTATTTTTAATTGAGTTTTAATTAAAATAAATAAATAAAAATAAAAAAAAATTTTGATTTTTTTGCTACAGTTGACCGTTGACTTTGACCGTTGACCGTTGACTTTGACCGGTTCGAATCGTGTAATTGTGCGCTGAGTGAGGCTCGAACCCGAGACCTCCCGTACGCGTGCACGCAGCTCTACCAACTGAGCTACGTGTCTAACCCGATATATTTCTGTTTTTAATTATATATATATATATATTAATTAGATTAAACAGAAAATCCTTTTATTTTCTAAAAACGATTTTAATCCAAGATTCGGTGCGCTCCACAGGTCTCGAACCCGGGACCTGTGGGTTGCGTAACACAAAGTCCACCGCTGGACTGTGTGTTTAACATGTTATATAATCCGATTTTTATTATACTTAAATACAAACTAATTATTTTTATTTCTGACTTATTTAAAAAGGTAAATAATTGTCCGGGTCGATGGAGAAGACCGGACTCGAACTCGTGCGCTTTGATTAAACATACACACAGTCCACCACTGGACTGTGTGTCTAACTTGGTTATTATTCCGGTTATTAATATACTTAACATATAACAGTGTGACTCTGGTTCGGTTAACAACAAAAAAAAACGTTTTTATTAAGGCAGCGTGTGTGGAACAAGATTCGAACTCGAGACGTTAGTGTGTTTATTGTGCACACAGTCCACCGCTGGACTGTGTGTCTAACCCGAGTTATTTCTTGATTTAAATTATACTTATATGTTCCGTAACTTCGTCTTCTTCGTTGAGTTTTATCCAGAATGATGACTGACTGGTTCAATGATTAAATCAGTTTCTTAAGCGTTTTTTTAGTTAATTACAGATGAGATTAAGTAAAAAGAATGAAGAAATTAGGCGTGAGGTATACCGACTAGCTTCCTCTGTTTTCCGGCAGAACTCCGGCGACAGCAACAGGCTTCGGCGTCGGGTGTCTTGCAGCAGCGAGTCTTCAGAAAGCTTACAAATGACCTGGGTGACTTCGGTATAAGCTCAGGGGGTTTAGTAAAGCTTAGAAGTGATGAACCCGGTTTTCCGGTGATGAGCAGAAATATTCCGGCGAGTGAATTTTCGCCGAGAAAGGGTGCGGTTTTGAGCGAAAATGTTTGCAGAGGTTCGAGGGGGTATTTATAGGACAAGTCGTCGATGGATTTGGTCCGATTTCCGACTTGATTCGTTGGTTTGAATTTCTCCGTCGGTTATAGAAGGTGTCGCGGACTCAGACGTCAGTTATAACCGATATAGGTTTAAAGTTTTACGTTATAACTGAAGATGTCGTTAAAACTCGCGAGATTGCCGGGATTTCCGACGACTGAACTTTGGGCGCCGGTTTTGAATTCGGAAACTCATGATATGAATTAAATGATCCTAACATTTACCAAGTAGCATCAGCGGCGCAGTGGTTCAAGTGTTGTGTGTTAAGTTGTTGTTGAACCGTGACTGACCCGGGTTCGAAACCCGGCAGGAACAAAACATTTTTATTTTGCGATTTTCAACAGTTTTTCAAAAACAACTTATATATTCCAATATAATAATTGATTATGTATCGCTTAAAATTATTTTGGGCATTTAATTCGCAACGAAATTTTTGACTGATTGTTCGGTTGATAAACGGAGCGGGTTTGGTAAAATCCGTTTTTTTGACGGATGTTACAAAATACCCGCACGGGGTCATGTCTATCCCCAGTTTCTAGAAAACAGGACCGTTTGATCCCAACGGTTAAAACCTCGTCCGATGAATATGGATGTTAATGATTATTTTTACCCCTGCCACTCTTACGATAAATGGTGACAATTATATATGGTGGATCCCATCAAAATTTAGAATAACCCTTTCTAACTTTCGATCCCCACTACCTAACAGACCCATCGTTTTCCTGTGACGTTCACCTTAAGATGCGCAGGAGCAAAATTAATAACTGCCATCCACCTGAATGCCATCAACCCTCTTTACTAGAAGACATAACTTCGGAAGATTTATGTCAAATAGAAAAGAGAATTCTCCAGAAACTTAGAGATATAGAATCCATGATAAAGGCACGATATTCATTAAAGGATAACAAAAAGGGAGAAGAATCAAAAAATGAGTCGATGGAACCACATTCAGGAAAAGACAACACCAAGATCATCACATCTACCTGAAACCCTTGTGAAAACGAAGGCAATAGTTGTCCATATATCGTCGCTGACACTCACCCACGTCAATTATCACAATAATATTCACAAACTAGAAGTCTGTATCAACGATTGTTTTTCATTAATCATCAAGATTCCAATGTTTTACAAATGATTGATTTTACAGACTTCCCCTCAACTGGTCACATAAATAGATCAGTTCGTACTAGAGAAAATGTGAGTGTGTGTGATACATAGATCACTAACAGGTGTGATCTATTTATACAAGTACGAAAGCTATGTTAAGTGATTGGCTGACGTCACTCTGATAGTAGCATCTAATATTCCTAACAGAAAAGATTCCTTAGATATTTGCGAACATCTCAGCAAATCCTATCATCTGATCTAGGCTATACTAAAACACTGATGAAATAAATACTTTTACATTTAGAAACACTGTCTAAGCTATCATCTGTTGCAGTTGTCCAAACATCTGTTTAGCCTAATAGATGTTTAGTCTTCTTCAACAGACCTTAGCATGATCAGGACTTTGGTCTTCAACAGATGCTAACCTTCAACAGATGCTTGTACTCTTGAACATCGGTTCCAAGTCTTCATCAGATGTTAGCCATGTTCTTGAACCGATGTGCTAAATAAGTGTTCAAGATTCACTATCTTTGGGTAGAGACTGGTTCAATCTTTGCTTATTTCTTGATAAGTAGATCATACTTTTGCTTTTGGATATCATCTGTTCTTTTGTAAGTCTAACATAAATTAATGAACTTGGAAGGATGTTAATAACCCTAATATGGAATGAGGTTCTTGTTTGATGATGTTGGTAACATGAAAATAGCATGAATACATTCAATTAATGATATTGTGATGATTTAGGGTGTTGGATATGTTTACATGATAGAAAATGCTAAGGCTGATATGATAAAGTGTGTATTTTGCTTGGAAATCACTAAGTATGGCAATGTTTGTGTTAGATGGACATTGGAAGATGATTATGGTTTTAATGGTTGCTTTAGATATAAATACAACTATACAAGATCTTGGATTTGATTTTTGGTGTGGGTGGGTTTTTTTTATTATTATTATTATTATTATTATTATTATTATTGTACTTTAATTTAATAATGATGCAAAGATTAGAATACTCTTATCCATCAATGTGAAATGATAAAAATATCCTTAAATTTTGATGGAGTAACGAAGGTTAGGGTCGGGGACTTGTTTGACAGCAGTGTGATGGTGAGGAAATGAAACTAGAAATTGTAAGTTTTAAGGGTTTAGGAGCAATTTGAACTATAACGTAGTGACTTAAATTACTGTTTCTCTTTATATAAAATTTTTGAAATTTTGAATATAGAGTTAAATTTTGTACTTTTATGGTCAAGGTAAGTTTTATAAAATTTTTGAATTAAATAGCGGTTGATACGTCATAGAATTTAGAGTAGGTTCTTCATTACTCAATTGCAAATTAGGTAGGGGGATGTATAGTGGAATACAGACAGATATGATTTTTAATAAGTTTTTTTTTATCGTACAATAGAAAGTCTCGTACCAATTCAATCCTTGTTTTCATCACAATTTATAAAATATTATTGATGATTTGATGTGACCTTAATTGCGTTAAAGAAAAACCGTCAATCTTTTTTGTTTAAAAATAATGTAATTAAATATCATATTATTTTCAATGTTAGAATAAAATTTACTCGCTTTCTAGAAAAAGAAGAGCACAATATAATCGTTTTTAAACATAAAACATATTAATAGTTTCATTAGTTTTAAAACCAAAATTTTAAAGCAAAATGTATTGCTGAAAACTTTAAAGGTAAAGAAACAGTTGAAATACATTTGAAAGTTTATACTCAATCAAATATCAATCCTATAGTTCCTAAAAGACATAATATGTAATGGGGGAACGTTAACGTACAAGCTCATTTTATCGTACGAAGCGTATCTGAGTATTTTAACCGCTTATTTGACCTACCATAGGCATTCAATTGAACGCGATGGAACAATAGTAATTAATTTGACATAATTACACATGGGTTGGATTAAACCCTAATTACGCACGTTATTTGTATAATTATGCACGTTATAAAAAAATCAAAACCCAAATGCCACCAAACATCCCGGGCCTGGTCACTGCGACCCGCTTTGTGAGGAGGCACCCCTTCTCCCGAAGTTACGGGGCTACTTTGAAAATTACGCATAAACTCAAAATTACGCATGGGTTATTTCAACCCTAATTACGCTTGTTATATGCATAATTACACATGTTATTAGGTAGTCACGTATGACAGGGCCGGCTTAAGCCCAATCCATAAAGCCGCTGCTTTGGGCCACTAAAGTTTTGAGGCCTCGTATTTTTTATAGTCTTGACTTTAGGTTAGACCTAATTTTTTTTCATTTAGCATTGATCGATGTGCATCTTCCCGTACGTTTCCACTATTGATTCATTGCATATTCCAAATATATATACCCAATCAGCAATTCCACACGACCTCACTTTGTATCGATAAACGGAAGACTATTTGATTTGATCTATGATAGAGCCGTCGTTCGAAAAAAAAATCTAGCCATCCAAATCCGATTGTACGATTTTACAAGTAGAATAGAACATGTGGTTTTGAATTGTGAAGAACATATATGTACTAATCGTGAGGTTTGTTTTCTTTTGCTTCTTTATCCTATTTGTGAAGACAGTTCATAAACCCATAAGTAATAATCCAATTTTGTAGAAGTGTAGAACATGTGCAAAAGTTCATGTTTCTTTTTTAATTGAGATTGAATATTGTTTGCTTTTTTTACTGTTAAAATGAAAGATGAATGGTGTAGGGGTCATGGGTTTGTGTTCTTATTAAATAATTAAAAGGCGTAGTGATTTCGGTCATGACCACACTCTTAGTGTCACACCTCAAAAAATTTACTGTGGAGTTTTACCGCGAAGTGTGTGTGACAAACCAGGATCTAGACACCAGCATTATAGAATGACCTCTATAGAAAAACCAGGATCTAGACACGTAAGAAATAAGTGTCAGTCAATTAAGATGGGTGAGTTCACATATTCAGTTCACAATTACACATGTTTCGTTTACACAAGTTTCCACTATTCAACCCGAATAGTAATTATTAGTATTTAATATGCTATTGTCATATTTATAGGTAGTTAACCCGTGTTATGTCACGAAAGAGTTCGAAACCGAAGCTGACTGTTGTTGCCTTTGTTTGCCAGGTCTATCACTGACCATGGCGGTAAGTTAGGCTAATTCTACACCCGGTGACCATTACCGGTCTAGCTAGCGCGACTAGCTCGGATGGGGCTTGTCGGGCCCAACAGTACTACTCAAAATTCCCTCGCTATTAATCCCAATACTAACAGTCCGAGGTTTACAAGACTTTAGTGATAAGGTTACTTTGTGACCATAACAATATAACAATGTCCTATTAAATATAAGCGTTATAATCTTATAACGGATAGGCATTACATTACCGTAAGTGTGCTCGTGTTACATCCTATGGTTTCAAAACATTTAAATTAGGGACCGTGGACTCACCTTCGTATTGCTCGGTAAGATTAGGTTAAGTGTATGCAATCTAGGACGATCAACCACCCCTATTACAGTTACCACGGTTTATTAGTGGTGGTTTAAGTAAATCATAAAAGTCCTACACGTATCTAGCAATTAGCGTGCAAACAAGTAATCACATAGCACTCCTGTCATCGGGTGTCATACACGGTTTAAAACCTATCTGCGATATGATATACGTTATTTATACAATTATCACATAAGCACAGTTACTAGAAGTAGCAAGTTCGGTTCTTATACATTCATGATTCATGCATAACATATATACTGAAAATAGGCTGTTTTAGGAGACTTGTTTAACCTATCTACAGGGCTGCAAAAATTATGATATTTTTTTTGTGACGTACCACTCGTAGGGGTTAATCTTTTGTAGAAATTTCAAGGCCTAACTCTTTATGTATAATTTATAAAAATCATTTTCTAAGTAGCAATCAGATTCGTCACTTTCTGCCTGCAGCTCACGGAAAAATTTATTAAAAATCCTCGGTTATCCAATTAACGTAATTTAATTTGGAGATTTGCGCAGAAACCTAGGACCACCTACTATATAACTTTCATGACTTAAACCCCAGTATTCCCCAAGTTATGACGTAGAACATAACGTACAAATTCTGCAGAAAAACCCCAGCTTTGACTACTACAACGAAATAATTCTTTAGAATAGCAAACGATGTCCAAAAATTGCGATTCCTGTGCCATTAGAAGCGTATTTCGAAACTCTACTTTGTTGACTCAAGAAAATCCAATTTTCGTTAAATTATGACCCAGTTACAGCCAACTGAAGTCGGCTGTAACTATTTGACAGCTTCCTGTTTTGCTACCCGAACCCCACAAACTATTATCTAACGACCCCAATGACTTAGAACCATCATTCACAGCAGGTTTCTATCATAAACCAGATCATGTAACATTGATTATTAGTAAACACAAGATCACCAAGACAACTTAACACCCCAATCGACCCATATGCGTCAATACATACATATATTGTACCCAAATCATCGTACTTGATTCGTTTATGATTTTCAACCCATAACCTAGCATCATAACACCAATACCCAATATATAATCATTAACGCAGCCAATATAACTCTATACCATCATGCTTGAACATTAGTATATGTCGCAATATGCACAATTTAACCCACCATTGAAACCCTAGCAACCTAACTGATCATGTAAACGACCAAAACATAAAAAAAACACGTGATATCTAATTATCACATAACATCAATTCGCCATACATTAACAATTAATCGCAGCCATATACCAAGCATTTTATCATCGAAACATGCATGAACTAATCTAATTATTAACAAAACATAAAGTGTGGATACCTAGTGAAGTCGATCGAGTTCTTGGGTTTGTTGTTGTCCGTGGTTGCAGCGAAGGGGAGAAAGAAAAGGGTAGAGTTCGCAAGTTTCTTGTGTATACTACGGTTTTGTTTTTGTGATCACATACCTACATACATCGTACGTACCTATAAAACAAGGTGTGGGACGATTTGGGCTGCCTGGGCCACAAGAGGTGGGGCGGCTTGGGGAGTTCTTGGGCCGTAAGAAGATTGGACCGCAAGGATGTTTGGCCGCAAGGATGGGAAGGCAGGTTGGGTTACAAGTTTTTTTATTATATTAAACCCGTCATGTAAATAAATATCACGTAAAGAAATGTCGTAAATAAACGCTAATCTGATTGTTCGAGTTGTTACATTATCCCCATGTTGAAAGAATTTTCGTCCCGAAAATTGAGTGAGCAGGAGTTTGAAAGTGTTGGAGTAAGAAAGATTACCGAATTGTCACATTCTCCCCTAGTTAAAGGACCCTGAAATTCAGTTCGTGTTGCTTGGATCTTGTGATTCGGTTTCAAAGAGGTGAGGATACTTGTCTCTCATTTGATCCTCTCTTTCCCAAGTGTACTTCGGTCCACACTTAGAGTTCCAACAAACCTTGACAATCGGTATTTTGCTATGTCTCCATGATCTGACCTCTTGGTCCATGATTTCGATTGGTTCTTCAATGAACCGTAGTTGTTAGTCCACATGGATCTCATCCAATGGAACGGTTAATGTTTCATCTGATAGACACTTCTTTAGATTTGAGACATGAAAAATGTTATGAACTCCGCTGAGCTCATCAAGAAGGTTTAGTTCATACGTTACCCGCCCAATCTTCTTCGTGATTTCAAACGGGCCTATGTAGCACGGGTTTAGTTTGCCTCATTTTCCAAAGCGAATTACCCCTTTCCAAGGTGAGACCTTCAGTAGGACTCTATCGCCTACCTAAAATACCAGTGGTTTATGACGTTTATTGGCATAACTCTTTTGATGATCGCGTGCTGCAGCCAAGTGGTTTCTGACTTGCACAATCTTTTGGTAGTCTCGAGTATTAACTCGGGACCAGTGAGCTGACTATCACCAACTTCCGCCCAACACACGGGCGACCTACATTTCTGTCCATACAGCGCCTCAAACATGCCGCTTGTATACTTGTGTGATAGGTGTTATTATAAGAAAATTCTACTGATGGAAGGTGTCTCTCCCAACTATTGCCAAAATCGATAGCACATGCCCTAAGCATGTCCTCAATGGTCTAAATGGTTCGCTCACTTTGACCGTCTATCCGAGGATACTACGCAGTACTCATATCTAAGACGTGAGCCTAAAGCATTTTGTGCCGATTGCCACATTTGAGATGCGAATCGTGGGTCGCGACCGGAGATTATTGACACCACCCCGTGCCTGGAAACTATTTCCTTCATATAGATTGCAGCAAGCGTGTTAAACCTATCAGTTTCCTTGATGGCTACGAAGTGTGCTGATTTAGTTATTCGGTCCACGATTACCCACCCAGATGGTATTGTTCCCGCTAGGTGTTCTTGGTAACCCTATGATAAAATCTATAGCAGTTTGTTCCCATTTCCACACTGGGATCTCCGGTTGCTGCAGTAACCCTGACGACTTCTGGTACTCAACTTTAACCTTCGAGCAAGTTAGACATTGCTCACATAGGTGGCAATTTCCGCCTTCATGTTCGGCCACCAGTACGTTGTTTTGATGTCCTGATACATCTTATCCAAACCCAGATGGATAGAATATCTAGATTTGTGGGCTTCATCCATTATGAGTTCCCTCAAATTCCTGTATAGGGGAACCCATATGCGGTTCATGAAGTATCTTGTGCCATCAGATTTCATTTCCCAATCACGCTCCATCTTGTGTAACGACTCAGCTTCTAGGTTTTCCTCCTTCACAGCTTCAATCTGCGCATTACGAATCTGCTCAGGTAAATCAGAATGAATGGTAAGTTGTAGTGATCGAACTCGTCTAGGTTTCAGGTGTTCCTTTCGGCTAATGGTGTCGGCTACCACATTAGCTTTGCCTGGGTGGTACTGGATAGCACATTCGTAATCATTCAGGAGCTCGACCCAGTGACGTTGTCACATATTCAACTCCTTCTGATAAAAAATATGTTGGAGGCTCTTGTGATCCGTGTAGATTGTGAACTTGGTTCCATACAAGTAGTGTTTCCAAATCTTTAATGCGAAGACTACCGCTCCCAATTCCAAATCATGTGTTGTGTAATTCTTCTCGTGAACCTTTAGCTATCGAGATGCATACTCGATGACCTTATCACGTTGCATGAGCACACATCCCAATCCCTGAATGGAAGCGTCACAATATACCACGAAGTCATCTGTCCCCTCAGGCAAGGACAGGGTAAAGCTTCTGCTTCAGCAACTGAAATGCTGCTTCCTGCTTATCACCCCAAACATATTTGGTGCCTTTATAAGTTAGGGTAGTAAGTGGTTGAGCAATCTTAGAAAATCCTTCGATGAAACGACGGTAGTAGCCTACTAAACCCAAAACTGACGAATTTCTGTTGGCGTCTTCGGTGCTTCCCAGTTCTTGATAGCTTCTATCTTAGCTAGATCAACGTGGATACCCTGCTCGTTCACTATATGCCCTAGAAACTGAACCTCGCAAATCCAGAAATCGCATTTGGAGAACTTAGCATATAGCTTTTCCCGTCGCAGTAACTCCAATAGTAGCCGTAGATGTTCTTCGTGTTCATCCTTGCTCTTAGAGTAAATCAGTATGTTATCAATGAACACGATGACAAAGTTGTCAAGATACGATTTACACACGCAGTTCATGAGATCCATGAATACCGTGCGTACATTGGTGAGACCAAATGGCATGACCAAGAACTCGTAATGGCCATACCGAGGACGAAATGTGGTCTTAGAGATGTCCTCCTCCCTGACGCGGGGCTGGTGATAATCTGACCTTAGATCAATCTTGGAATAGCAGCTTGATCCTTGAAATTGGTCGAAAAGGCCATCTATCCGAGGCAATAGATATCGATTCTTGATAGTAACTTTTTTAAGCTCTCGATAGTCGATACACATGCAAAAGGTCCCATCCTTCTTCTTGACAAATAGTACCGGAGCTCCCCATGGTGATGAGCTGGGTCGGATAAAACCTTTATCCAATAACTCCTGCAGCTGAGTAGATAGTTCTTGTAGTTCAGATGGTGCTAGATGGTTAGGAGCTCTGGCGATGGGAACCGCGTGGTTCGCCAATTGGATCTCGAATTTGACTTATCTATGGGGTGGAAGACCAGGTAAGTCTTCAGGAAAGACATCAGGGAAGTCGCGTACGATTGGAATATCCTCGACTTTCCTCTCGTCTGTCGACGGTTCAGTGATAAGAGCAAGAATAGCTACCGAATTTTTCTTGCGAAGGTACTTCTGTGCTTGCATGAAGGAAATGATATCCGTGACGACACCGCTTCGATCACCCTGAATGGATAGAGTTTCGCCACTAGAAAGAGGGATGCGAATAACCTTTTCGCGACAGATTATTTCGGCTCGGTTTTTGGACAACCAGTCCATATCAATTACTACGTCGAAACTACCCAGCGTAGTTGGCATAAGATTTATGTCGAACATGTGACCAGTGAGAGAGAGCTAGCATCCCTTGAGAATGTGTGTTACTACTAATGTTTTACCGTCGGCTAACTCTATGGTGTACTTGGTTTCTAGCGACACAGGGGTAACATCTAAGCATTTCCTAAATGACTCTGGTATGAACCTTCTATCAGCACTGGAGTCAATTATCACATTTGCAAAATGATTATTTAACGAAAACTTACCGGTTACCATGTTAGACTCGTCCCTTGCTTCTCCCATTCCCAAGGTGAAAGCACGTCCTTTAGCTCCGCCACTGTTGTTATTGCCATTCTGGTTTTGGCGTCCGCCACTGTTGTTCCCTTTGTTAAGCTGAGGGAATTCTTTCTTGAAATGTGCATCGCTACACCCCGACCCGCAGCGGAATAAAAGTCGGGGCATAATTGGGTTATCACCAAAGCTCATGATATTTACTAAGATGTTTCATATTTATTATATTCAAATTACAAACTTAAATCTCCAAAACAAAATTTATACAATTACAATGAAAATGAAACTACATAATTATTCCCAATCATAACTTGTTTATTCTTCTAGGCCTTCCTAAATGTTTCCTGTCTCAGCTGGATCACCTGTATCATGTGTAAAATGGGGGAGATTTTTGGTCAACAAAAGTTGGCGAGTGAACCTTGATAAAATATTTTAACTGATTTCTTGTTTTATTTAATAAGGAAAATTCGTGCATTAATCACATGTGAGCAAACATATATGTAAACAATCACAAAGCACTTTGAATGAGTACATGACATGAAATGATGATGTATTTGAGATCAAGGCTCAATCAAACGGAGCCGATCTAATGAGGCTCCTGATGCTCAACCCGTATCCACGGGGAACTGATGGGCCTAATGAAATGCGTGCGCTGAAATGATGAAATTCAATCTACATATAATTCACACAATAATTGATACACATTTGATCACGGATATGATGTATGCACAAGTGTTTAAATAAAATAGAAGTATGGTACGACACATGATACACCCCAAAATATGATTAAAACGGGGAATTTGTAGAGATTCACTCACCGTGGGAGCGTTCTTTGATGATGATGAATGCGCACGAGTTTACGATTCAACCGACGAGGGAAAAACTAACCTAAATAATAACGAAACGATTCGATAAATAAATAAATTTTATTTGAGATTAATGTTTTTAATTAGTGCTCTTAATGAGAATTTTTAGATTTATTTTTGTGAGCTTTAATGAAATTTTCTAACTTTTAAAAAAAAATCTATTTTTAAGTATTTTTAATAAAATTTTCAATTAAATAAATAAATAACAATAAAACAAAAAGGGTTGACTTTTGTCAGGTTTGACCGGGTCTTGACCGGTCAGACTGTGTTTATTCTATGCGGCTAGTGAGGTTCGAACTCGGGACCTCTCGTATACGTGCACGCAGCTCTACCAACTGAGCTACGTGTCTAACTTGAAATATTCTTGGTTTTAATTATATTTATTTACTAACTGACTCTAACCATATTTAGTCTTTATTAAAAATGTTATAATCTGGCCGAACCAGTTGTAGAGACCCGGAGTCGAACTCGGGACCTTCGGTTCGAGTGCGCACAACCCAACCAGTTGGGCTGTGTGTCTAATCTGTTTAACTAATGGATTATATTCCTCTTATGTATATACTGTGACTTGATCTGATTTGGTTTTTAAAAATGTTAGTTTTATTTCTGAAAGTCGGTACCCTGACAATTGGAATACGACTTCGCCTTAAACGCTTCTCTCCGAAATCAATGATTTCTACTGGTCTTTCAACGAAGTGCATCGATTCATCGACTTGAATGTCTTCTAGAGGAATATGGAGGTTTTCATCGGCGAGGCACTTTTTCAAGTTTGATACGTGGAATGTGGGATGAATTCTGTTGAGCTCTTCTGGTAGGTCAAGCTTGTATGCTACAGGACCTACTCTCTCGAGTATCTTGAAAGGACCTATGTAGCGTGGTGCTAGCTTGTCCCTCTGGCCAAAACGAACCACTTTCTTCCACGGTGATACTTTTAAAAGTACTTGATCACCAATGTCAAACTCCAAGGGCTTTCGTCGTTTGTCAGCATAACTCTTTTGACGACTTTGAGCCGCTAGAAGATTGTTTCGAATTTGAAGGATCTTGTCGGTTGTTTCTTGAATTAATTCTGGACCGGTGATTTGCGCTTCCCCAATCTCGTGCCAACATACTGGATATCGGCACTTACGACCATATAAAGCTTCGAAAGGAGCCATGCCGATACTTGAATGATAGCTATTATTGTACGAAAATTCAACTAATGGTAGGTGAGCGTCCCAGTTCCCCTTGAAGTCTATGACACATGCTCGAAGCATGTCTTCAAGAGTTTGGATGGTGCGTTCAGATTGACCATCAGTTTGAGCATGAAAGCGGTACTGAGGTCTAATCGTGTACCCAAGGCGGTTTGTACGGCTCGCCATGTTCGTGAAGTGAAACGACCATCACGGTCTGAAATGATGCTTAAAGGTACACCATGACGGCTTACGATCTCACTGATGTAGATACGAGCTAACTTTTCGTTTTTGAAGTCCTCGCGAATCGGTATGAAGTGAGCTGACTTTGTGAGACGATCAATGATTACCCATATGGTGTCATAGCCACTGGAGGTGCGAGGTAACCCGGTAATGAAGTCCATGGTTATGTTTTCCCACTTCCATACAGGTATTTCAGGTTGGATTAGAAGTCCTGAAGGTCTTTGATGTTCAGCTTTTACTTTGGAACAGGTAAGGCACTTGGAAACAAAAACAGCGATATCCTTTTTCATGCCAGGCCACCAGTAGGTGTATCGTAGGTCTAGATACATCTTGTCGGCTCCTGGGTGTACAGAGTATCGTGTTTTGTGCGCCTCATTCATGAGGAAATCACGAAGGTTATCGCGATCAGGAATCCATATGCGGTTTAAATAGTATAGAATACCGTCGGATTTGGTTTCGATTTTGAGTTCAGCTCCACATGACAGCTCATCGCGTACGTCGTTTTCTGTTACAGAAGCATGTTGAGCTGCTCGGATTCGATCTTTGATGTCGGTTATGATTTGCGAACAGAGAAGACGAATGGAGTTCGCATAACCTTTTCGACTGAGCGCATCGGCCACTATGTTTGCCTTGCCAGGATGATACCGAATTTCACAGTCGTAGTCGTTGAGAAGTTCGACCCATCTTCGTTGCCTCATATTCAACTCCTTCTGGTTGAAGATATGTTGGAGACTTTTGTGGTCAGTGTATATTTCACACTTGGTACCGTAGAGGTAATGTCTCCATATCTTGAGAGCGAACACAACGGCTCCAAGTTCCAGGTCGTGGGTGGTGTAATTCTTCTCATGAACTTTGAGTTGCCTAGAGGCATAGGCTATCACTTTTCCTCTTTGCATCAATACACAGCCTAGCCCTTGCCCTGATGCGTCGCAATATACCACAAAGTCATCGCAACCCTCAGGGAGTGTGAGGATAGGTGCGTCACAGAGTTTTTGCTTTAGAGTTTGGAAGGCCTCTTCTTGCTTAGGTCCCCAAATGAAGGGTTTTCCTTTATGAGTCAGGGCCGTGAGTGGTACCGCGATACGAGAAAAATTGGCAATGAAACGTCGATAGTAACCAGCCAAACCAAGAAATGACCTAACTTCGGTAGGGGTACGTGGCGCTTGCCATTCTTGTACTGCCTTGATTTTTGAAGGATCGACATGAATTCCCTTGTTATTGACGACATGTCCAAGGAATTGACCTTCTCCTAACCAGAATTCGCATTTTGAGAACGTAGCGTAAAGCTTTTCAGTCCTTAAGAGTGTAAGGATGAGTCGAAGGTGTCGCTCATGATCGGATTTAGACTTGGAGTAAATAAGGATGTCGTCGATGAAGACTATGACAAAACGGTCGAGGTAGGTTTGCATACCCTATTCATTAAATCCATGAAGACAGCGGGGCGTTGGTTAAACCGAATGGCATGACCATGAACTCGTAATGACCATAACGAGTCCGGAAAGCGGTTTTTGGGATATCTTCTTCGTGCACCCTGAGTTGATGATAACCAGAACGAAGGTCGATTTTTGAAAAGCAGGTGGCGCCTTGAAGTTGGTCTAGGAGGTCATCAATGTGAGGCAGTGGATAGCGATTTTTAACCGTTAACTTGTTGAGTTCTCTATAATCAATGCACATGCGAAACGTTCCATCTTTCTTCTTCACAAAAAGAACAGGCGCACCCCAAGGCGATGAGCTAGGACGTATGAATCCTTTGTCAGTCAGCTCTTGCAGTTGACTGGCCAGCTCTTGCATTTCGGATGGGGCTAACCTATAAGGGGATTTTGCGACTGGTGTAGCGCCAGTTATAAGATCGATGCGAAATTTGACTTCTCTCACCGGAGGAAGTCCTGAAATGTCGTCGGGAAAGACTTGTGGGAATTCTTTCACAACTGGGACATCTTCAAGTTTTCTCTCCTTGTTTCCCTTTTTGACGACGTGGGTTAGGAATGCGACATAATTCTTGCGGAGATATCTTCGGGCTTGGAGTCAGGACATTAATTTGAGTCCTTTTGAAGGGGTTTCCCCAAAAATACGTAGTGTCTGATCGTCTGCGAGAGGAATGCGAATGAACTTTTCGTGGCACACCACTTCAGCGTGATGCTGGCTGAGCCAGTCCATACCGATTATAACATCGAAACTTCCCAACTTCATAGGAATAAGGTCAATTGGAAAATCGTGATCGTTTAGGGTGAGAGTACAATTGCGTATAATAGAATTTAATGAAACGGGTTTCCCGCCAGCAACTTCCACCGTTAGAGATTCGATGAGATTAACACGAGGTTGGTCGAGGATAGGTTCAAACTCTAAGGACACAAAGCTCTTATCCGCACCAGTATCGAATAATATGGATGCATAATTACCATTGATGAGAAACGTACCGTTGACCACGTTGTTGTCAGCCCTGGCTTGGTTGGCATTGATATTGGAAGCTCTCCCACTGGCAGGTGGGGGAGCTTGATTAGCTTGGTTTACCGGGTTTGCGTGAGCTTGGGCATGGATAATGTTCACTAGGCGCGGACATGTGTTCCTGAAGTGGTTTGGGTCCCCACAGTTGAAACAAGCTCGCATGGGTTGCATCATGGGGTAGTTGGGTTGGTAGTAAGTTTGGGCTGCGTGTTGTGCAGGTGGTAGAAGTAAGGGTTGTTGGGTTTGACCCACTATCTGATTTTGAGTTTGGGTTTGAGGTTGATTGCGGTTCATTCGCTGAAGGGTACGGCAGGTTTGGATGGTGTGACCTGCACGGCCACAGCTTGTGCAATGTTGGCAGGGGTTTTCGGGAGGGTGATGGTATTGACAGCGGTTGCATTTTGGGTGTGGGCCAGTATATGGCTTTTTGAATGGTGCAGCTGGGGGAGCAATTTGGGTGATTGGTGCAACAGTGATAGGAGGGTTGGTTTGAGTGACAAAGAAATTCTTGCCATTACGTTTCCTCTTACCAGCAAACTTTGAGGATGAGACTGGGTGGTTTGTAGTTGGGGTCTCTATGGATGCTTTCTTCTTTTCATCTTTGAACTTGCCGTTTCGAATGGGATTTTCAGTGAGTTCTGTAGCTAACTCCATCGCGGCTTCTAGTGTTGCAGGCGATGTGCTTAAAACCGAATCTTGAATTTTCGAGGGAAGACCTCGAATGTAATGTTCAACCAAGCGGTACACGGGGGTGAACAAATTAGGGATCATCTGGTTCAGCTCGAGAAATCTCTTATTATAGGAAGTGTGATCTCCTTCCTTTTGTTTCAGTGAGTGGAATTCGTCTTCCAGCTTTTTGATTTCGCTTCTTGGACAGAAGCGTCTTGCCATGAGTTCCCTTAACTCTTCCCATGTTAAGGCCATGGCATCTTCAACTCCTCGCTTACCTTTTTCCGTGTTCCACCAGGTAAGGGCTACCCCAAACAGTCTTCCAGTTGCATAACGCACCTTACGGTCCTTGGGATAATCGCAATTGAGGAAAGTGTTTTCCATTTCTTCAAACCAGTGAAGGAGGGCGGTAACACCTTCGGCCCTTCATACTTTGGGGGATCGCAAGATTTGAAGTGTTTGTAGGTGCACTTGGGGGTTTTGGAAGGAGGGTTGGCGACTTGGTTGGGAGGGTTGATGGGATTAGCGGTGAGAGCTTGTTGAACTTGAAGTACGATGTCAGGAAGTACTGCGGCCATTTGTTTAGCAATTTGTATGGCCAAGCGTTCACTTGACTTTCTTCCTCCACGTAGTTGCCTAGCCGACATCTACAGGGACATATATAGGAAAATTGTGAGTTTAAGAATTTTCTAGGTGTCATGTGTCGTAAAAAGAATGAAAAATAACATAACTGAAAATAATTTAACTACATCCATAGGATGTCTTGGGTTTGCTCATGTTTGGGCTTCCAATGTCCCCCATACCATCGCCTGTGTAGTCATGTGGGCCCCCATGACTATTGGGCTTGGTAGGATTCACATTGGTGTCGGCGGGTTAACACTCTCACCACCCGAATGAAAATCGTAAAACATGATTGCGTGATGTATGGTAGGAGGGTGTCCAGGTGTAGACACATTGACAACTCAAAGTGGGGTTAGCTCACACGACGTTTGGTATAGCATGCTTTGGCCTAATAGGTCCTTCGTACTCTCATCGTTGGTCCCCAGGTAGGCAAACTGGTCCTTTGTTTTGTATTTAAACGAATGCCAAGCCTAGACAGGACGTTCCGACTACCGGTACTCGTACCCTTCCAGTTACTACATGCCCGTCATGAGAACTCACTTTGATGTGATTTGAAAAATAACAAAAATCATTGCAAAAATCATGGGAATCGTGAGGTGTGTGCTCTCATGGATATGATATGTTATGAGGATATGATTCATGATGAGCATTGCATAATAACATGTATTTATGAGCATGCTTGCATAACATTAAGTGTGAAAATAAACATGAAACATATAAACATCATGAATTTTGCATGTAACGCATAAACAATTAAAATTTAATCAACTATAGTATAGGCTCTAAGGGTCTAATAACCTATCCTATATCCCTATAGTCACAAGCTCTGATACCAATCTGTCACACCCCGACCCGCAACGGAATAAAAGTCGGGGCATAATTGGGTTATCACCAAAGCTCATGATATTTACTAAGATGTTTCATATTTATTATATTCAAATTACAAACTTAAATCTCCAAAACAAAATTTATACAATTACAATGAAAATGAAATTACATAATTATTCCCAATCATAACTTGTTTATTCTTCTAGGCCTTCCTAAATGTAACATGTCTCAGCTGGATCACCTGTATCATGTGTAAAATGGGGGAGATTTTTGGTCAACAAAAGTTGGCGAGTGAACCTTGATAAAATATTTTAACTGATTTCTTGTTTTATTTAATAAGGAAAATTCGTGCATTAATCACATGTGAGCAAACATATATGTAAACAATCACAAACCACTTTGAATGAGTACATGACATGAAATGATGATGTATTTGAGATCAAGGCTCAATCAAACGGAGCCGATCTAATGAGGCTCCTGATGCTCAACCCGTATCCCACGGGGAACTGATGGGCCTAATGAAATGCGTGCGCTGAAATGATGAAATTCAATCTACATATAATTCACACAATAATTGATACACATTTGATCACGGATATGATGTATGCACAAGTGTTTAAATAAAATAGAAGTATGGTACGACACATGATACACCCCAAAATATGATTAAAACGGGGAATTTGTAGAGATTCACTCACCGTGGGAGCGTTCTTTGATGATGATGAATGCGCACGAGTTTACGATTCAACCGACGAGGGAAAAACTAACCTAAATAATAACGAAACGATTCGATAAATAAATAAATTTTATTTGAGATTAATGTTTTTAATTAGTGCTCTTAATGAGAATTTTTAGATTTATTTTTGTGAGCTTTAATGAAATTTTCTAACTTTTAAAAAAAAAATCTATTTTTAAGTATTTTTAATAAAATTTTCAATTAAATAAATAAATAACAATAAAACAAAAAGGGTTGACTTTTGTCAGGTTTGACCGGGTCTTGACCGGTCAGACTGTGTTTATTCTATGCGGCTAGTGAGGTTCGAACTCGGGACCTCTCGTATACGTGCACGCAGCTCTACCAACTGAGCTACGTGTCTAACTTGAAATATTCTTGGTTTTAATTATATTTATTTACTAACTGACTCTAACCATATTTAGTCTTTATTAAAAATGTTATAATCTGGCTGAACCAGTTGTAGAGACCCGGAGTCGAACTCGGGACCTTCGGTTCGAGTGCGCACAACCCAACCAGTTGGGCTGTGTGTCTAATCTGTTTAACTAATGGATTATATTCCTCTTATGTATATACTGTGACTTGATCTGATTTGGTTTTTAAAAATGTTAGTTTTATTTCTGAAAGTCGGTACCCTGACAATTGGAATACGACTTCGCCTTAAACGCTTCTCTCCGAAATCAATGATTTCTACTGGTCTTTCAACGAAGTGCATCGATTCATCGACTTGAATGTCTTCTAGAGGAATATGGAGGTTTTCATCGGCGAGGCACTTTTTCAAGTTTGATACGTGGAATGTGGGATGAATTCTGTTGAGCTCTTCTGGTAGGTCAAGCTTGTATGCTACAGGACCTACTCTCTCGAGTATCTTGAAAGGACCTATGTAGCGTGGTGCTAGCTTGTCCCTCTGGCCAAAACGAACCACTTTCTTCCACGGTGATACTTTTAAAAGTACTTGATCACCAATGTCAAACTCCAAGGGCTTTCGTCGTTTGTCAGCATAACTCTTTTGACGACTTTGAGCCGCTAGAAGATTGTTTCGAATTTGAAGGATCTTGTCGGTTGTTTCTTGAATTAATTCTGGACCGGTGATTTGCGCTTCCCCAATCTCGTGCCAACATACTGGATATCGGCACTTACGACCATATAAAGCTTCGAAAGGAGCCATGCCGATACTTGAATGATAGCTATTATTGTACGAAAATTCAACTAATGGTAGGTGAGCGTCCCAGTTCCCTTGAAGTCTATGACACATGCTCGAAGCATGTCTTCAAGAGTTTGGATGGTGCGTTCAGATTGACCATCAGTTTGAGCATGAAAAGCGGTACTGAGGTCTAATCGTGTACCCAAGGCGGTTTGTACGGCTCGCCATGTTCGTGAAGTGAAACGACCATCACGGTCTGAAATGATGCTTAAAGGTACACCATGACGGCTTACGATCTCACTGATGTAGATACGAGCTAACTTTTCGTTTTTGAAGTCCTCGCGAATCGGTATGAAGTGAGCTGACTTTGTGAGACGATCAATGATTACCCATATGGTGTCATAGCCACTGGAGGTGCGAGGTAACCCGGTAATGAAGTCCATGGTTATGTTTTCCCACTTCCATACAGGTATTTCAGGTTGGATTAGAAGTCCTGAAGGTCTTTGATGTTCAGCTTTTACTTTGGAACAGGTAAGGCACTTGGAAACAAAAACAGCGATATCCTTTTTCATGCCAGGCCACCAGTAGGTGTATCGTAGGTCTAGATACATCTTGTCGGCTCCTGGGTGTACAGAGTATCGTGTTTTGTGCGCCTCATTCATGAGGAAATCACGAAGGTTATCGCGATCAGGAATCCATATGCGGTTTAAATAGTATAGAATACCGTCGGATTTGGTTTCGATTTTGAGTTCAGCTCCACATGACAGCTCATCGCGTACGTCGTTTTCTGTTACAGAAGCATGTTGAGCTGCTCGGATTCGATCTTTGATGTCGGTTATGATTTGCGAACAGAGAAGACGAATGGAGTTCGCATAACCTTTTCGACTGAGCGCATCGGCCACTATGTTTGCCTTGCCAGGATGATACCGAATTTCACAGTCGTAGTCGTTGAGAAGTTCGACCCATCTTCGTTGCCTCATATTCAACTCCTTCTGGTTGAAGATATGTTGGAGACTTTTGTGGTCAGTGTATATTTCACACTTGGTACCGTAGAGGTAATGTCTCCATATCTTGAGAGCGAACACAACGGCTCCAAGTTCCAGGTCGTGGGTGGTGTAATTCTTCTCATGAACTTTGAGTTGCCTAGAGGCATAGGCTATCACTTTTCCTCTTTGCATCAATACACAGCCTAGCCCTTGCCCTGATGCGTCGCAATATACCACAAAGTCATCGCAACCCTCAGGGAGTGTGAGGATAGGTGCGTCACAGAGTTTTTGCTTTAGAGTTTGGAAGGCCTCTTCTTGCTTAGGTCCCCAAATGAAGGGTTTTCCTTTATGAGTCAGGGCCGTGAGTGGTACCGCGATACGAGAAAAATTGGCAATGAAACGTCGATAGTAACCAGCCAAACCAAGAAATGACCTAACTTCGGTAGGGGTACGTGGCGCTTGCCATTCTTGTACTGCCTTGATTTTTGAAGGATCGACATGAATTCCCTTGTTATTGACGACATGTCCAAGGAATTGACCTTCTCCTAACCAGAATTCGCATTTTGAGAACGTAGCGTAAAGCTTTTCAGTCCTTAAGAGTGTAAGGATGAGTCGAAGGTGTCGCTCATGATCGGATTTAGACTTGGAGTAAATAAGGATGTCGTCGATGAAGACTATGACAAAACGGTCGAGGTAGGGTTTGCATACCCTATTCATTAAATCCATGAAGACAGCGGGGGCGTTGGTTAAACCGAATGGCATGACCATGAACTCGTAATGACCATAACGAGTCCGGAAAGCGGTTTTTGGGATATCTTCTTCGTGCACCCTGAGTTGATGATAACCAGAACGAAGGTCGATTTTTGAAAAGCAGGTGGCGCCTTGAAGTTGGTCTAGGAGGTCATCAATGTGAGGCAGTGGATAGCGATTTTTAACCGTTAACTTGTTGAGTTCTCTATAATCAATGCACATGCGAAACGTTCCATCTTTCTTCTTCACAAAAAGAACAGGCGCACCCCAAGGCGATGAGCTAGGACGTATGAATCCTTTGTCAGTCAGCTCTTGCAGTTGACTGGCCAGCTCTTGCATTTCGGATGGGGCTAACCTATAAGGGGATTTTGCGACTGGTGTAGCGCCAGTTATAAGATCGATGCGAAATTTGACTTCTCTCACCGGAGGAAGTCCTGAAATGTCGTCGGGAAAGACTTGTGGGAATTCTTTCACAACTGGGACATCTTCAAGTTTTCTCTCCTTGTTTCCCTTTTTGACGACGTGGGTTAGGAATGCGACATAATTCTTGCGGAGATATCTTCGGGCTTGGAGTCAGGACATTAATTTGAGTCCTTTTGAAGGGGTTTCCCCAAAAATACGTAGTGTCTGATCGTCTGCGAGAGGAATGCGAATGAACTTTTCGTGGCACACCACTTCAGCGTGATGCTGGCTGAGCCAGTCCATACCGATTATAACATCGAAACTTCCCAACTTCATAGGAATAAGGTCAATTGGAAAATCGTGATCGTTTAGGGTGAGAGTACAATTGCGTATAATAGAATTTAATGAAACGGGTTTCCCGCCAGCAACTTCCACCGTTAGAGATTCGATGAGATTAACACGAGGTTGGTCGAGGATAGGTTCAAACTCTAAGGACACAAAGCTCTTATCCGCACCAGTATCGAATAATATGGATGCATAATTACCATTGATGAGAAACGTACCGTTGACCACGTTGTTGTCAGCCCTGGCTTGGTTGGCATTGATATTGGAAGCTCTCCCACTGGCAGGTGGGGGAGCTTGATTAGCTTGGTTTACCGGGTTTGCGTGAGCTTGGGCATGGATAATGTTCACTAGGCGCGGACATGTGTTCCTGAAGTGGTTTGGGTCCCCACAGTTGAAACAAGCTCGCATGGGTTGCATCATGGGGTAGTTGGGTTGGTAGTAAGTTTGGGCTGCGTGTTGTGCAGGTGGTAGAAGTAAGGGTTGTTGGGTTTGACCCACTATCTGATTTTGAGTTTGGGTTTGAGGTTGATTGCGGTTCATTCGCTGAAGGGTACGGCAGGTTTGGATGGTGTGACCTGCACGGCCACAGCTTGTGCAATGTTGGCAGGGGTTTTCGGGAGGGTGATGGTATTGACAGCGGTTGCATTTTGGGTGTGGGCCAGTATATGGCTTTTTGAATGGTGCAGCTGGGGGAGCAATTTGGGTGATTGGTGCAACAGTGATAGGAGGGTTGGTTTGAGTGACAAAGAAATTCTTGCCATTACGTTTCCTCTTACCAGCAAACTTTGAGGATGAGACTGGGTGGTTTGTAGTTGGGGTCTCTATGGATGCTTTCTTCTTTTCATCTTTGAACTTGCCGTTTCGAATGGGATTTTCAGTGAGTTCTGTAGCTAACTCCATCGCGGCTTCTAGTGTTGCAGGCGATGTGCTTAAAACCGAATCTTGAATTTTCGAGGGAAGACCTCGAATGTAATGTTCAACCAAGCGGTACACGGGGGTGAACAAATTAGGGATCATCTGGTTCAGCTCGAGAAATCTCTTATTATAGGAAGTGTGATCTCCTTCCTTTTGTTTCAGTGAGTGGAATTCGTCTTCCAGCTTTTTGATTTCGCTTCTTGGACAGAAGCGTCTTGCCATGAGTTCCCTTAACTCTTCCCATGTTAAGGCCATGGCATCTTCAACTCCTCGCTTACCTTTTTCCGTGTTCCACCAGGTAAGGGCTACCCCAAACAGTCTTCCAGTTGCATAACGCACCTTACGGTCCTTGGGATAATCGCAATTGAGGAAAGTGTTTTCCATTTCTTCAAACCAGTGAAGGAGGGCGGTAACACCTTCGGCCCTTCATACTTTGGGGGATCGCAAGATTTGAAGTGTTTGTAGGTGCACTTGGGGGTTTTGGAAGGAGGGTTGGCGACTTGGTTGGGAGGGTTGATGGGATTAGCGGTGAGAGCTTGTTGAACTTGAAGTACGATGTCAGGAAGTACTGCGGCCATTTGTTTAGCAATTTGTATGGCCAAGTGTTCACTTGACTTTCTTCCTCCACGTAGTTGCCTAGCCGACATCTACAGGGACATATATAGGAAAATTGTGAGTTTAAGAATTTTCTAGGTGTCATGTGTCGTAAAAAGAATGAAAAATAACATAACTGAAAATAATTTAACTACATCCATAGGATGTCTTGGGTTTGCTCATGTTTGGGCTTCCAATGTCCCCCATACCATCGCCTGTGTAGTCATGTGGGCCCCCATGACTATTGGGCTTGGTAGGATTCACATTGGTGTCGGCGGGTTAACACTCGCACCACCCGAATGAAAATCGTAAAACATGATTGCGTGATGTATGGTAGGAGGGTGTCCAGGTGTCGACACATTGACAACTCAAAGTGGGGTTAGCTCACACGACGTTTGGTATAGCATGCTTTGGCCTAATAGGTCCTTCGTACTCTCATCGTTGGTCCCCAGGTAGGCAAACTGGTCCTTTGTTTTGTATTTAAACGAATGCCAAGCCTAGACAGGACGTTCCGACTACCGGTACTCGTACCCTTCCAGTTACTACATGCCCGTCATGAGAACTCACTTTGATGTGATTTGAAAAATACAAAAATCATTGCAAAAATCATGGGAATCGTGAGGTGTGTGCTCTCATGGATATGATATGTTATGAGGATATGATTCATGATGAGCATTGCATAATAACATGTATTTATGAGCATGCTTGCATAACATTAAGTGTGAAAATAAACATGAAACATATAAACATCATGAATTTTGCATGTAACGCATAAATAATTAAAATTTAATCAACTATAGTATAGGCTCTAAGGGTCTAATAACCTATCCTATATCCCTATAGTCACAAGCTCTGATACCAATCTGTCACACCCCGACCCGCAACGGAATAAAAGTCGGGGCATAATTGGGTTATCACCAAAGCTCATGATATTTACTAAGATGTTTCATATTTATTATATTCAAATTACAAACTTAAATCTCCAAAACAAAATTTATACAATTACAATGAAAATGAAATTACATAATTATTCCCAATCATAACTTGTTTATTCTTCTAGGCCTTCCTAAATGTAACATGTCTCAGCTGGATCACCTGTATCATGTGTAAAATGGGGGAGATTTTTGGTCAACAAAAGTTGGCGAGTGAACCTTGATAAAATATTTTAACTGATTTCTTGTTTTATTTAATAAGGAAAATTCGTGCATTAATCACATGTGAGCAAACATATATGTAAACAATCACAAACCACTTTGAATGAGTACATGACATGAAATGATGATGTATTTGAGATCAAGGCTCAATCAAACGGAGCCGATCGAATGAGGCTTCTGATGCTCAACCCGTATCCCACGGGGAACTGATGGGCCTAATGAAATGCGTGCGCTGAAATGATGAAATTCAATCTACATATAATTCACACAATAATTGATACACATTTGATCACGGATATGATGTATGCACAAGTGTTTAAATAAAATAGAAGTATGGTACGACACATGATACACCCCAAAATATGATTAAAACGGGGAATTTGTAGAGATTCACTCACCGTGGGAGCGTTCTTTGATGATGATGAATGCGCACGAGTTTACGATTCAACCGACGAGGGAAAAACTAACCTAAATAATAACGAAATGATTCGATAAATAAATAAATTTTATTTGAGATTAATGTTTTTAATTAGTACTCTTAATGAGATTTTAGATTTATTTTTGTGAGCTTTAATGAAATTTTCTAACTTAAAAAAAAAACCTATTTTTAAGTATTTTAAATAAAATTTTCAATTAAATAAATAAATAACAATAAAACAAAAAGGGTTGACTTTTGTCAGGTTTGACCGGGCCTTGACCGGTCAGACTGTGTTTATTCTATGCGGCTAGTGAGGTTCGAACTCGGGACCTCTCGTATACGTGCACGCAGCTCTACCAACTGAGCGACGTGTCTAACCTGAAATATTCTTGGTTTTAATTATATTTATTTACTAACTGACTCTAACCATATTTAGTCTTTATTAAAAATGTTATAATCTGGCCGAACCAGTTGCAGAGACCCGGAGTCGAACTCGGGACCTTCGGTTCGAGTGCGCACAGCCCAACCAGTTGGGCTGTGTGTCTAATCTGTTTAACTAATGGATTATATTCCTCTTATGTATATACTGTGACTTGATCTGATTAGGTTTTTAAAAATGTATGTTTTATTTCTGAAAGTCGGTAACATGTGTGATTCGAACCCGGGACGTGTGTTTTGTATTTGCACACAGTCCACCGCTGCACTGTGTGTTAACCCGATTAAATACCCGATTTTAATTACATTAGTATACAATTTAAAGTTCGTCTTCTTCATTAAGAAGAACACAGAACAGTGCACCCGACTGTTTTTGCTTATTCGACCAACGGCCTTATAATCGATTGAAATGGAATAGGAAAACAAAGATTAAGGAATATGATATACCAAGACGGAGAGTTTTCTTCAGATTTCCGGCAAGTGTTCGTCGACTCTGATTTGCGATTTCCGGCTGAATAAACTGTTTTAACAGTTTTCGATTATTGTGTTGAGCAATTAGATTATTAATCAAGAGATAGCAAGAAGGTTTAGACAATTATACCGTCTGAAGAACGAATGCGGTTTTCTGATCAGTGATTCCGGTAATATTCCGGCGAAAATGAAAATCTCTGGCGACGAGCTTTGGAAGGAATAAAGCTTCGAAGAGAGTGCGGTTCTGAGCGAAAGGTTTACAGGAAGTTTGAGTGGGTATTTATAAGGAAGAACAGGCTGAATTGGGTTCGAATTTGGGTCATGATTCGCGGTCAAAGGTCTCCGATGGTTATGACTGAAATTGATGGTTAGGCATCGGTTATAACTGATGTCGAAATCAGTTAACGCGTTTCAGTCAAAGGGAAATAGGCAAAATTGCGGAAATCTCGATTTTTCCGGCGACTGCGAGTTCTGGGCGCGCTGATTTCCGGTTTTGATTTTCGGGTTTTACTTTAAGTGTTATTTGATTCAGTGTTTATCACAAGTGAAGTGTGTGGCGGAGTGGTGTGGTGTGTGTTTGTGTTTGTGGGAGACCCGAGTTCGAGACACGGCGGCTCCATTTTATTTTTTATTCACTTATTATTATTATTTATTAATTATGGTTTTTAAATTCTAAAATGTTTATTAATTATGTATTATTTAAAAAATCTGAACAATAAATACGCAACGAAATCTTATAACTGAATACTTGATTATTAAACGAAGCGGGTTTGGAAAACCCGGTTTTCGACGAATGTTACAGGTAGCATGTTCTAGTAACCCCGCGTTGCTGGTTCTGATTCTGTCTCAGTTGGATTTCGTCTCGGCACTACTTTGCAACATGACCATCTTTACCGCACCTTTGACAAAGGTTACCGCTACACTACCCATAGTGGTGGAGATTGCACTTGCTGCACCTTGGTTTATTTCTCGAATAACCGGGTCGGCTCTGAGAGTTATTGCTGTTGTCGGATACTTGGTTGCTGTAGCCTCGGTTGTTGTTGTTGAACCTTTTCTGAGAACCCTGCTGCAACTAACCAGAAATTTGCTGTTTGGAAGAACCATCCTAATATTTTTTTTTTGTCAGGGGCAACATCAGATTCGCCCCTCTTTGGAAGTTTTCCTTTTTCAACAGCCTTATATGTCAGTGTAACATCCGTCGAAAAACGGGTTTCCAAAACCCGCTTCGTTTATTAATCGAATATCCAGTTATAATTTTTCGTTGCATATTTATTGCTCAAATTAATTTTAAACGATACATAATTAATAACTATATTAGAATATAAAAACCATATTTTATAAATAATCATAAATATTGAGAAAAAATAAAATGGGGACGCTGGGTTTCGAACCCGGGTCGCCCAAAAACTCAAACACACAACACAAGCTCCACCACACGCCTCCTTTGTGAAAATACTGAAACAAATAATACTTAAAATAAAACCCGAATTCAAAACCGGAGATCACCGCGCTCAGAACTCGCAATCACCGGAAAATCCGGCAATCCGCGATTTTGGCCATTCCTCACTTGACTAAAACGCGATAACCGGTCAACGACACAAATCATAACCGTTGCCGGCCCTCAATTTCAGTCGTAACCGCCGGAGAAACTTTGACCGCGAATCAAGACAAAAATTCGGACCCAATACATCCTGTTATTCCCTATAAATATTCACCCAAACCTCTGGTAACCTTTTCGCTCAAAATCGCACAATCTCTCGAAGCTTTAGCACATCGCCGGACATATTCTGCATTCGCCGGACTTTCACCGGAAAACCGAGACTTACTTCAAATCGGTAAAATTCTCGACTCTTTTGTTTGCAATCCATTATTAGGCAAGTATTAACATAATCGTTCAACCAGAATCTGTCTCAGACAACGTTGCCGGGAATTCCTGCACTCACCGGAAAATCACTGGAAATTCCGAAGTCTCACTGTCAATCGGTACAATCATCAAAACCCCCTGATATATCCCTTGTTTAGTAACTTAATTGCACAACTCATTGATCAAAATTGTTAATTGATTCACTCAGACGGAAGTCACCAATCAGAGCCGACGACTCTTGCCGGATATCTGAGAAAAACATTCTGTTCGGTACATTTTACTCCGTAGCCCTCTTTATCCATTTCATTCCAATCAATTATATGTTCAATGACCGATTTAAACAAGAACAGTCGGACATCACTGTTCTGTGTCTTTGTAATCGAAGAAGACGAAGTTGAATATGTGTATAAGTATAATTAAAAACGGATATTTGAACGGGTTAGACACACAGTCCAGCGGTGGATTGTGTGCACAAACAATGCACACGTCCCGGGTTCGAATCGCACACGTTACCGAATTTCAGAATTAAAACCAACATTTTTACAACTGAATCGGATCAGTTCACCGAATGTTAATAAGTATAATTTAATCCATAAGTTAAACAGATATGACACACAGCCCAACTGGTTGGGCTGTGCGCACTCGAACCGAAGGACCCGAGTTCGACTCCGGGTCCCTGCAACCGGTTCGGCCATATAAATCGTTTTTAATAAAAACCCAAATAAGTTAAAAGTTAATTAGTGTATAAATATAATTAAAACAGAGAATATTTCAGGTTAGACACGTAGCTCAGTTGGTAGAGTTGCGTGCACGTATACGAGAGGTCCTGAGTTCGAACCTCACCCAGCGCATAGTTAACACAATCCGACCGGTCAACGGTCAACAGTCAACGGTCAACGGTCAAAAAGTCAAAAATTTTTTATTTATTTTTATTAATTTAATTAATCAGAAAATCATTTAAATACTTAAAAATAAGATTTTAAAGTTAGAAAACCTCCTTAAACTCACAAAAATAAATCTAAAAATCACATTAAGAGTATAAATTAAAAGTACTAACTTACCGAATCATTTCGTTATTATTTTAGGTTAGTTTTCCTCGTCGATCAAATCCTAAAATTCGTGCGCATCCAACGTCATCAAAGAACGCACCCAATGTGAGTGAATCTCTACCAATTCCCCGTTTTAATCACATTTTGGGGTGTATCATGTGTCGTTTAATCCCTTATTATATTTAAACACTTGTGCATCCATCATATCCGTGATCAAATGTGTATCAAGTATGTATCAGTTGTTGTGTGAATTATGTTTAGATTGAAGTTATCATTTTCAGTGCATGCATTTCATTAGGCCCATCAGCTCCCCATGGGATACGGGTTGAGTATCAGGTGCCTCATTCGATCGGCTCCGTTTGATTGAGCCTTGATCTCACATACATCATCATTCATGTCATTCGATCGGCTCCGTTTGATTGAGCCTTGATCTCATATACATCATCATTCATGTCATTTACTCATCCAATGTGGTTTGTGTTTTGTTATATACATATGTTTGCTCACATGTGATTATTGCACAACTTTTCAATATTAAATACAACAAGAAATTAATAACAATGTTTTATCAAGGTTCACTTGCCAACTTTTGTTGACCCAAAATATCCCCCGTTTTACACATGATACAGGTGATCCAGTTGACCAAGAAACACAGAGGAAGGCCTAGAAGAATAAATCAGTTTAAGCTTTGGATTGTTTTACTTAGTTTCATTTCCTTGTAATTGTATGGATTTGATTTGAATATTTAAGTTGTAATTTGAATTTAATAAATATGAAACATTTTAGTAAACATCATGAGCTTTGGTGATAACCCAATTATGCCCCGACTCTTATTCCGCTTCGGGTTGGGGTGTGACAGATTGGTATCAGAGCCATGACTATAGGGATATAGGATAGGTTATTAGACCCTTAGAGCCTATACTATAAATGATTAAAATTTTAAATTGTTTATGCGTTACATACAAAATTCATGATGTTTATATGCTTTATGTTTATTGTTACATTCAATGTTATGCAAGCATGTTCATAAATACATATTATTATACAATGCTCATCATGAATCATATCCTCATAACATATCATATCCATGAGAGCACACACCTCATAATTCCCATGATTTTTGCAACGATTTTTGTATTTTTCAAATCACATCAAAGTGAGTTCTCATGACGGGCATGTAGTAATTGGAAGGGTACGAGTACCGGTAGTCGGAACGTCCTGTCTAGGCTTGGCATTCGTATAAATCCAAAATAAAGGACCAGTTGCCTACCTGGGGACTAACGATGAGAGTACGAGGACCTATTAGGCCAAAGCATGCTATACCAAACGTCGTGGGAGCTAACCCCACTTTGAGTTGTCATTGTGTCTACACCTGGACACCCTCCTACCATACATCTCGCAATCATATTTCATGGTTTTCATTCGGGTGATGCGAGTGTTAAACCGCCAACACCAATGTGAATCCTACTAAGCCAATAGTCATGGGGGCCCACATGACTATACAGGCGATGGTATGGGGGACATTGGAGGCCCAAACATGAGCAAACCCAAGACATCCTATGGATGTAGTTGCATTATTGATAGTTATGTTATTTGTATTCTTTTAACGACACATGACACCTAAAAACTTCTTAAACTCACAATCTTCCTATGTATGTTCCTGTAGATGTCGGCTAGGCAACTACGTGGAGGTAGAAAGTCAGGAAGATCCAATGAACGCTTGGCCACTCAAATTGCTAAACAAATGGCCGCGGTACTTCCTGACATCGTGATTCAAGTTCAACAAGCTCTCACCGCAAATCCTATCAACCCTCCCAATCAAGAAGACCAGAGCGTCACCAACCCTCACTCCAAAAAGTACTCCTACAAACACTTCAAATCTTGTGATCCCCCAAAGTATGAAGGGACCGAAGGTGTTACTGCCCTCCTCCACTGGTTTGAAGAAATGGAAAACACCTTCCTCAATTGCGATTGTCCCGAGGATCGCAAGGTACATTATGCATCAGGGAGACTGTTTGGAGTAGCCCTTACCTGGTGGAACACAGAAAAGGGTAAGCGAGGAGTCGAGGATGCCATGGCCTTATCTGGGAAGAGTTAAGGGAACTCATGACAAGGCGCTTCTGTCCAAGAAGCGAAATCAAAAAGTTGGAAGATGAATTCCACTCGTTGAAACAAAAGGAAGGAGATCACACTTCCTACAACAAAAGATTTCTCGAACTGAACCAAATGATACCTAATCTGTTCACCCTCGTGTACCGCTTGGTTGAACACTACATTCGAGGCCTCCCCTCGAAAATTCAAGACTCGGTTCTAAGCACTTCGCCTGCAACACTTGAAGCCGCAATGGAACTAGCTACCGAACTTACCGAGAATCGCATCCGAAACGGCAAATTCAAGGATGAGAAAAAGAAAGCCCCCATTGAGGCCCAAACTCCAAACCATTCCATCTCCTCCTCGAAGTTTGCTGGTAAGAGGAAACGAAACAGCAGAAATTTTGTCGTCACACACACAAACCCTCCTATCACTGCCGCACCAATTACCCAAATTGCTCCCTCAGCTGCACCATTTAAAAAGCCATACACCGGCCCATACCCAAAATGCAACCGTTGTCAATACCATCACCTCCCCGAAACTCCTTGCCAACATTGCACCAGCTGTGGCCGTGCGGGTCACACTATTCAAACTTGTCGCATGCTTCAACGAATGAACCGCAATCAACCCTCAACCCAAACCCACCATCAGATAGTGGGTCAAGCCCAACAATCTTTACTTCTACCACCTGCACAACATATAGCCCAATCCTACTACCAACCCAACTACCCCATGATGCAACCCATGCGAGCATGCTACAACTATGGAGACCCAAACCACTTCAGGAACACATGTCCACGCTTGGTGAACATCATCTATGCCCAAGCTCAAGCAAATCCGGTAAACCAAGCTAACCAAGCTCCTCCACCTGCTAGAGGAAGAGCTTTCAACATCAATGCCAACCAAGCTAGAGCTGACAACAACGTGGTTAACGGTACGTTTCTCATCAATGGTAGTTATGCATCCATGTTATTCGATACTGGCGCGGATAAGAGTTTTGTGTCCTTAGAATTTGAACCTATCCTCAACCAAACTCGTGATAACCTCATGGAATCTCTAACGGTGGAAGTCGCTGACGGAAAGCCCGTTTCATTAAATTCTATTATACGAAATTGTACACTCACTCTAAACGATCACGATTTTCCAGTTGACCTCATTCCTATGAAGTTGGGAAGTTTCGATATTATAATCGGTATGGACTGGCTCAGCCAGCATCACGCTGAAGTAGTATGCCGCGAAAAGTTCATTCGCATTCCTCTTGCAGACGGTCAAACCCTACGTATCTTTGTAGAAACCCCTTCGAAAGGACTCAAATTAATGTCCTGCCTTCAAGCCCGAAAATATCTCCGCAAGAACTATGTCGCATTCCTAACTCACGTCGTCAAAAAGGGAAACAAGGAGAAGAAACTCGAAGATATACCAGTGGTGAAGGAATTCCCACAAGTCTTTCCCGACGACATCTCAGGACTCCCTCCTGTGAGAGAAGTCGAATTCCGCATCGATCTTGTACCTGGCGCAACACCAGTCGCAAAATCTCCTTATAGGCTAGCCCCATCCGAAAAGCAAGAGCTGGCCAGTCAACTGCAAGAGTTGACTGACAAAGGATTCATACGTCCTAGCTCCTCGCCTTGGGGTGCACCTGTTCTTTTTGTGAAGAAGAAAGATGGAACGTTTCGCATGTGTATCGACTACAGAGAACTCAACAAGTTAATGGTTAAGAATAGCTACCCACTACCTCGCATCGATGACCTCCTAGACCAACTTCAAGGCGCCACCTGCTTTTCAAAAATCAACCTTCGTTCTGGTTATCATCAACTCAGAGTACATGAAGAAGACGTCCCAAAGACCGCCTTCCGGACTCGTTATGGTCATTACGAATTCATGGTCATGCCATTCGGTTTAACCAACGCCCCCGCTGTCTTCATGGATCAAATGAATAGGGTGTGCAAACCCTACCTCGACCGCTTTGTCATAGTCTTCATCGACGACATCCTTATCTACTCCAAGTCTGAATCTGATCATGAACGACATCTTCGACTCATCCTTACACTCTTAAGGACTGAAAAGCTCTACGCTAAGTTCTCTAAATGCGAATTCTGGTTAAGAGAAGTACAATTCCTTGGACATGTCGTTAATGACAAGGGAATACATGTCGATCCTTCGAAAATCAAGGCAGTACAGGAATGGCAAGCGCCACGTACCCTTACTGAAGTAAGCTCATTTCTAGATTTGGCTGGTTACTATCGCCGCTTCATTGCCAACTTTTCCCGTATTGCTGTACCACTCACGGCCTTGACTCATAAAGGAAAACCCTTCATATGGGGACCTAAGCAAGAAGAGGCCTTCCAAACTCTAAAGCAAAAACTTTGTGACGCACCTATCCTCACACTTCCTGAAGGTTGCGATGACTTTGTAGTATATTGCGACGCATCAGGGCAAGGGCTAGGCTGCGTATTAATGCAAAGAGGAAAAGTGATAGCCTATGCTTCTAGGCAACTCAAGGTTCATGAGAAGAACTACACCACCCACGACGTGGAACTTGGAGCCGTTGTGTTCGCTCTCAAGATATGGAGACATTACCTCTACGGTACCAAGTGTGAAATATACACTGACCACAAAAGTCTCCAACATATCTTCAACCAAAAGGAGTTGAATATGAGGCAACGAAGATGGGTCGAACTTCTTAACGACTACGACTGTGAAATTCGGTATCATCCTGGCAAGGCACACGTAGTGGCCGATGCGCTCAGTCGAAAAGGTTATGCGAACTCCATTCGTCTTCTCTGTTCGCAAATCATAACCGACATCAAAGATCGAATCCGAGCAGCTCAACATGCTTCTGTAACAGAAAACGACGTACGCGATGAGCTGTCATGTGGAGCTGAACTCAAAATCGAAACCAAATCCGACGGTATTCTATACTATTTAAACCGTATATGGATTCCTGATCACGATAACCTTCGTGGTTTCCTCATGAATGAGGCGCACAAAACACGATACTCTGTACACCCAGGAGCCGACAAGATGTATCAAGACCTACGATACACCTACTGGTGGCCTGGCATGAAAAAGGATATCGTTGTTTTTGTTTCCAAGTGCCTTACCTATTCCAAAGTAAAAGCTGAACATCAAAGACCTTCAGGACTTCTAATCCAACCTGAAATACCTGTATGGAAGTGGGAAAACATAACCATGGACTTCATTACCGGGTTACCTCGCACCTCCAGTGGGTATGACACCATATGGGTAATCATTGATCGTCTCACAAAATCAGCTCACTTCATACCGATTCGCGAGGACTTCAAAAACGAAAAGTTAGCTCGTATCTACATCAGCGAGATCGTAAGCCGTCATGGTGTACCTTTAAGCATCATTTCAGACCGTGATGGTCGTTTCACTTCACGAACATGGCGAGCCGTACAAACCGCCTTGGGTACACGATTAGACCTCAGTACCGCTTTTCATCCTCAAACTGATGGACAATCTGAACGCACCATCCAAACTCTTGAAGACATGCTTCGAGCATGTGTCATAGACTTCAAAGGGAATTGGGACGCTCATCTGCCATTAGTTGAATTTTCGTACAACAATAGCTATCATTCAAGTATCGGCATGGCTCCTTTCGAAGCTTTATATGGTCGTAAGTGCCGATCTCCAGTATTTTGGCACGAAATTGGGGAATCACAAATCACCGGTCCAGAGTTAATTCAAGAAACAACCGACAAGGTCATTCAAATTCGAAACATCTTCTAGCGGCTCAAATTCGTCAAAAGAGTTATGCTGACAAACGACGAAAGCTTGGAGTTTGGTATTGGGGATCAAGTACTTTTAAAAGTATCACCGTGGAAGGGAGTGGTTCGTTTTGGCCAAAAGGGCAAGCTAGCACCACGCTACGTAGGACCTTTCAAGATACTCGAAAGAGTAGGTCCTGTAGCATACAAGCTTGACCTACCAGAAGAGCTCAACAGAATTCATCCCACATTCCACGTATCAAACTTGAAGAAGTGCCTCGCCGATGAAAACCTCCATATTCCTCTAGAAGACATTCAGATCGATGAATCTATGCACTTCATTGAAAAACCAGTAGAAATCATGGACTTCGGAGAGAAGCGTTTAAGACGAAGTCGTATTCCAATTGTCAGGGTACGTTGGGAGTCGAAACGAGGACCTGAGTTTACTTGGGAACGTGAAGACTGAATGCGCGAGAAATACCCGCATCTTTTTCCTGTTACCACTACTACTTAAAATTTCGGGAAGAAATTTCTAAAAGTAGGGGATACTGTAACATCCGTCGAAAAACGGGTTTCCAAAACCCGCTTCGTTTATTTATCAAATATCCAGTTATAATTTTTAGTTGCATATTTATTGCTCAAATTAATTTTAAACGATACATAATTAATAACTATATTAGAATATAAAAACCATATTTTATAAATAATCGTAAATAGTGAGAAAAAATAAAATGGGGACGCCGGGTTTCGAACCCGGGTCGCCCACAAACTCAAACACACAACACACCGCTCCACCACACGCCTCCTTTGTGAAAATACTGAAACAAATAATACTTAAAATAAAACCCGAATTCAAAACCGGAGATCACCGCGCTCAGAACTCGCAATCACCGAAAAATCCGGCAATCCGCGATTTTGGCCATTCCTCTCTTGACTAAAATGCGATAACCGGTCATCGACACAAATCATAACCGTTGCCGGCCCTCAATTTCAGTCGTAACCGCTGGAGAAACTTTGACCGCGAATCGGTAAAATTCTCGACTCTTTTATTTGCAATCCATTATTAGGCAAGTATTAACATAATCGTTCAACCAGAATTTGTCTCAGACAACGTTGCCGGGAATTCCTGCACTCACCGGAAAATCACTGGAAATTCCGAAGTCTCACTGTCAATCGGTACAATCATCAAAACCCCCTGATATCCCTTGTTTAGTAACTTAATTGCACAACTCATTGATCAAAACTGTTAATTGATTCACTCAGACGGAAGTCACCAATCAGAGCCGACGACTCTTGCCGGAAATCTGAGAAAAACATTTTGTTCGGTACATTTTACTCCGTAACCCTCTTTATCCATTTCATTCCAATCAATTATATGTTCGATGACCGATTTAAACAAGAACAGTCGGACATCACTGTTCTGTGTCTTTGTAATCGAAGAAGACGAAGTTGAATATGTGTATAAGTATAATTAAAAACGGATATTTGAACGGGTTAGACACACAGTCCAGCGGTGGACTGTGGGCACAAACAATGCACACGTCCCGGGTTCGAATCGCACACGTTACCGAATTTCAGAATTAAAACCAACATTTTTACAACTGAATCGGATCAGTTCACCGAATGTTAATAAGTATAATTTAATCCATAAGTTAAACAGATATGACACACAGCCCAACTGGTTGGGCTGTGCGCACTCGAACCGAAGGACCCGAGTTCGACTCCGGGTCCCTGCAACTGGCTCGGCCATATAAATCGTTTTTAAAACCCAAATAAGTTAAAAGTTAATTAGTGTATAAATATAATTAAAACAGAGAATATTTCAGGTTAGACACGTAGCTCAGTTGGTAGAGCTGCGTGCACGTATACGAGAGGTCCCGAGTTCGAACCTCACCCAGCATAATTAACACAATCCGACCGGTCAACAGTCAACGGTCAAAAAGTCAAATTTGTTTTATTTATTTTTATTAATTTATTTAATCAGAAAATCATTTAAAATACTTAAAAATAAGATTTTAAAGTTAGAAAACCTCCTTAAACTCACAAAAAAATAAATCTAAAAATCACATTAAGAGTATAAATTAAAAGTACTAATTTACCGAATCATTTCGTTATTATTTTAGGTTAGTTTTCCTCGTCGATCAAATCCTAAAAGTCGTGCGCATCCAACGTCATCAAAGAACGCACCCAATGTGAGTGAATCTCTACCAATTCCCCGTTTTAATCACATTTTGGGGTGTATCATGTGTCGTTTAATCCCTTATTATATTTAAACACTTGTGCATCCATCATATCCGTGATCAAATGTGTATCAAGTATGTATCAGTTGTTGTGTGAATTATGTTTAGATTGAAGTTATCATTTTCAGTGCATGCATTTCATTAGGCCCATCAGCTCCCCGTGGGATACGGGTTGAGTATCAGGTGCCTCATTCGATCGGCTCCGTTTGATTGAGCCTTGATCTCACATACATCATCATTCATGTCATTCGATCGGCTCCGTTTGATTGAGCCTTGATCTCATATACATCATCATTCATGTCATTTACTCATCCAATGTGGTTTGTGTTTTGTTATATACATATGTTTGCTCACATGTGATTATTGCACAACTTTTCAATATTAAATACAACAAGAAATTAATAACAATGTTTTATCAAGGTTCACTCGCCAACTTTTGTTGACCCAAAATATCCCCCGTTTTACACATGATACAGGTGATCCAGTTGAGGCAGAAACACATAGGAAGGCCTAGAAGAAATAATCAGTTTAAGCTTTGGATTGTTTTACTTAGTTTCATTTCCTTGTAATTGTATGGATTTGATTTGAATATTTAAGTTGTAATTTGAATTTAATAAATATGAAACATTTTAGTAAACATCATGAGCTTTGGTGATAACCCAATTATGCCCCGACTTTTTAATCCGCTGCGGGTCGGGGTGTGACAGTCAGTTTGTGCGCCAAGCACACTGCCTGTTGAACTGTTGTCGGGTTGCTAGACATCACCATTTCCTGAACTCAGGGACTAATCCTCCCAGATAGAGTAATATCTGTTTGTATACAGGTCCAGCCATCTCTAGGCATAAAAACACTAGGTCGTAGTGCTTTGAGGTTTACTCTTCAATTTCCGAACCCCACATCTTGTGCTTCCACAGATCTTGTTCCAGTTGATGAATACGGTCTCTCGGACAATACTCTTCCTTAACCAAATCCTTGAAATCATCCCATGCCATCGCATTGGCCGCAGCTAGACCCCTGGTTTGCACCTGACCATTCCACCAGGTTAGTGCCCCATCTTCTAGTGTAAAGGTTGCAAACTTCACCCTATTCTCGGGTAAATAGTTACACATTGCAAATACTGATTCCTCTTTCTCGATCCACCGAACCAATCCGATGGGTCCTTCCATCCCTGTGTATTTGCTTGGCTTGCAGTCTATAAAAGTCTTATAGGGGTTAGACTCTGCGCCTAAGAATAGAATTTTGAAGAGTCGTTAGGATATTAAACGTATTAATAAAACATTAAATGTACCATTTCTTTAGATTTTTCTTAAAGAGTTAGGTAAGTGCTACCTCCGAGATTAATGTTTTGGTTGTTTTAGAGGCGCTGGTTATTCGTTGTAATAACCTCGTTAACATGCTCCTGAATCAGTGTAGCCAACTCCGCATGAGTCATGGTGATATTTCCATGAACCGCCACTACGAGACATTCTATTTTTGATATACAACCAATCATATGAGGCAAGGTATCAAAACAATCATTGTACAAGTTTCAGAACATGCGATTTAAGGTAAGGTAACATCTCAGCACATGAAACATTTTAAAATAAAAACATCAAAACAAATTGTAAGAGTCGTTACAAATTATTTCAGCAAATATTTAAAATTTAAAACATCTTATTAATCGTCCACGGAAGGCAAAAGGGATAAATAAATAAGCAAGTAGAAAGCAGGTCAGTCATCGACTCCACTGCATCTCGCGTCCGAATCTTCATCAGCCGGTGCCTCTTCTGGTTCTTCATCAGATTCTTCCTTGGGTTCTTCTTCAGGTTCTTCCACGGGATCCTCTTTCGGATCCTCTTCCGGGTCCTCCTCTAGCTCGGGCTCAGCTGGAGGTGTTGGTGGTGCGGGTGGTGGTGCCGGATGCTCTAAGTCATAAATTCTCACAAAGGTTGTTTGCATGTTTGTTTGCAGTCCCTCGATTTCATAGCGATCAATGCCCTGACTAATCCGGAGATTCATGTCCCTCTTACGGTGTCTTTCCGAATCTTTCCTCAACTCGAGAACCTGCCTTTCCAATTCCACGATACGTTTTTCCAATTCAATAGTGTAGTTGAGGGTAGTTAGTTTGGATGATGTTTCCCCCTCTTGTGCTAGACGTTTTCCATTTTGCTGCTCGCGTCTCCACATGACGCGGTGGTGAAGGTGGCACCGCGGGAGTCTCCCCTCGTGCCAGTGTGTAATATTTAGATGAGGAGGAGGATGACGACATGCCTGTTAAGTTAGTATGATGAGATGCCTATAAATTAAAGCAGTACACTACAAATAATGTCAAGTAGTTGTGTTCGAGTCTGTGATACTAGTGTTGTGTCTGTGGCTATAGTTTAGATCTACGACCAATGCAAACCTAATTCTCTATAACCAGTGGCTCTGATATCAATCTGTCACACCCTCAAAAATCCACCTGCAGGGTTTTTACCGCGAGGCGCGTGATAAACCAGGATCTAGACACCAGCCATATAGAATGACCTCTATATGAAAAAAATATAGTTTTACCAAATGACAAACAATTCAAAAGTAATGCGGAAGCGTAATAGATGTAAGGTAAAACGTGCGCCAAAACAAACGCCCAACCAAAAGATAACAATTAAGAAAATGCAACGTTTATGAAATGAAAATATTTTTAACGCCATGCAGTGCAACTAATCGTGGCAAGTACCTTAGCCACCTGGGAAGAACACGTAAGAAATAAGTGTCAGTCAATTAAGATGGGTGAGTTCACATATTCAGTTCACAGTTATAACATGTTTCGTTTACACAAGTTTCCACTATTCAACCCGAATAGTAATTATTAGTATTTAATATGCTATTGTCATATTTATAGGTAGTTAACCCGTGTTACGTCACGAAATAGTTCGAAACCAAAGCAGACTGTTCTTGCTTTTGTTTGCCAGGTCTATCACTGACCATGGCGGTAAGTTAGGCTAATTCTACACCCGGTGACCATTACCGGTCTAGCTAGCGCGACTAGCTCGGGTGGGGTTTGTCGGTCCCAGTAGTACTACTCAAAATTCCCCCGCTATTAATCCCAATACTAATAGTCCGAGGTTTACAAGGACTTTATGTGATAAGGTTACTTTGTGACCATAACAATATAACAATGTCTATTAAATATAAGCGTTATAATCCTATAACGGATAGGCATTACATTACCGTAATGTGCTCGTGTTACATTCCATGGTTTCAAAACGTTTAAATTAGGGACCTCGGACTCACTTTCATATTGCTCGGTAAGATTAAGGTTAAGTGTATACAATCTAGGACGATCAACCACGCCTTATTATAGTTACCACGGTTTATCTGTGGTGGTTTAAGTAAATCATAAAAGTCCTACACGTATCTAGCAACTAGCATGCAAACAAGTAAACACATAGCACTCCTGTCATCGGGTGTCATACACGGTTTAAAACCTATCTGCGATATGATATACGTTATTTATACAATTATCACATAAGCGCGGTTACTAGTAGTAGCAAGTTTGGTTCTTATACATTCATGATTCATGCATAACATATATACTGAAAATAGGCTGTTTTAGGAGACTTGTTTAACCTATTTACAGGGCTGCAAAAATTATGATATTTTTTTGTGACATACCACTCGTAGGGGTTGATCTTGTGTAGAAATTTCAAGGCCTAACTCTTTATGTATAATTTATAAAAAAATCATTTTCTAAACAGCAATCAGATTCGTCACTTTCTGCCTGCAGCTCACGGAAAAAATTATTTAAAAATCCTCGGTTATCCAATTAACGTAATTTCAATTGGAAATTTGTCACACCCCAACCGATGACGGAAACATCGGAGTGAGACGACAACGAGATTGCTCATTGCTCACAACGCTAATAATGACAATATTTAATAAAATCAAATTTCATTTCAATAATAATTGTCAAGTACAACATAAAAGCAAATACAATACAACAAAATTGATACAACAAATTTAGCCTAACGTCTAATTATGTGTATCTAAGTCCTTGCTATTTGTTTTCATAACATTCTCTTTATCAACCTGTAACATATTTTAAAATAAAATTCAATGAAAAAGCAAACGCGAGTACACAAGTTTAAGCATAGCATACGTATACGATTAAAGTTTAAACGAATCCTCCTGGCAACTATGATTTTACACGAGCATATACAAGGCATGCAATACTATTAGCCAAACCCTTAACGCAAACACGTTGTTTTAACATGGCCTCAAGTTTATGCGATGGAGGGGGATGCGTGACTTCCTATTGCGCTGTACATGTCAAACGAAGGCTTTATACAAGTTAATGACTAAAGTATCACATAAAGAATATCCAAGTTATAAGCATCACGTAAGCGTATCAAGTGTTCATGTGTATAGGATTGTTTGTGCGTTTCATAAAATTTAAGTGTTGTGGTTTTGATATAAGTAAACATGTTACACCCAAAAGTGTTATAAACAAAAAGTGGGTCGAGTGTACTCACGGTTTTGCTAAGTCTTCAAACTTGGCGAGTTCGCGAAGGTGGTTGGTGGATGGGTTGAGCGTCGAGTTATCTTTTGGGAGCCTTGATCTTTGAGAGGAGAAGGGAGCTCTTAGAGCTTTTAGAGAAGAGAAGAGAAGTTTGAGGTGTGAAATGAGAGTGGGAGGAGGCTTCTATTTATAATGGGGAATTAGGGTTTAGGTAATTAATAAAGTTGGTGGTGGTTGGGGGGTTGTTAGTTGAGTATTAAATGCAAGAAGCACAATCCAACAAACACACTTTTGACCAATCCATGAGCTAGAAACAAGAATCTGCGGATTATCTATTTTTAGTCCTTGAACTTAGTTTATCTTTCATTTCATGGTAAAACTTGATATTTTCGCATGTTTTCAAGTGTGTAATATATATGTAAGTATATTTTAGGTATCAATTATGAATGTATGAGTATTTGCACGTATAACAAGTATCGGTTTGTATGTAAACACGTATTTAACAATTAAATGCTTGTAAGACAAGTATGTATCAGGTATGAATTTTATTACGATCAAACTCTCGGATTATAAGATTGGGAAATAAATATGAATGCGATACGAATACAAGTTTCCATAAATAGAAATACGATTACACTTTCTAATTAAGGAAAGTACGAAAAAGCGAGGCGTTACAAGATTTGCACTGACACCTAGGACCACCTACTATATAACTTTCATGACTTAAGTCCCAGTATTCCCCAAGTTATGACGTAGAACATAACGTACAAATTCTGAAGAAAAAACCCAGCTTTGACTACTACAACGAAATAATTCTTTTAGAATAGCAAACGATGTCCAAAAATTGTGATTCATGTGCCATTAGAAGAGTATTTCGAAACTCTACTTTGTGGACTCAAGAAAATCCAATTTTCGTTAAATTATGACCCAGTTACAGCCAACTGAAGTCGGCTGTAACTATTTGACAGCTTCCTGTTTTGCTACCCGAACCCCACAGACTATTATCTAACGACCCCAACGACTTAGAACCATCATTCACAGCAGGTTTCTATCATAAACCAGATCATGTAACATTGATTATTAGTATACACAAGATCACCAAAACCACTTAACACCCCAATCGACCCATACGCGTCAATACATACATAAACTATTGTACCAAATCATCGTACTTGATTCTGTTTATGATTTTCAACCCACAACCTAGCATCATAACACCAATACTCAATATATAATCATTAACGCAGCCAATATAACTCTATACCATCATGCTTGAACATTAGTATATGTCGCAATACGCACAATTTAACCCACCACTGAAACCCTAGCAACCTAACCGATCATGTAAACAACCAAAACATAAAAAAACAAATGATCTCTGATTATCACATAACATCAATTCGCCATGCATAACAATTAATCGCAGCCATATACCAAGCAGTTTTATAACCGAAACGTGCATGAACTAATCTAATTAATAACAAAACATAAAGTGTGGATACCTAGTGAAGTCGATCGAGTTCTTGGGTTTGTTGTTCGTCCGCACCTGCAGCGTAGGGGAGAAAGAAAAGGGCAGAGGTCGCAAGTTTCTTGTGTATACTAGGGTTTTGTTTTTGTGATCACATACCGACATACATCGTACGTACATATAAAACAAGGGGTGGGACGATTTGGGCTGCCTGGGCCGTAAGAGGTAGGGCGGCTTGGGGAGTTCTTCGGCCGCAAGAAGATTGGACTGCAAGGATGTTGCCGCAAGGATGGGAAGGCGGGTTGGGTTACAAGTTTTTTTTATTATATTAAACCCGTCGTGTAAATAAATATCACGTAAAGAAATGTCGTAAATGAACGCTAACCTGATTGTTCGGGTTGTTACACTTAAGGTAATGGTTTTGGATGGTGGATTAGAGGTGGATGTCATGGCGCAGATATGGCCGGTCATGAGAATTATGACTACACCCTTAAACCTTAGTGTGTCATCATGGAACCATATCTACTATCTAATGTGTGGCAGAATGTATTATGCTATATGAATCTGAATTGATTTAGTTTTTATCCAAACTAATATCAGTATGTTTCTAGTAAACTTTTTTTATAGATTGCTATTAGGCCATTCAATTTGCTGACCATAATCCTTTAGAATATGTTACTTAATCCGATCTACTTGCTTTTTAAGGCTTAGGTTAGCCTAAAAGGGCCTCGATTTCGAAGGTCGTTTTAGGTCTCTAAAAAAATTGAGTCAGTTCTGGCGTATAGTCACATACGTTAAGGGACTTTTGTATTTTAAACTTTCTCATATGTAATGTCATGCTTTTTTAAGTTATGTCCATCTTGATATTTTTTTAGCATACACGTATATCGTATAAACTATAAAAAAAAATCTAAAATATGTGTATTGTTTAGCATTAATGTGTTCACCTTAGATCTTTCCCAATTCCGTTCTTGATTTCAATTCCATCAATCTCCCAATATACCTTGAGGTTCCACCACTACATTGAAAAACATTTATTTTGTGCATATTAGATGGTGTTGAGGAAACGTTTATGACATGTTCGAGTCTTACAAAGTCAACTGAGCAATGCGTATTTATTAATACATAAACACATATTCAAATAACTAGAAAAGTTTTTTTTTAATTATTCAAATAATTACACTGTTTAAATCTTGCTTAAACTTATATATTTTTATCTTTTATTGGTCAAACAAGTGATATGAAATTTTCTTTCCTTAGTTTTTAACCCTTTGTACGCAACAAAAATATTATATGACAAATTGAATCATAACAATCTTTTAAAAATATAATTGGTAAATCCATGAACTAATCATGACCCAACTAAATAATACCACACTATTTCTACATCCTTATATCATACTCTCATACCCTTTTCCCTCAATCTCTCTCTCTCTATATGTATATATAAAAAGACAGAGGAGAGACGTGAGAATATTAAATGCCTTAGATAAACATGCTTGTTGAACTTAACCTGAAACTTAGCTAAACCACTAACATTAAGTTTTTGTCCATGGCTTTATATGCTAGTGATATCTAATGGTGAGATAAGGTTTTAAGACCAAACAGGTCTTGGCCTCTTTGGTTCGATTCTCACAAGAGGGTTTTCTCATATTTATTGGTTTTCCTTCTTAATTGGTGTATAAACATTATGCCATGATGGGGTGGTTCCACTGATGACACGATTATACTCCAGTAGTTCGTTAGTAATCCAAATTTATCATTATAAAAACACTAATGTCAAATTTCTTTTATTTCATAAATTCATCAAAATTATTAGATGATGATACATTTCCTTTATTTTATTATATGATCTAAACGCCAAACCCCTTTTGCTGTAACCAAGATTTTAAAATTCGATTACTTTAAACACGAAAAAAATAATAATTACTTTAAATACGAAAAAATAGGGGCACACAGAAAATAAAAAAATGTGGGATGAAATTATTTAGGGTATATAATATTATTTAAAATGACAAGTTGTGAGCGAAGTTTGATGGAGGTCTCCTGGTTTATGGGATAAGGTGGCAATATTCCAATGTGGTATATCACAAAGGCCCCTGGTTTTACCGCCGCCCACAGACAATCCCATTCCTAGTTTTCTCCAAATACCACAAACCAGACTGCGGTTTTCTTTGCTGCTGACTCACCACTTACATCAAAAGCTCCAGAAAACCAGGAGGCCAAACCCACGCTCCTTTTATGTGGCAACTCGGCCCACACTTGCGTGCTGTCCACGCGCTACCCTTTAGTCCTACTCACCACCGGCTAAACATTAGTTACTTTAGATATTGAGCAATGGCTTAGGGTTTACATATTCACAGACACATTTGCCTATTTAGACACCCTTTAGACGGGTCGTCTAGATCTAGATGAGGCGTCTAGAGTTATTTTTTCTCCGACCACATTCCTGCACCGTACACCGTCAAATCAGTCACATTAGATGGGGCGTCTAGCAATAGACGGAGTAGAAGACGACCAGGCCAAGACGGGGCGTCTAGAGCTAGACGACCCGTCTTGAATGTTGTGCTCTGCATGCATGTCAGCCAAGTTGCAAAGTGATACGCCCCGTCTAGGCCTTGACGAGTCGTATATATCGTTCTTAAATAGAGCCATGCAGAGCATTTGTGTCGCAGAAATTTTTTGATTCGTCGTCGGAATTCTCTCCGACTTCTTCTTTGGCTTATATTACTTCCTCTGATATCATTCAATGCATGTCAGTAAAGTAGTAAAGTGATACGTCCCGTGTAGGCGTTTGACGGGGAGTCTATTTCTTTGTTAAATAGACCCATGCAGAGCATTCGATGTCGCATAAAACTTTCAATTCGTCGTTGTAATTCTGCTTGTCGTGAACTTTGGCTTGTATTACTTCATCTGATATCATCTAAAGGTGCGGGTACCTCGGGTACTGGTGGAACCAGGTACTAGTGAAACCGGGTACGGGTAGGAACCGGGTAAGGGTAGGAACCGGGTACGACACGATTCAAATGGTAAAATTGTGGAACCGGGTTGGAACCAACGGGTATTTTGAACCCGGAACCGGTTCTACTTAATGTCGGGTAGGAACTGGAACCGGTTCCAGTTCGGTTCTACCGGTTCGGGTTCGGAACCGGTTTTTATGCCCATCTCTACCGTCGGCACCGGCAGATGACGAAATGTCAATACTGCCGGTGGCGACGGTGGGACGTGCGAGCTCGTAGAGTATAATTGTCGTATGTTTGTCAATACCCGGAGTTTGTCGGTTTTTAGATAGACTTTGTATGGTTTATTTGTTGTGCCTTTGGTGTACTGGTAGAATGTCGGCTTAAACCAAAGCTTAAATTAAGTAAAATAAAATACTATTAGTTGTACCAAAAAAATTTAAATGTATATATACGGGTCGTCTAGACCTAGACACACCGTCTTGGCCTAGAAGAAGACCATTCTACCCCCGGTTTGTTGGCCGTCTATGCAAAAACCAGGGGCATAAGGGTAAAATTATAAAGGCCTAGGCGTGTCGTCTAGACCTAGACGCACTGTACATTGTCGGCAGGATCTTTATCCCATTTTAAAATTTGAATTTTAAAATTAAAATGTAAATTACCATTTTACCCCTGATCTGGCGCCCGTCTAGGCCTAACTCAGGGCAGAATGGTAATTAACCATGCTGAGCTGTAACATACTCAACTGGTTAATTACTGTTTTGCCCCTGAATTAGGCCTAGATGGGCGGCAGTTCAAGGGTAAAACGGTACTTTACCGTATATTCCATACGGGTCGTCTAGGCCTAGACGACCCGTCTAGGTCTCGTATATGTTCTGATCGCCTAGACGATCAAAGATAGACGACACAAACACAAACATACACAACCCACACATACATACGTATCCTGCCGTATTCTACCGTATTTTTGCGAAATCAAGCTTCTCCGATGAGTATTTTCAACTATACTTCAATACATTGTAATGTGTTATGTATTTAGAATGTAGGTTGGTTGTGACTTTGAAAGATTTTGGGTTTTAAGGGCTATTAGGGTGTTAAGTTTCAAGTTTCCGATGAACAAGACAGGGCGTCTAGACCTAGACGACCCCGGTAGACGACCTAGAAAATTGTTTTTTTTCGTTTATAATTTATTGTTTTATTCGTGTTAAATTGTATTATACAATCGCAGATTAGTTATGGACGAGATTGGAGATCCGATACCCGAGGACCCACATCCGCATGGTCCGCGACGGGCCCCGGCAGCGCAGGTGGATCTGCTCCACGGCCACCCATACCTTGAGTTCCCGCCCGACACCGAGGCCGCCCGATTTTGCGGCAAGCTACGCCGGATGCAGGTCGGATCACACTCGGCGGTCGACTGGGACGCGATCGAGGCGATCAGGGAGACCCCCAGACTTCGATTCTTCATTCCCGTTGATTCCCCGTGGCACCGACTGTTTGACCTGGCCGGCACGCCGACTTACAGGGAGCTCCTCGTCGAGTTCCTCTCGACCTTCACGTTCCACCCTCCACGGGTCGACCAGCCGCCTCCCCAGCCACATGGCCCTCCCCCTCCGCCGGAGGTTTCATTTAGGCTGGCCGGTGTGTGGCGTTCGATGACGCTTGCGAAGTTTGCCGTTAATAGCGGCATATTCCTGCATGAGGAGATTGCTACCGATGTATATACGGAGGGGCTTGTGGTGGTGGATAGAGCCACTCTTCTGGGCTTTTGGCAGGTGGTCGCAGGCCCTGACACTTGGGAGCATGTCAGGGCGAATGGGAGGATTTCTCACGTTGCCGACCCGCTGTACAGGTACGTACGTTTATTACGTTAATTGTTTGATTATTAATTGTTTCAGTTAATTTACGTATTTCGCTAATATAATGTGCAGGTATCTACATCGGATGCTCGCTATGTCTATTACTGCTCGCGGACACAGCCGTGAGTGGTGTACGAGCACCGACTTATTTTTTTCTATTGTCTTTTGTACAGGAGGCCGTGCGCGCTTGCGCACGGTCTCGCGCAGTACTTTGCCTTCGCCCATCACCGGCAGGAGCGCGGCTTTTTGTACGGCGGGGCGTATGTCACCGTCGGTTGTTGGGTCTTGTGCCGGAGGCGGACCCGCACTTGCAGCCGGCCATACCGTGCACGCGCATGGGTTTTCAGACCTTACGTGGGATGAGGCTGGTGAAGAGGTTCGCCATGCTCGGCGAGTGGTTTAAAAGCCGCGAAGGTGAGCCATGGATTCTGGAGCCGCTGCCAGATCACTTTGCTCCAGTCCATGCGTCGGCAGATGAGGCAGCGGTAGTCCAGGACCCTCCGGTTGATTTTGACGGACTGGCACCGCGACCGCCGTCACCACCTCATGGGGCTCCTCAGTTTCCGCAACACGTCCTCCCAGGTCATGCCCCGGGGGTGCGGCATACACGCGCTCACGGGCCGACGTCGACAGGCTAATGGATCTCGTTGGCTGGCTGGTTCGGGAGGCGCAGGATAGACGGGAGAGAGACGGGTTACCTGGCATACCGCTCCCAGCAGCTCGAGCACCGCATCAGCCTCAGCAGCCCGATTCAGACTCCGATGCCGACTCGTATGCATAGACATTTTGTATTTAGTTTTCAGCTGTACAGATAAATATTGTTATGGTTGTACAAATTTATGTTATATATGTTATATTTAACTTTGTTTTCAGTTATTTGATTACTTGATGATTGTTTGTGTCAAATTGACATTGAAATGTAATACGGAAACAACATACACTTGTTGCATTCATCTTAAAATGTTGAAAACAGTATTAAATTTCAGTATTATATTTTAAAAAAAATATAATGTAAAAACAATTAAATATATAAACGATTGAAAAACATAACTCACTTTTTGTACAACAAAGAAAACTTTTTAAAAACCTAAGATTGCACCTAAAAAAAATTCTACCTCCAACAACAACAATTTACCTCACCAAAACACTATTTTTTCAATCTCCCCACCAAAACAACCCTTTTCCAACAAAAAAACCACACGGATCTAGACGGGTCGTCTAGGTCCAGACGGCCCGTCTAAACACTAAAATCTATGGGCCCTGCCAGGTACTTGCTGACCTATCAAAATCAGTGTCATACGGCCTGTCTAGGCCTAGACGACCCGTCTAGGGCCCAGGGGTGTCCAAATAGGCAGCAAGGGTGTGTGAATAGATTGAGCCATGGCTTATTGGAATTTTAGGTGATAAGTTCGATTCTTACAAGAGTTTTTTTCTCATATTTATTGGGTTTCTTCTGAATTGGTGTATATCATTATGCCTAATGAAGATGGATATGAACGGGGGTTTCGCTGGTGGCACGATAATACTCCAGTAGTCCGTCAGTGATCCAGATTTGCGGTTAAAAAAGTTGGTTTAGATATTATTTATTAGTTTGATCGATTTTGTGTATTCAGCTATTTTTTTATTCGAATCAGATTTTTAATTTTTTTTTCTAAATTCGTATTCGATTCGATTAGTATTTGAAACTCGAATTCGAATAAATTCGATTTAATTCAAATTCACTCACAACAATAAATTATTTTACTTTCTTTTTTTTAAAATTACTAGAAACTAATTATATTCAATACAAATATATTAATCTGCAAAATTAATTAACCATCAATATGTCAAAACACAAAAATTTGGAAGATAAATTGGTTATTTGTAGCGATTTAAGTTGGTTATAAGTTTAGAAATAAGTAGTATGTGCGATTTGTCATTAGGTTTGGTAATATTATGAATAATAAACTTATCACTTGTGGATGTGATTCATACTTCGACCAAGTTTAGAAGTTATATGTGTGTGTATATATATGTTTGTGTGTGTATATTAAAAATTATACATATAAATTGAATTCGAATTTCGAATCGAATTGAAAATCATAATTTGTTTTTGATTCGATTCGATTACTGGACTCGAATACGAATCAACTCGAATTCGAATCGAGTTGAATTTCAAATTTTTCGAATCCATATCGAATTCTGAACACCCATAATTTTTTTACATCTAACATTTTGCTTGTAATGATTTAAACTCATACCACTAGGCCATTAGGTAATGGATGAATGAAATTTTATAAATTATAAAATTTGCATGTATTAAAACTAAAATCAATAATGACTAGACACTTGTTTTACTTTAATTAGACTAACACTTCAAATAATCGTGACACATGTTCATTGTTTGCGTCGATTAAAGCAAAACTTTAAGCCTTTTATTCGTATGTTTACGTGTTATTGTACCGCTAGTCGGTAACATTTAATATGTTATTATTTAATTTATTGTAATGTATTGAGAGCACAAAAGTTGTTTTAATATGTATGAGATTTTATGATCTTTAGGACATCTGCTATTGAAATTCTTAATGAGTTTTGTGATCAGCCCATGGAGGTTTTACGAAGAAAAAAATTTCCAATATGGAGGTTCCATAACTTGATCGGTTGCGAATGCTCCAAAAAAGATGACCTATTTTGATTGGATGTTGAATTTATAACGATAAAATATAAAAAGGAAAAAACAAAGCTAACAAAAATAGAAAACCACTCTTGTAAAATGTTTTATTGTGGATCTTCTAATAAAAAATGATAAAGTTGACTCTTCAAATGTAGTAAAGGGCAGCTGGGAAGTGAAACAGTTAACTACAGAGTGAAAACCACGCGCCACCATTGAAAAACTGGTTAGATTTGTCTGCTTTCTAAAACAAACGGTTTTATACGATCAACTCTTTGAATTTTATTTAAAAATGAATGATTCAACATGTTATAAGTTTCATAGAAAACTTAAATTTGTCAACGCATATATAATACCAGATTTTTGGAAAAACTACGTCCCCCCAAAAATCCAGCGGCCATCCACATAAAAGTATATACACGTATATGCGTATATATATACATATATACACGTACCCACCACCGCCACACTCCACATAACTTTGAACCATTCATCTTCATTTCAATTTTCTCTCTCTAAAATTACCAACAATGAGAATGAGCTGTAATAGCTGTCGAGTCCTTCGCAAAGGATGCAGTGATGATTGCACCATCAGACCGTGTTTACAGTGGATCCAGTCTCCAGAATCACAAGCAAACGCTACCGTTTTTCTAGCTAAGTTCTACGGCCGTGCTGGACTTATGAACTTAATCAACGTTGGTCCTGAACACCTCCGTCCTGGTAACTATGCTTTCCTGTGTAATTGTGTTACGAACCTATCAACATGATCCGTAAAGCCGGCCATGCACACGTTCAACATCTTTAGTTTTATAAGTTTAATTTAATTGTTTTGTTTAAGTAGTGGGTAGTTAGTCTTGATAGTGGTAAGAGTGGATACTCCATGATTATCCTATATCTCTGCATATCACGTTTCCTATTTCCGCATTTATTTAATGGGTTGTCATATTTGATTTTAGTAAGAAGAAAAATTATAGAAATCTCGTCTTTAGTCTCTAAATTTTTTGGAGCTTGACCCCCTCTAAGGGTTATCTATCTTGGGAGATTGACCATCTCGAATCGGTCCCTATCAAATTGTAAAGCATGAGGTATCAAGTTGTGCTAAATGAAACTGATGTTGTTTTTGTATTGGTGCAGCTCTGTTTAGGTCGCTTCTGTACGAGGCTTGTGGTCGGATTGTGAACCCGATATACGGGTCGGTCGGGTTATTATGGTCCGGAAAGTGGCAGTTGTGTCAGAATGCAGTGGAGGCTGTGTTAAAGGGGTCACCCATCGTTCAAATAGCGTCCGAGGAGACGAATAGCTGCCCGCCTTTGAAGGCGTATGATATTCGTCATATATCTAAGGACGAAAACTCCGGTGGGGATAACGAGCTCCACCGGATCAGGACCTGGTGTCGGTTTAAACGATCCGGGTCCAAAGGAAAGACCAAAGGTGATACGACAACCAAAACCAAAACCAAAACCAAAACTAAAGCAAATCAAGATTTGGTATCGTACGATGAGGTTGGTAACAGGTCGCCAAGCCATGAGTCTACGCTGAGCCACCAGTCGGAGCCGGCGGCGCATGTGGTGGAGGGTGAGAGCCACGCGACGCCGGAAATAAGTTTCGTGTCGGAAGAGACGGCGGCGGATCCGATGATCAAAGAGGCGGTGGGTTTGTCGGCGGCAGTCGAGGATAAAAACGACGATGTTGAACTGGAGCTGACGCTCGGCTTCGAGCCGATGCATCGGAGCCGGAGCCGGAGTCCTGAAAAGGTTGTAAACGTTGCCGGAGGTTTTGATAAATCCGGTGACGGAGATTATCGTATGGAACTGGGACTAGATTATCCGGTGTAACTGGTTGTACGTGGCGACTTGGTACTGCATCAGTTTTGACGGTTCAGATCAAATGTTTATGTAATTTTTTTTAGTTTTTAAGATGCTTTTTTTTTTGTGGGGGGGGGGGGGGGGGGGGGGGGGGGTAAAAGAATGTATATCTGCTAAGATGTGAAGAAATCTTGAGGGTATCATTGTACATTTGCATAAAGATAGAAATTTAAGTTATGATTTTTAATATGAAAGTAAAGTGTCTTTACATATTGGATCACATGAGTTTAGAGTCTAAAACTAAACAAATTATTTGTTTAATCTCATGTAGTTTCTAAAATTTTGTGTATGTATAAAAATATATGAAAGTGGATGAAAAAGTATATTTTTAATTGGTTATCCAAGATCCATCACATACCAACCATCTGAAAGAAGCATTTTAAAATGAGTTAATTACCCAAAAGTTTAGGTTAAAATTTTATTTTCTAAAAAGTAATATCAAACTCCATTAAATTTGTTAGTTTGTGTAAATCGACTTACACATCCTTTTAAAATTATTGTAATTACCTAAAAAGACAGAAAAAATCACGTGTGCAGTGAAACATTATTTGGGCCAACCGATAGTCCGCGTAGATCTGATTCCAATCTCAGTTCAATTAATAATATAGAGACAGTTGAACTTGAGCCATAAAACAGGCTAATAAACAATCAAAAGATAACGAAACAAAGAAGATTTGACGAAAAGTGAATAATAAAAAACAAAAGATAATCAACCATTCCAGGTGAGCTCTTCCGGTGAAGGTTGAGAAAGCACACCCTAAAAGAGATGTCTAATATCCTATATATAGACCCTGAGCTTTGTCTCAAAGCAAACCGCACCTTGCTTAGAAAACCTACTAAAGTCGCTAAAACACACAATTATCACAACTAAAAACGTAACCGTATACAACCAATAAAGTCGCTTTAATTGATAACAACATTCTCCAATTTGACTGAACAATATTCTCTCGAGAATGATGTTATCAATTCTTCAAATGATCTTCAAAAGTGCATCTGACTTCGTCTTTAAATCTTCAGATATTCGTTCAATAGTCAAAAGCTTTCATTGTATCCCCTTCCATAATTATTTCAAGACTTAAACTCAATTGGCAACTTCCACTATGTGTAAGCTTTACGCTCGACTGATCATCTCTATTGTAATTGGCATGAGATAACGGTTTGAATTTTCAATGATCCAAATAGAGTAATCAGCTTCTTTTTGAAAATCTTTAACTCCAATTTAGAGCACGAATGATCCAAAAGTAATAGTTATAGCAAATGTTAGGCTCCACCATATTATTCGGCTTGCAATAAAACAAATACAACACCAAACCCAAGAAATCTGAACATGGCCTAATTATTGCACCATAGCCCATGCAAGCATGTAAATCCTAGCCGCAACTAACCATTTCCAGCCGTCAAATTTCATCATAATTTTAAGCAAAGACGAATTTTCGATCATCTTCAAACTCGTCCGCGACATAAACAAAACTCCGGCACCTAGAACACCATCGTCATCCAACATGAGCCCCTTACGTGGTGCGAGTGTGTTATAATTTTTGTTATATTTTAAGCACTTTTTATTCAAGGATCAAGCTCTAAATTTATAAAATACGATACAATACTACCACTTTACACACAGGGCAAGTGCATCCATCGTAGACGTAGTATAGTGATGGTAAGATGCCGAGATCGTTCAAGGACACAAGAGCTTTTAATACCGGCTAATCATTAACGTCTAATCTAACTAAATTTTGATAAAACTTTTTGAAAGTTTTAAAAGATAAAACCAATATAAGAATGTAAAAAATAAAAACATATAGACTAGAAAGAATCACTCGGTTCCAACTCCTCTTTTATGTATCCTTTGATGATTTCCGCACTTTGGACTTTTTAAGAGATTATCTTAGTTATAGTGGTATGCTCTTCTTGTGAAGGAGATGCTACCCTCAACCATATTGGTCTGAATCAGCAGGGATACAGTACCGCAAGATAGGATTATTGAAAGATAATTAAATTAGTTATTGATCTGAAAAGTGGTAGGCCTCTCTTGTGAAGGCAACGTGACCCTCGACCATATTGGTTTGAGTCAACAAGGATACAGTCCCGAAAGGCCGGATAAAGTTTTAGTAGTAGTTTATTTATAAGGTGTTCAAGCCGTTCTTACTTCCCCGATTTGATGCAATCTGCCTCAAGGGAAGTCCTAATAAGCTTGAGCCACGTCCTCGTAGGATCTATACACTGAAAGAGGCAAGAATTTTACCCAAACACCCTTCTAACCCCTTTCTACGTAGTTAACGTGCTTTATATAAACAGTAAAGACACGAATGAGTAAATCAATGAAACATGAAGGAATTTTTAACCAAAGTTCACTTTCAATATAAAAAACTAGTTATTAAAGTCATTGATACATACCCAATTAAAAAGTTGCCAAAGATTAGAAATCAAAAGTAATACATAAAAGATTTGTCTTCACCAAGTGATGTTAGAGATTAGTCAAGCATGGCCTTTGTTTGACAAGAACTCTTACAATCGATCTTGGATCCCGAGACTACTACACACTCTAAAAGATGAAATATGGATGATGGTGGTGGGTGTTGGTGTTTTAGTGGTTGTGGACTGATGGCAAGTGTGAGAGAAATGGTTTGCCAAGGGATGCCTTTCTCTTGAACCAAACACCTCTATTTATAGCTGAAAATAGAAAGCAGACACGGCCCGTGCCCACCTGGCACGGCCCCGTGGTCTTCTCTTTCTCTCCCTTCATTACTGTAGATGTCAAGTTTTGTACCAACACACCCGTGGTATCATGGCATGGCCCCTGGTCAGTGCACTTGCTGTACTATCACAGATTCTGCGAATCTTAGAGTTGACCATGGCCGTGTTGGGTTAGCACGGCCCAGTGTTGGTTTGTCTTTTGTTGTATTTTTATGCAGGGAATCTTGACTAGGCACGACCCCATGCCTGGTGGGCACAGCCCCGTGCCTAAGCTTATGTTCTTGTTATTTTGTTGTTTTGGATGTGGATGGGGGGGTTCGTCAGGTTGTGTCAATCCTTCTTCTTTGTATTTGTGTTAGTTTCTGTTGTTAATTTGTTCCTTTTATTCGTTTAAGCTTTTTTTTCCAACATTAGTACCGAAAAAGGGTCGATTTTATGCCTTGTTTGATGTAATTTATATGTTGCATGTTTGTGACAACAGGTTTTAGATTTAGGGCTTTGGATATCTTGTAATTAGTGAAATGATAAACGTTTAGCGGGTTTAGCTTTGTAATAGTTAGTTAATAGTGATTGGACCAATTCAAACCCACATTGGGGGAATGGTAGGCGAATTGGGCCTGTCCAATTCATAGGCCTGTGTGAAACCAGCTCAATATGCATGCATTGTGTTATATAAACAGAGCTTTGCATTAGGGTTAGGGTTAAGCACTTGAAATCAGTTTACAGAGAGTTTAGAGAGAGAAAGAGAGAGAGAATTCGTGACACGAGTGGTGGACGAATTTGTTAGTGCTAGGATCTTAGGTTGACCGTTAAACTGCTAGTTTGAATAATCAATAAAGATCAGTTTGTTCAGTTTTTAGTTTAATCTGTTTCTACACCTTTCTGTGACAATCTGATCTAGAGGATTCCGCACTTTAGATTAGATAAACGCTTTTGTGAAAGACGTCACACCCCAACCCCAGCGGAATAAGAGTCGGGGCATAACTGGGTTATTACCAAAGCTCATGATGTTTACTAAAATTTTTCATATTTATTAAATTCAAATTACAACTTAAATAGTCAAAATAAATCCATACAATTACAAAGAAAATGAAACTAAGTAAAACAATCCAAAGCATTAAACTGATTTATTCTTCTAGGCCTTCCTACGCGTTTCTTGTCTCAACTGGATCACCTGTATCATGTGTAAAATGGGGGACGTTTTGGGTCAACAAAAGTTGGCGAGTGAACCTTGTTTAAAAACATTGTTATTGATTCCTTGTTGTATTTTATATTGAAAAGTTGTGCAATATTCATATGTGAGCAAACATATATAAACAAACAATCACAAACCACCTTGAATGAGTATATGACATGAATGATAATGTATTGTGAGATCAAGGCTCAATCAAACGGAGCCGATCGTATGAAATGTATGATGATGTATGTGAGATCAAGGCTCAATCAAACGGAGCCGATCGAATGAAGCACCTGTACTCAACCCGTCTCCCACGGGGAGCTGATGGGCCTATGAAATGCATGTACTGAAAATGATAACTTTAATCTAAACATAATCCACACAACAATTGATACATATTGAATACACATTTGATCACGGATATGATGGATGCACAAGGGTTTATAATATAATAAATAGTTATGCGACACATGATACACCCCAAAAATGTGATTAAAACGAGGAATTGGTAGAGGTTCACTCACATTGGGTGCGTTCTTTTGATGTTGTTGGATGCGCACGAGTTTTGGAATTTGATCGACGAGGAAAACTAACCTAAAAATAATAACGAAATAGTTTGGTAAATAAATGGATTATTAGATTTATTTTTGTGAGTTTAAGGACTTTTTCTAACTTTAAAAATATTATTTTTAAGTATTTTTAATTGATTTTTAAATTAAATAAATAAATAAAAAGAAATAAAAAGTTTTGAATTTTTGACCGTTGACCGGTCCGTTGACCGTTGATCGGGCCGTTGACCGGTCGGACTATGAGTAATGTGTGCGCTGAGTGAGGTTCGAACCCGGGACCTCTCGTACGCGTGCACGCAGCTCTACCAACTGAGCTACGTGTCTAACCCGAAATATTCTATGTTTTAATTATATATATATACTAATTAAATGTTAATTTATTTGGTTTATATTAAAAGGATTTAAAATGGTCGAACCGGTTGCAGGTACCTGGATCGAACTCGGGTCCTTCGGTTTGTAAGCTCACAGCCCAACCAGTTGGGCTGTGTGTCTTATCTGTTTAACTTACGGTTTATATTAATCTTATAGACATACTGTGACTTGATCTGATTCTGTTTTAAAAAAAAATTGGTTTTAATTCGGAAAGTCGGTACGTTATAAGGTTCGAACTCGTGACGTGCTCTGTGTGTTTGCACACAGTCCACCGCTGGACTGTGTGTCTAACCCGGTTTAATATCTTGTTTTAATTAAACTTATACATAATGTTCGACTTCGTCTTCTTCATTCAAAGACACAGAAAAACGATATCCGACTGTTCCGGTTTTAAATCGGTCGTCGAACATATAAGTGGTTGAAATGTAATGGATAAAAAGAGTTACAGAATCGAATATACCGAACAGACTGTTTTTCTCAGAATTCGGCAATGGTCGTCGGCTCTGATTTGTGAATTCCGTCTGATTGAATCAATTAACAGTTTTGATCGATGAGTTGTGAAATTAAGTTACTATACAAGAGATATCAGGGGGTTTAGATGATTGTACCGATTTACAGTGTGATTTCGGAAATTTCCAGAGATTTTCTGGCGAGTGCAGAATATCCGGCAACGTCGTCTGGGACCGATTCTGGTTGAAGGATTGAAGTTAGTATAAGTCTAACAATGGATTGAAAACGAAAGAGTCGAGAATTTACCGATTTTGTGTAAGTCTCGGTTTTCCGGTAAAAGTCCGGCGATAGCAGATAGTGATTCCGACGAACAGAAGTTAGTGTGAAAAATAAAATTGAGGGTGTTGCGAGTGTTTCCGAGATGTGAGGCGATGGTATTATTAGTGTAAATTAGGAGTAATATCATTTCGGTTTTCAATCTCGAAAATCATATGAATCGAGTTCATTGAAGATAGAATTGATTAAGAACGTGGGTTGTAACTGGCATTGAATCATCGGTTACACTCAGAAACTCGCGACCACACCAAAGGTCTTCTGGTTATTTGAAAGCCGTTGAGCGGTTTCAGTTCTTGACGCAAACAGATGAATTCACGGGTGCAACTTAAGTTTTATTTGATTCATTGATTACACAAATGAGTCAAGTGGCGGAGTGGTGAAACGCTTGTTTGTTGAATGAACCGGCTAAACCGGGTTCGAAACCCGGCAGCGGTATTTATTTTTTTTATTCACTATTTCTTTGTTTTTATTAATTATGTTTTAAAACTCTAACAATGTTTATTAGTTATGTATCGTTTAAAATTAATATGAACATTAAATACGCAACGAAAATTTATAACTGAAATATTCGATTAATAAACGAAGCGGGTTTTGAAAACCCTTTTTTCAACGGATGTTACAGTATCCCCTACTTTTAGAAATTTCGTCCCCAAAATTTAAGTAGTAGTGGTAACAGGAAAAAGATGCGGGTATTTTTCGCGCATTGAGTCTTCACGTTCCCAAGTAAACTCAGGTCCTCGTTTCGACTCCCAGCGTACCCTAACAATTGGAATACGACTCCGTCTTAATGTTCTCCGAAGTCCATGATCTCTACTGGTCTTTCATGAAGTGCATAGATTCATCGATCTGAATATCTTCTAGGGGAATATGGAGGTTTTCATCGGCGAGGCACTTCTTTAAGTTTGATACGTGGAATGTGGGGTGAATTCTGTTGAGTTCTTCTGGTAGGTCAAGCTTGTATGCTACAGGTCCTACTCTTTCGAGTATCTTGAAAGGTCCTACGTAGCGTGGTGCTAGCTTGCCCTTCTGGCCAAAACGAACTACTCCCTTCCACGGTGATACTTTTAAAAGTACTTGATCACCAATGTTAAACTCCAAGGGCTTTCGTCGTTTGTCTGCATAACTCTTTTGACGACTTTGTGCCGCTAGAAGATTGTTTCGAATTTGATGGATCTTGTCTGTTGTTTCTTGAATTAATTCTGGACCGGTGATTTGTGCTTCCCCAATTTCATGCCAACATACTGGAGATCGGCACTTACGACCATATAAAGCTTCGAAAGGAGCCATGCCGATACTTGAGTGATAACTATTGTTGTAGGAAAATTCAACTAATGGAAGATGAGAGTCCCAATTTCCCTTGAAGTCTATGACACATGCTCGAAGCATGTCTTCAAGAGTTTGGATGGTGCGTTCAGATTGTCCATCAGTTTGAGGATGATAAGCGGTACTGAGGTCTAATCGTGTACCCAAGGCAGTTTGTACAGCTTGCCATGTTCGTGAAGTGAAACGACCATCACGACCTGAAATGATGCTTAAAGGTACACCATGATGGCTTACGATCTCGCTGATATAGATACGAGCTAACTTCTCGTTCTTGAAGTCCTCGCGAATCGGAATGAAGTGAGCTGATTTTGTAAGACGATCAATGATTACCCATATGGTGTCATACCCACTGGAGGTGCGAGGTAACCCGGTAATGAAGTCCATGGTTATGTTTTCCCACTTCCATACAGGTATTTCAGGTTGGGTTAGGAGTCTGAAGGTCTCTGATGTTCAGCTTTTACTTTAGAACAGGTAAGGCACTTGGAAACAAAAACAGCGATATCCTTTTTCATGCCAGGCCACCAGTAGGAGTATCAAAGGTCTTGATACATCTTGTCGGCTCCTGGGTGTACAGAGTACCGTGTTTTGTGCGCCTCATTCATAAGGAAATCACGAAGGTTATCGTGATCGGGAATCCAGATGCGATTCAGATAGTATAGAATACCGTCGGATTTAGTTTCGATCTTAAGTTCAGCTCCACAAGACAGCTTATTGCGTACGTCGTTTTCTGTTACTGAAACATGTTGTGCTTCTCGGATTCGATCTTTGATGTCAGTTATGATTTGCGAACATAGAAGTTGAATGGAGTTCGCATAACCTTTTCGACTGAGCGCATCGGCCACCACGTTTGCCTTGCCAGGATGATACCGAAATTCACAGTCGTAGTCGTTAAGAAGTTCGACCCATCTTCGTTGCCTCATATTCAACTCCTTTTGGTTAAAGATATGTTGGAGGCTCTTGTGGTCAGTGTATATTTCACACTTGGTACCGTAGAGGTAATGTCTCCATATCTTAAGAGCGAACACAACGGCTCCGAGTTCCAGTCGTGGGTGGTGTAGTTCTTCTCATGAACTTTGAGTTGTCTAGAAGCGTAGGCTATCACTTTTCCTCTTTGCATTAACACACAGCCTAGCCCTTGCCCTGATGCGTCGCAATATACTACAAAGTCTTCGCAACCTTCAGGAAGTGTGAGGATAGGTGCGTCACAAAGTTTTTGCTTTAGAGTTTGGAAGGCTTCTTCTTGTTTAGGTCCCCATATGAAGGGTTTCCTTTATGAGTCAAAGCCGTGAGTGGTACAACAATACGGGAGAAATTTGCAATGAAACGGCGACAGTAACCAGCCAAACCGAGAAATGATCTTACTTCGGTAGGGGTACGTGGCGCTTGCCATTCTTATACTGCTTTGATCTTTGAGGGGTCGACATGTATTCCCTTGTCATTGACGACATGTCCAAGGAATTGTACTTCTCTTAACCAGAATTCACATTTGGAGAATTTAGCGTAGAGCTTTTCAGTCCTTAAGAGTGTGAGGATGAGTCGAAGGTGTCGTTCATGATCAGATTTAGACTTTGAGTAGATGAGGATGTCGTCGATGAAGACTATGACAAAACGATCGAGGTAGGGTTTGCATACCCTATTCATTAGATCCATGAATACAGCTGGGGCGTTGGTTAATCCAAATGGCATGACCATGAATTCGTAATGACCGTAACGAGTTCGGAAGGCGGTCTTTGGGACGTCTTCTTCATGTACTCTGAGTTGATGATAACCAGAACGAAGGTCGATTTTTGAAAAACAGGTGGCGCCCTGAAGTTGGTCTAGTAGGTCATCGATGCGAGGTAATGGATAGCGGTTCTTGACCGTTAATTTGTTGAGTTCTCTGTAGTCGATACACATGCGAAACGTCCCATCTTTCTTCTTCACAAACAGAACGGGTGCACCCCAAGGCGATGAGCTAGGACGTATGAATCCTTTGTCAGTCAGCTCTTGCAGTTGACTGGCCAGCTCTTGCATTTCGGATGGGGCTAACCTATAAGGAGATTTTGCGACTGGTGTAGCACCAGGTATAAGATCAATGCGGAATTCGACTTCTCTCATGGGAGGAAGTCCTGAGATGTCGTCGGGAAAGACTTGTGGGAATTCTTTCACTACAAGTATATCTTCCAGTTTCTTCTCCTTGTTTCCCTTCTTGACGACGTGAGTTAGGAATGCGACATAGTTCTTGCGGAGATATTTTCGGGCTTGAAGACAGGACATCAATTTGAGTCCTTTCGAAGGGGTTTCTCCAAAGATTCGTACGGTTTGACCGTCTGCAAGAGGAATGCGAATGAACTTTTCGCGGCATACTACTTCAGCATGATGTTGGCTGAGCCAGTCCATACCGATTATAATGTCGAAACTTCCCAACTTCATAGGAATGAGGTCAACTGGAAAATCGTGATCGTTTAAGTGAGGGTACAATTTCGTATAATAGAGTTTAATGAGACCGGTTTTCCGTCAGCAACTTCCACCGTTATGGATTCCATGAGATTATCACGAGTTTGGTTGAGGATGGGTTCAAATTCTAAGGATACAAAACTCTTATCCGCGCCAGTATCAAATAACATGGATGCATAACTACCATTGATGAGAAACGTACCGTTAACCACGTTGTTGTCAGCCCTAGCTTGATTGGCGTTGATGTTGAAAGCTCTTCCTCTAGCAGGTGGAGGAGCTTGGTTAGCTTGGTTCACCGGATTTGCTTGAGCTTGGGCATGAATGATGTTCACCAAGCGTGGACAAGTGTTTCTAAAGTGGTTTGGGTCTCCCAGTTGTAACAAGCCCGCATGGGTTGCATCATGGGGTAGTTGGGTTGGTAATAGGATTGGGCCGTATGTTGTGTAGGTGGTAGAAGTAAGGGTTGTTGGGCTTGACCACTATCTGATGGTGGGTTTGGGTTGAGGGTTGTTGCGGTTCATTGCTGAAGTGTGCGACAGGTTTGGATGGTGTGACCTGCACGGCCACAGCTGGTACAATGTTGGCAGGGATGTTCGGGAAGGTGATGGTAATGGCAACGGGTGCATTTTGGGTATGGGCCGGAGTATGGCTTTTTATATGGTGCAGCTGAGGGGGCAATTTAGGTGATGGATGCAGCAGTGATTGGGAGGTTTGTTTGAGTGACAGCAAAGTTTCTGTTGTTTCGCTTCCTTTTACCAGTAAACTTCGAAGAGGAGACAGAATGGTTTGAAGTTTGAGCCTCAATGGGGGCTTTCTTTTTCTCCTCCTTGAATTTACCGTTTCGGATGCGATTTTCGGTAAGTTCGGTAGCTAGTTCCATTGCGGCTTCAAGTGTCGCAGGCGAAGTGCTTAGAACTGAGTCTTGAATTTTCGAGGGGAGGCCTCGAATGTAGTGTTTAACCAAGCGGTACACTGGGGTGAACAAGTTGGGGATCATTTGGTTTAGCTCGAGAAATCTTTTGTTGTAGGAAGTATGATCTCCTTCCTTTTGTTTTAACGAGTGGAATTCATCTTCCAACTTCTTGATTTCGCTTCTTGGACAGAAGCGTCTTGTCATTATTTCCCTTAACTCTTCCCATGTTAAGGCCATAGAATCTTCGACTCCTCTCTTACCTTTTCTGTGTTCCACCAGGTAAGGGCTACCCCAAATAGTCTCCTAGTTGCGTAACGTACCTTGCGATCCTCGGGACAATCGCAATTGAGGAAGGTGTTCTCCATTTCCTCAAACCAGTGGAGGAGAGCAGTGACACCTTCGGTCCCTTCATATTTTGGGGGATCGCAAGACTTAAAGTGTTTGTAGGAGCACTTTTTGGAGGGAGGGTTGTCGACGTTCTGGTCTTCTTGATTGGGAGGGTTGATGGAATTCGCGGTGAGAGCTTGTTGGACTTGAATTACGATGTCAGGAAGCACCGCGGCCATTTGTTTTGCAATTTGGGTGGCCAAGCGTTCGTTTGACCTTCCTGACTTTCTACCTCCACGTAGTTGCCTAGCCGACATCTACAGGAACATACATAGGAAGATTGTGAGTTTAAGAAGTTTTTTAGGTGTCATGTGTCGTTAAAAGTAATAAAATAACATAATCATCAATAATGCAACTACATCCATAGGATGTCTTGGGTTTGCTCATGTTTGGGCCTCCAATGTCCCCCATACCATCGCCTGTATAGTCATGTGGGCCCCCATGACTATTGGCTTAGTAGGATTCACATTGGTGTTGGTGGTTTAACACTCGCATCACCCGAATGAAAACCATGAAATATGATTGCGAGATGTATGGTAGGAGGGTGTCCAGGTATAGACACAATGACAACTAAAGTGGGGTTAGCTCACACGACGTTTGGTATAGCATGCTTTGGCCTAATAGGTCCTTCGTACTCTCATCGTTAGTCCCCAGGTAGGCAAACTGGTCCTTTATTTTGGATTTATACGAATGCCAAGCCTAGACAGGACGTTCCGACTACCGGTACTCGTACCCTTCCAGTTACTACATGCCCGTCATGGGAACTCACTTTGATGTGATTTGAAAAATACAAAAATCGTTGCAAAATCATGGGAATTGTGAGGTGTGTGCTCTCATGGATATGATATGTTATGAGGATATGATTCATGATGAGCATTGTATAATAATATGTACTTATGAACATGCTTGCATAACATTGAATGTAACAATAAACATAAAGCATATAAACATCATGAATTTTGTATGTAATACATAAACAATTTAAAAGTTCTAATCAACTATAGTATAGGCTCTAAGGGTCTAATAACTTATCCTATATCCCTATAGTCATGGCTCTGATACCAATCTGTCACACCCCGACCCGCAGCGGAATAAAAGTCGGGGCATAATTGGGTTATCACCAAAGCTCATGATGTTTACTGAAATGTTTCATATTTATTAAATTCAAATTACAACTTAAATGTTCAAATCAAATTCATACAATACAAGGAAATGAAAACTAAATAAAACAATCCAAAGCTTAAATGATTTATTCTTCTAAGCCTTCTATGTGTTTCTTGGCTCAACTGGATCACCTGTATCATGTGTAAAATTGGGGAAATTTTGGGTCAACAAAAGTTGGCGAGTGAACCTTGTTAAAAACATTTGTTATTGATTTCCTGTTGTATTTAATATGGAAAAATTATGCAATAATCATATGTGAGCAAACATATATAAACAAACAATCACAAACCACCTTGAATGAGTAAATGACATGAATGATAATGTATTGTGAGATCAAGGCTCAATCAAACGGAGCCGATCGTATGAAATGTATGATGATGTATGTGAGATCAAGGCTCAATCAAACGGAGCCGATCGAATGAGGCACCTGTACTCAACCCGTCTCCCACGGGGAGCTGATGGGCCTAATGGAATGCATGTACTGAAAATGATAAATTTAATCTAAACATAAACCACACAACAATTGATACATATTGGATACACATTTGTTCATGGATATGATGGATGCACAAGTGTTTAAATATAACAAATAATTAAGCGACACATGATACACCCCAAAAGGTGATTAAAACGGGGAATTGGTAGAGATTCACTCACATTGGGTGCGTTCTTTTGATTTTTTGGATGCGCACGAGTTTTGGAATTTGATCGACGAGGAAAACTAACCTAAAAATAATAACGAAATAGTTTGGTAAATAAATGGATTCTTAGATTTATTTTTGCGAGTTTAAGGACTTTTTTTCTAACTTTAAAAATATTATTTTTAAGTATTTTTAATTGATTTTTAAATTAAATAAATAAATAAAAAGAAATAAAAAGTTTTGACTTTTTGACCGTTGACCGGTCCGTTGACCGTTGACCGGGCCGTTGACCGGTCGGACTATGAGTAATGTGTGCGCTGAGTGAGGTTCGAACCCGGGACCTCTCGTACGCGTGCACGCAGCTCTACCAACTGAGCTACGTGTCTAACCCGAAATATTCTATGTTTTAATTATATATATACTAATTAAATGTTAATTTATTTGGTTTATATTAAAAGGATTTAAAATGGTCGAACCGGTTGCAGGGACCTGGATCGAACTCGGGTCCTTCGGTTTGTAAGCGCACAGCCCAACCAGTTGGGCTGTGTGTCTTATCTGTTTAACTTACGGTTTATATTAATCTTATAGACATACTGTGACTTGATCTGATTCTGTTTTTAAAAAAAATTGGTTTTAATTCGGAAAGTCGGTACGTTATAAGGTTCGAACTCGTGACGTGCGCTGTGTGTTTGCACACAGTCCACCGCTGGACTGTGTGTCTAACCCGGTTTAATATCTTGTTTTAATTAAACTTATACATAATGACCGACTTCGTCTTCTTCATTCAAAGATACAGACAAACGATATCCGACTGTTCCGGTTTAAATCGTTCGTCGAACATATAAGTGGTTGAAATGTAATGGATAAAAAGAGTTACGGAATCGAATGTAGCGAACAGACTGTTTTTCTCAGAATTCCAACAATGGTCGTCGGCTCTGATTTGTGAATTCCGTCTGATTGAATCAATTAACAATTTTGATCGATGAGTTGTGAAATTAAGTTACTATACAAGAGATATCAGGGGGTTTAGATGATTGTACCGATTTACATTGTGATTTTGGAAATTTCCAGAGATTTTCCGGCGAGTGCAGAATATCCGGCAACGTCGTCTGGGACCGATTCTGGTTGAAGGATTGAAGTTAGTATAAGTCTAAAAATGGATTGAAAACGAAAGAGTCGAGAATTTACCGATTTTGTGTAAGTATCGGTTTTCCGGTAGAAGTCCGGCGATAGTAGATAGTGATTCCGACGAACAGAAGTTAGAGTGAAAAATAAAATTGAGGGTGTTGCGAGTGTTTCCGAGATGTGAGGCGATGGTATTATTAGTGTAAATTAGGAGTAATATCATTTCGGTTTTCAATCTTGAAAATCAGATGAATCGAGTTCATTGAAGATAGAAATGATTAAGAACGTGGGTTGTAACTGGCATTGAATCATCGGTTACACTCAAAAACTCGGGACCACACCAAAGGTCTTCTGGTTATTTGAAAGCCGTTGAGCGGTTTCAGTTCTTGACGCAAACAGATGAATTCACGGGTGCAACTTAAGTTTTATTTGATTCATTGATTACACAAACGAGTCAAGTGGCGGAGTGGTGAAACGCTTGTTTGTTGAATGAACCGGCTGACCCGGGTTCGAAACCCGGCAGCGGTATTTATTTTTTTATTCACTATTTCTTTGTTTTTATTAATTATGTTTTAAAACTCTAACAATGTTTATTAGTCATGTATCGTTTAAAATTAATATGAACGTTAAATACGCAACGAAAATTTATAACTGAAATATTCGATTAATAAACGAAGCGGGTTTTGAAAACCCGTTTTTCGACGGATGTTACAAAAGATCTATAGGATTAAGGGACATACAATCTGTATTAGAGCATTAGGCTCTTGAGTGGCTCGGTTCAGAATTGTTTGCTGCAGAAAACTTACGATTTTGGCTGTTTGGACGCTGAAAACAGGAAGTAGAAAAGGTTGTTTAGAGTACCTTCGCTTTTAATACTGATTATGTGTTATTGTTTTGGTTGTTTTTGCAGAATTTTGGACGAATTTTGGCTGAAAAACTTGAAGATTCAAAGATTTGTTCTTCGTGTTCTTTGCTGTATTCTTTAGATTTTTATCAAAATTTTGCTGATTTGGGTTGTTTGATCTTGCAGGTTTGTGTTAGAGAAGAGATAAATTCTTTTCAAATTTTGAAAAGATTTGATCAAATCCCTAAAATTTGGAGTTACTGTTGATTGGCTTGCAGAACAAGTTTCTGTGTTCTTGTCATTTACGAAGTTGTGGATGCGTATTTGCCTGACTGGCGTAATTAAACGAACCTACGTATTTGACTGGGCGGCGTATTTAAATCCAAAGGCGACTTTGGTAACTTTGATCATTGTCTTCTGAGACATTATTATGGTGATCAGCGACTTTACTAGTCGTCGTAATTTTGAACTGATTAGCCGGTGCATTTAACCTGCGTAATTAATCCTCAGCGTTTTTGACTTGGACTTGCCTGCGTAATTAACCAGTAATTTAACTTACCTGTGTAATTAACCAGCATAATTGGCTTGCCAGAGTAATTGTTGGAGTATTTAATAGGTGGAGTAATTAAAAACTGGTGTAATTAAAATGTGGACTAATTAAAATCTAGAGTAATTAGTTACGTATAGAGTATTCAACGTTTTCGTGAATATAAATTATCCGTAAGGAATCTTGGAAAACGGGTTGAGCAGTTTGAATCGCCTCATTGTAGGACAATAAAAGGTTTTGGACATTATATATCACTAGATTCATATTGTCGAGACGAGTCTAACGGTACGATTTGGTAAAAACAGCTTTTAAACGTTTTTAGCGAGCCGGTTCGGTAAAAATGTAAATATGTCAAATTTGAACGAGTTGATAAGGATGGAGCATGAAGTTGGCATGACGAACAAACCGCCAAAGATGATGAAGGTAGAGAATTACCTTACATGAAAAGACATGTTTTAGTCGTTTGTTGAGTATCAGGACACTCAAATGTGGATCTGTATTGAAGATGGGTACGTAAACCCGACTCATGAGTTTCAAGGCAGACAACGGGTCACTATGTACGTCAATACGAATGCCACAAATAAGAAAATGTACGAAGCTGAGAAGAGAGCCCTAGCTGCTATAAAGATGTCTCTACCAGATGGCGTTAAACACACCTTTAAGAGGTACACTACTTCGAAAGAGAAGTGGGATGCATTAGAGAAACGTTATCAGGGCAATGCTGATGTGAAAAAGAATAAGATTGATATGCTGAAGGAACAATTTGCTATTTTTAAGTGCATAAGAAATGAGTCCCTAGAAGAGATCATTACAAGGTTCTATCATCTGATGACAGAAATAGACAACTACGACATAGAGGGATACACATATATTGAGATAAATGACAAGTTACTGGACGCCCTACCTGCTAAATGGGATATTTACACTCTCATGATAAAGGGTGAAGCAGATTACGCTACCAAAGACTTAGAAGAGGTTGTTGGGAAGTTGAGAGCTTACGAGCTCAACATGAAGAAGAAGGAAGCAAGTTATGATCAGGTTCAAGATCCAGGAGTTTATAAAGGCATTCCATCTTCATCTTCTCACAAGGCTTCCAGTGACTCAGCAACGGCATTTCTCTCAAGTGAATGTGAAAATGTTTTTAATGACAATGGTGAACTGTGCTTTATTACCCCATCGGGAAGTTCAACTGCAAGTAAGAAAACAACAACAATAGACTGGATCGAATAGCAGAATTCCCAAGTCCATGCCTATGAGTGTGAAATCAGCTGAGAATCAATTGTCTCTTGCCTCGTTTGTTGCTTCGTATCAGCATTATATACAAGGCAAGATAACAGATCCAACAACACTGGACGAAGATTATGAGCAAATTGATCAAGACGACTTCGATGAGATGGATATTCAGTGGCAGATGGCCATGATATCTATCAGGGCTAGACAGTTTATGAACAGAACTGGCAGGAAGTTCATTTGGAAGAAGGTTGGATTTGATAAATCCAAGGTTCGTTGCTTTAAATGTCAAAATCTTGGGCATTTCGCCAGATAATGTCAAAGACAATCAGGAGAACCACAATAACCTTCCACATTTCACAGTTCATCCAACGGTGCCTCACGAGCACTAGTTTCCACTACTTCTCCTGATGGTTCATATGATTGGAGTCTTCACCTTGAAGATGATGGAATTGTAACACAAGCTCTAATGGCAGAGATCGTTACAGTGATCGAAGAAGGTCAACAAGATGCAAGGGAAGCTAGTGATGATGTTAAAGAAGAGAGTTCTGAAGAGAAGATTGTAGCTGAACAAGTTGCAAGTGAAGAAACTAAAATTTCCAAAGAATAGGATGTTGCTAAATAGGCCAAGCCTAAAGAAAATCCAGCTGAAGAGGCTAAGACTGATGTACAGGTGCAATCTGATGAAGAAGAGAAGGCCAAAACTGATTTTGCTGCATTTATGGCCGATTTGAGTAAAGCTACTGGTGAGGTAAGCTCAAAACCAGTAAGTTCTGTCTGCATGAGTTGAAGTGAACTAAGAGGTATAGTTGACAGGTTGTCCACACACAACCAAAGTCTGATAATGAACTAAATGGTCTAAAAGAATCAAACTTTTTCATAAAGAAAAAAGAGTCTCAATACTTAAAGAAAATAAAATCATGTGAACTGAAGTTAAAACCTTGACTGACAAATAAAATAAAGAGCTTCAAGCGATAGATTTAGCACATGAGACTATGAGAGATAAAACCAAAGAACTATCTGACAAGTGCAAAGAATTATCTGATGCACAAGTAAAGATTGTTGAACTTCAAAGAAAATATACCAATTTAGTAACACTTCATTTGTAATGAATCACATGATGGGAAACTTAAAAAAGAGTACTAATAGAACAATGGTGAGATTTAATGAAGTTCCTCCGCCTGTTCATCAGGACTATACATTTTTACCACATGAAGATGATTTAACAGATTTTGTGTATGGTGCAGCTGTGGTTGAGCCGATGATTGTCGATGTACCTGATAGTTTCGTGTCTAAGAATGATGTTGTTTCTGAGTATGAAGTGGCTGATGATGCAGAGAAGGAAACCAAACAAGACACTGTTTTCAAACATCAAAATGCATCTTCCCAATCTAAAAAACAACATTTTGTTAAAAAGGCGAATTTTGTGAAAGAGGATGACATGAAAAATGAAAAACTTGTGATTGAAACAGAGTAATAAAAAGTTTGCTAAAGATAAAATGAACATGGGCAAATCACAAGAAACAACTGTTGGTCCATCTCAAAAGTCGCCCACGTAATCAGAACCATCAACTTCAAAGACTTCACCAAAGACGTCTTTTGCAAAAAGATCGTGCTTTAATTGTCATACAAAAAGACATGTCGTTAGTTGTTGTCCTTACAAGAAGGGTGAAGCACCTTTGAAGGAAACGAAGAAAGAAAAATCATTAGAAAAGAAGGGTGATTGTGAGTTGAAGAAATCAAACTCACTAGTGAAATCTGTTGTTGAAGACAGGGCTGAAACAGGAAATAAACAATTTCCTCACTCTCAAAGAAATCAACCAAGGTTTCAGCCTGCGTCTACATCCGGCTGATTCGACAGACCTAGGAGTAGTTCACCTAAAATGAATAACTTTAATGGTCAGTCAAATAATTTCAGAGGTCAGCGTTCACAACAAAATCGATATCACACTGGTGGTAGTCGAAAATTTTACAATAATGCCTCGAGAAATTATTACAATCAAAATTTTGGAAGTCAATCGAGAGATCATCGGAACTCAGGATTTGCAAATCAAAATAGAGGTTTTCAAAATCAAAATTTCCAAAGGTCACAAAGTCCAAACACGTATAGGAACCCTCAAGATGAGAGACCTAGTGGAAATTAAAAACCATTTCCATCAACAGGTCTAAGATCCAAGACTCCTATTAGGAGTGATAGATATTGGATGGATGTTCCGGTAGTTTGTGATTTTGGAAGACCCAAGACCATTGTAGGTCCCCTAATACGTATGGATCTTCACAGAATCGTTTATCCAATCTAGAGTTCGGAATCCTCTAGATCAGATTAACACAGAAAACCGAATAATATCAAGAACACGAACAAACACTTTCAATCTGTCTTCTATTGATTATCCAACACGAATGTTTACAATCAATTCAAGACTTACACTAATTCTGTCTCAACTCTCTCTGAAGTGATTAACTAAGCAACCTTAACCCTAATGCAAAACTCTCTTTATGTAGAGATAAGTTTGCAACTGGGCTAGGGTTTCACCACATGGGCTGCAAATTGGTCTAGGCCCACTTCGCCTACCACTCCATATAATGTGTCTGGTTTAGCCCAATCACTTCTAATCAACTGCTACAATACTAAACCCCCTAACTGTTTATTATTTTACTAATTACAAGATATCCAAAGACCAAATCTAAGCTGTTGTCACAAATATGTACAAACAAACTCCCCCTTGATAATAGCTTCATAAAACAACTTTGTCTTCAGTCATCTTGAAATCTTCAACGTCTTTAGTCTTTGGATAGCTTCAGCTTTAATAGCTTCTGTCAGCAACAGACTCCCCCTAAGCTGATGCATCCAATCACCAAATCTTCTAAATCGTTAGCGTTTGAGTAAACTCCAGTTTAGCACTTGCATAGCAATCTTCAAACTCTTCAACTTTGTCTGCAATGTAGAAATGAAGTTCTACCATGCATTCAATCAAACTCCTCTTCACCAAACTTTTCAGGAACACACTGCTACAATCTGTATACTAGATAACAAACATCTCGAGAAACCATAAGAATTTTTCAACACAAGTTAACAAATTATTATTATTCAAGAGATGATAAAACTGTATCACAGATTAAGCAATTCTCAACTCAAACCACACACTTAAAATTTTGAGTACACTGAACCTGCAAGATTTTAAAGTTTTGAACTCATCTTCTAACACCGTCTCCCCCTATCGGTAACAACTCCTCCACGAACAACCATATTCCGTACATTAAGAATTTACACGAAAATGAAATCTTTTTAGATTTTTATATTTTCTGAAAGAAAATAAATAATGAAATAATAAACACTCTGTTTTTGTGAGAATCACCGGGAAGAAGATCATATCAGCCATTTCAAACTGTTTTCACACTATGAGATAATTCTATATGTAATTTTCCTGAAAAACAGTTCAAGATGATTACCAATATTGTTTATCCACTTAAACAAAATACATGAACATTTCAAGTACCATTACCTAGTGATATGTTAAGATAATTTTATACTGATATACTAGTGTGTCCCACTTCAGGACATACCCCCATGATCAAGGTATGCACAAGAATTCCTCGTAGTAGGTGAGTATACCCAAATTCATCCCTTTTGATTTACAACGTTAGATAATTGGTGATCAGGTCAGTACTTCCGTACAGCAAAGAGACCAATATCCAACTAGGGTAAGGGCAAATACCAAATTTGGTACGATTTATGCAATTTGCACATTTGAATGACTCTCTAGGAGAGCTTCTTCAATTTTTAGGATTTGGCATTTTAGCTCTTTTAAGATATCCAGGTTGTGCCTAGGTCAACATATATCTGGATGCAGCAGAAGGACAACGTTGATACCCAAGATGAAATAACGATATAAAGACCTAAAACCTCAGATTTTGGCAATCTATTAACGCAAGATTTAAGGTTATAAAACCATACGCCACTGATATGTTGCCAACTCACACACAGTTCGTTATGTTTATATCACCAAGGCCTGTTGATTATTTCATGCCTTTTGCCTTCTGGTACATCATATGATGAAGCTGCTATCACACTTAAGCAATTTAGTTTTAATTTCAGTGTGATAGTCTAACTTGCTGATGTACTATCATTTCTTCTTATTCACACAGTAAAAACTCATTTTTGATTTTCTTTTTTTATGTTTTGATTTTTTGAAAAACAGTAAATTATGTACAAATTTTTTTATGGAAGACTGGTTATTCAGGATTCCTCATCCCGTTGAGTTCGACTAAATGTTCAAAACGAGCCCTGTCAAAAGCTTTTGTGTTAAGATCTGCCAGGTTATCTAGTGTGTCGACTCGATGCAGTTCAATCCATTTCTTTTCAACACAATCCCTTATAATATGATGACGAATGTAATTATGTTTTGTGCTACTGTGTTTTACGGGATTGTTGGTGATTGAAATAGTGGCATTATTGTCTATCATAATAGGAGTACGAGTGAAATTCAAATCGTAATCGCTTATCTGCTGTTGGATCCAGAGAACTTGAGAGCAACAGCTACCCCATCAATATATTCAGCTTCACACGTAGAGGTAGATACGCAAGACTGCTTCTTGCATTGCCTTGACACAATCCTCTCTCCTAAGAGCTGACAACCACCTGTGGTTGACTTTCTTGTTGATTTGCACCCTCCAAAGTCCGAATCAGTGAAGGCAACAAACTTCAAATCACTAGCAGCTGGATACCATAACCTAAATTTAGGTTTCCCCTCAAAGTAACGAAGAATCCACTTCACCGCTTTCATATGTGACTCTTTTGGATTCGCTTGATATCTGGCTCAAAGACACACGACGAACATGATGTATGGTCTTGAGGTAGTCAAGTACATTAGAGAACCAATCATTACCCTTTATTGAGTTAGATCAACATCCTCTACACTCTCATGATCTGGACCAAGATTGTGATTCTCGCAAATAGGTGTGTTGAAAGTAGCGTAATCCTCCATTTTGAAACGAGACAAAATGTCATACACATACTTCGTCTGATGTATAAACATCCTAGCCTTCTTCTATTCAACTTGTAAACCCAAAAAGTAGGACAATTCACCCATCACACTCATTTTAAACTTTCTCTTCATTACCTCCTCGAAATCATGACACATGTTCTCATCAGATGACCCAAAAATAATGTCATCCACGCATACTTATACCAGTAGAAAGTCTTCCTTCTTCCTTTTAATGAAAAGTGTACTGTAATCTGACCTCTTTCAAAACCATTCTTTACCAAATGTGCTGACAGTGTCTCATACCACGCCCTAGGTGCCTGATGCAATCCATACAATGCCTTATCAAGTCGATAGACTCGATCTGGATAATCTAGATCAGTAAACCCATCTGGTTGTGAGACATACACCACTTCTTGGACTTTCCCGTAAAGAAATGCACTCTTCATGTCAAGTTGGTAAACTCTGAAGCCATTAATGAAGCAAAAGCTAGGAACAAACGAATTGCCTCTAACCTTGCTACTGGTGCAAACACTTCATTGTAATCAATCCCCTCTTGCTGATTGAACCCTTTCACCACTACCCGAGCCTTATTCCTTGTCACGATTCCCTGGTCGTCTTTCTTGCACTTAAACACCCACTTGGTGTCTATTTCCTTCTCTCCTTCAGGCAAGTCAACTAGCTCCCACACCTTCAACTTCTTAAACCGAGCTTGTTCCTCTTGCATAGCTTCAACCCAACAATTATCTTTTAGAGCCATATGAACATTCTTCGGCTCCTCTTGGGCAATAAAGCAGCTATACAAACACTCATGTATCATCCCAGTCTTCTGAATTGAAGTAAATAAACATGAACCTTCGATCACACCTCTTCTTGTCTGAACACCTGCAGCAACATCACCTATGATGTTCACAACTGGATGATCTCTGTTTGCGCGTGTAGTAGCAATGGTGTCAACCACTAGATTATCTCCCAGATTAGATCCAATCTCCTCCTGAACGTTTTTTATTAGCAAAAGGATTAGTAAAATCCTCCCCCTGAATAGGTTCGGACTCACTATCACTTGAATCCTGTGGAGCTGCACTGGAAGAAGTTTCTGGAGCATCTGTCATTGATATACTCGATCTAGGCATGAAGTCACCCTCTTCATCTTCACTGATCACAATTTGAACACTTGAGACTCATCTGCATTGGAAAAATCAGGAATATTAAATGATTTAAAGACACTATCATAATAGTATAATATAGCAGGACCACTCGTTGATTGTTGAGGTGAATAACTAGTGATTTCCTGTTAAACACAACCTCAATTTTACCAGTTTTTAGATTAAAAACCCTTTTATTCGGTGTTCTAGGCATATAACCTAGAAAGTAACCCTCGCCAGCTACCTCACCGAATTTTTGCTTATCTTTATTTCGCACAAAGGTGCAGGGTAATCCAAATGGTTCAAGGCCTTTTAAGTTTGGTTTCCGGTTAAACAAAAGTTCGTGACATGTTTTGTTAAATCGTTTAACCATCAAAACTTTGTTTAGAACATAACAAGCTGTGTTCACAGCTTCTCCCCAGAAAAGAATTGGAAGCTTTGAATCAGAAAGCATAGTCCTAGCGGCTTCAATCAACGTCCTGTTTTTCCTATCAGTGACTCCATTCTGTTGAGGTGTATAAGAGCAGAATATTGATGTTCAATTCCCTTGTGAAGATAATAGAGATCCAGAATCTGATTCTTGAACTCCGTGCCATTATCATTCCTTATCCTCTTGATCCGTGCATCATGGACATTTTCCATTTTTGTAAAAAGATATATCAGCATCTCCGCTGTCTCATCTTTTGTACCTAAAAAGAAAACCTATGAATACTGTGAGTAATCATCTGTGACAACTAAATAGTAGTATTTTCCACCTATGCTCCTTAGGTTCACTGGACTGAATAAATCCATATGAAGTAATTCATAAGAGGCATCTATGGAATTTACTGTTTTAGACTTGTGAGGTTGCTTATGTTGTTTTCCCTTTTGACATGAAGACATTTATCTTCCACGTGAAACCTCTGCACTGGCACCCCTTCCATGAAGCCATTTTTAATAAGATAATTCATTTTTCGGTAGTGGATGTGGGCCATGCCTCTGTGCCATAACATTGTCTCAGCCTCAGATGCTTTTGATAGTAAACACGCCACTATAGTGGAAGAGTCCTTAGCACCCATATCCATGACATTAGTGTCGTTTATCCTTGGTGCTCTCATCACTATATAATCATTCGGTATCACCAAACCCGGTTTCAACACCAAAGCTTCAGACTTTGTAAAGTGGACCGAGTGACCCTTGTCACAGACTTGAGACACGCTCATCAGATTGTGCTTCAGCTGCTCGACATAGTTCACTTTGTCCAATGTGATCTTCCCATCGGTCACTTTTCCTCGACCTGTAATGTGCCCTCCTTTAGCACCTGCAAAATTCACATAACCTCCGTCTATATTTTCAAACTTAGTCAACAACCTCGCATCCCTCGTCATGTGCCTGGGGCAGCCACTATCAACATACCACAAGTTGATAATCCTCCTTAGCAGCTCTACATAGCCCAACAAAAATTAGTTAGATTGGGGGACCAAAGCCTTAATGGTCTTGGGTCTTCCAGATTCATCAACCACCAGAACATTCATCCAATATCCATCACTCCTAATTGGAGTCTTGGATCTCAGACCTGTTGATGGAAATGGTTTTTGATTTCCACTAGGTCTCTGGTCTTAAGGTTTCCTATACTGGTTTGGACTCTGTGACCTTTGGAAATATTGGTTTTGGTTCCATGAATTTCGACTTTGATAATTTCTAAAGCCATTGTTATAAAAATTCGAATACCAACATTTTGATATCGAGTTTGATATTGACCTTGACTTCTGAAGCTACTTGATTGACCATTAAAGTTATTCACTATTGGTGAACTATTTCTAGGTCTTGCAAATCTACCTGATGTAGATTCAGGCTGAAATCTTTGTTTATTTCTTTGAAAACGAGGAACTTGGTGAGGTCCTTTTTCAGCCTTATCTACACCCAACAGCAACACTTGTTGCTTGGTAGCAGATATCTTTGGTGAGTTAGTAACCATCTTCTCACCATCACCAATTTTTTCTGGTGATTTTTCTCTCTATCTCTCAGTCACATGTGCTTTATACTTTTTGTTAGGACAACAACTAGCTACATGTCCCTTGTTGTGACATTTGAAGCACGATCTTCTAGCCGAGGACTTCTTAACTGAAGTCTCTGGTTTAGATTCATCAGGTGACGATGATGATGCCCTAGAAGGATCTTGTTTAGTTTGCTCAATTTCTGATTTTTCTTTTTTTTATTTTTAGCAATATGCACATTTGAGTCTCTTGTAATAACAGTGGTCTCTTCTTTCATATCACTCCCTTTAACAAAATCAATTTTTTTAACAAAAAAATTGCTTTTGATTCTTAGGGTGTGTATTCTTTATTTTAAAACCGCTTCTTTGTATTATCCTTCTTGGCATTCTCAGACACATCAACATTCCTGATGTGGAACTAGGTGTAGTTAACACAAAGTCTTAAGCTCTTCTTCGTCTGGCAAGAAAGAATAGTCATGTCCAAGAGGTGGTGGAACTTCATTGAAACCTATGAAGCCCACACTTGTCTTGTCATTACTTTTCTTCAAGCCATTCATCATGTGTTTCATAACAAAAGATGAATCTCTGAATTGATTCAATTTCTTTTCAAGTTCACAAATTTTTAGTTGTGCTTCTGATAACTCTTTGCATTTTTCGGAAATCTCTTTTGTTTTCTCACTCTTTGCTAAGTAAATTTAATTTGAAGTTTTTCATTTAGTTACAGGTTAAAATATTGATTTCTTCTTCATAACCCTTAATTTTCTTCAAATAGAATGACTAATTTCTTTTTATGAAAAAGTTTGATTCTTTTACGCTCAAGAGCTCATTTACCAGACTTTGGTTTTGTTTTGTTAACGTGTCAACTTCACTTTGCAGTTCACGACATTTTAAGCAAACAGAACTACCAGAGTTAGAAGGTACCTCTCCTGTTGATTTACTTAGAGCGGCCATGAAAGAGCAAAATCAGCAACCATCTTCTTATCTGCAACATTCTGTTCATTAGCTTTTTCAGCTACCGTCTCTCGCTCTACCTCAGCACCAGCCATGACTTCTTCATCATCAACTGGGGCTATCTCAGCCATGAACGCCTGTGTGGCATTGTCATCACCTTCTAGATGAACACTCCAATCATAAGAACCTTCTCTAGAAGTAGAGATCAAGGCCTTTGATCCAGTGTTAGTTGATGCATTCCTATTGCTTGAACCATGACCAGGAAAATCTTGAAAAGATGAGTTAGAACGAGATTCAGTTTTTGGTCGTTGACACTCTCTAG